>QJSC01007477.1:407786-555786 GCA_003697955.1 Calidris pygmaea | reverse complement strand
CTGCCCAGGGAGGTGGTGGAGTCACCATCCCTGGAGGTATTTAAGAAACGTGTAGACATGGCTCTTCAGGGCATGCTCTAGTGCCCAAGATTATTGGTTTGTGGTGGGGTGTTGTGGGTCGGGTCGTGGGTGTGGGGTTTAGTTGGTGGGTGGTGGTTTTGGTGGTGTTTGTTGGTGAGGTTTGTGTTTTGTTTTGTGGTGTTTTGGTTGTTTTTTTTTTGTTTTGTTTTATGTGGTTGAACTCGATGATCTCAGAGGTCCCTTCCAAGCACTAAGATTCTGTGATTCTGTGAAATTAACGCTGTATATACTTTAAATGTATTTAATTAAAAATGATCTAAAACATTCCCTACTTAAATGCGAGTATGAAAGTGATTAATCATCACGTGGCTTAAAATAGCGTTTTGCTGTGCAGAGGGGACGGTGCTGGGAGTTTTAGAGCGATAAGTCCTTCCGAGATGGGAATTATTTTTGTTTTGTTATTTTTCAGTACCAGCCATGCCCTCCTCTCCGTTCTCTAATCACGTGTCCTCTCCTGGAGCACACCAGCTCCTCTCTTTGGTTCCAGCTGAGTCCGATAGGAAATTCTGTGATTGTCCACTGACTGCCCCAGCTCCTCTCTGCTTTGGCGTAGCTGGGGAGCTGCTTGTGCAAAGGACCAGGACCTTCTCGGTGGTGGGAAGCATAGTCTTCTCCCCGTTCACATGGTGTGAGCTGTGGATGGTGCATGTCAGCGTGAGGCTGTAGGTCACGCTGGGGACAGCTTCGAGGAAGAACATCTCTGAGCTTAGGTGGCCCCAGCTTTCCCTGGTCTGTCTGTCACTGTTTTTGATTTCAGCAGCCAAATTTATTGTACTTCCCTTTAAGATGCAGTCGATTCCTTCCTTACAATTTTTAACAGCTGTAGTTGTATGATCTGTTCTAACCTTGTGGTCACAGGAAGGTTCTGTCTGAGAGAAACCCAGTTCTGAGGCATCTGACAGCGTCATCTCTGCCCCACGTGCTGAGGGTCACAGGCTGAAGCCTTCGGTCTGTGTCCGAGCTGTTCCTCATGCTGCAAGGCTTCTGTCAGATAAATCAGGAGAAATGGTGTGAGATAAATAAGGAGGAAGGTTGTGTGGCTTTGCAAGGGTCAGTAGGTAGTCACTCCTTCGCTGCTGTTGGTGTTATCGGCGCAGGTTAACCCGTCGTGTCACTGGGCAGCCGGAGATTTAAAGCTGCTTAAAAGTGTAAAGGGTAATTTATAATTCAGAAGCTGAACTAAGACGCATTAAGCCTCGAACAAATGTTTTCTTAAAGCATTATTTCAGAGTGTCCAAACTGCAAACATCCATCTTTTCTCCGTGGCTGGAGAGGTTTTGGAGGGGGGTGGGTGGCAGTGATTTCCAACTGGAAACGCGCATCAGCAGGAGTCCGTTATCCCCTGGGGAACACAGAGTGTGTCTGGAGGCTGATGGCAGCAGAACCTGAGAACTTCCTCCCTGAGGGGCTGGGGTGGGGACCGGCCTTTGTGTCTCTATGTAAAGCTTAAAATGAAGAATCTCTGGCCCAGATCCTCCTTTTTACTCCCCGTGGCTGTGGGGTGTCTCTCCTGTGCTTCTCACGCATTCCCTCATCCCTCTGCATCGGAGCCACGTAGACTGAACTGTTATTTCTGACATTGAAAGAGAGGTTTCCATTTTCTCTTAGATTTGCTCTCTGACAGTCCCTGTACCGCAGGCGTCTCCGGGTTCCCACGGTGCTGTTTGTGGGGTAGCCCTGGATACCAGCACCCCCGGGATTGCTGCTGCCCGTGTCAGCCAAAGGCGGCCCAGGAGATCAGCCTGTGCGATCTTTCTTCCAGCAAAACACACAGAAATCCAGGGCAGGGCGCTGGAAAGAGATTTCTCAAGAATTAGAGCTATTGCTCCTCTGAAATTACCCATTCTTCTGGGAGAGCACTGGGCTCTGGAATTTTTATCCCCCATGCCAGAAGCACAAATTGCTCTTGCAGGTCATCCCAGTGGGAGGCTCAGGTGTGAGGGATCAGAAAAGACTTTCCTCAAGTCCTGTTTCAGACTTGAATAATACTCTGTCCCCAAATTAAATGGAACGATAGCTGAGAAACGCAGTCTCCATCACTGCCTCGTAGGCCTGGGTTTAGTTTCTTTTCTGCATGTGTTTGCATGATATTCATGCAAAATGATATTCATGAAAGGAAGTGTCAGAGAGGCTTCTTTCCCTGTTCCCCTATTTTTTGCTTAAAATGTGGTTGCTGCAGGGAGAGCTGTGATCACCAGGGTATCTTTAGCGTGGAGAGACACCCCTAATACTCCCGTAGTCACACTTTATTCATCCTCCCTCCTGTGGCATTTATACCAGATGGGTTGTAATACTTGTGCAGCATCTGTTCGTCCTCCCCAATCCCACCATCTTCGCAGAGCTGCTTAAGAGATTAAATTTGCTAGAAAAAACCCTCCTTCTTGGCAGTCCAGAATTTCGTGTTGAACAGGACAGAGTCGTACACCAGAGATAGAGGCTGAGCAGAGAGGGAGAGTTTTGGAACCCGAACCCGGGTTTGGCTTGAGTTTGAAGCACGTCAAAGCTGTGCCAGAGAAGACCCAGACACCTTGTCCTGTGAAGAAAGAGGCTGGCTGGGAAGGCAGGGTTACCTCTTCAGTCCCCATTGGGCTTTACTGATTGACGCAGAACCATCAGCTGTTCTTCTCTGGGCATAAGTTCAGTTTATGCCCACAAGTCCTCCTCCTTCCCCTCTGCAGCCTTCACTAGGCACCATGGAGACTTTCCAAAACTCTCCTCTCTCCAGCAAACCCCGAGGCAGCTGGGAGGCCAGTTTTTCCAGCTTAGTGGGATGTGAGTATAGACACGGCTGAAACAACAGTGAGAACTTCCTCTGCCGGCAGCAGGGCTCGTTGGTTTGAGCCCCATTGAATAAACCTGTAAAGCCCAACCATTCTCCTTACGTGCCACGCTCCTCACTGCTGTGTGACCCTCCAGTATCTCAAGCAACCTCTGGGGTCTTCTTGCAGACCTACCTTGCAGGATCCTTTGTTCCTATCGGAAATGCTGCGAAGGTTTGGGTTGTCCTCTGACTCCAGGCAGGTCTGGGTCTCAGCAGCATTGCTCTGCATCTCCTGCTGAACTGACCCCAGCTTCATCACCACAGGGTGCAAATTGAACGTCGCTTAGTCCAGAGGCCATGACTCACGTTCTTCCCTCTTTGTCTTGGGCTCTGGTGTCTCAGGAGGTGAGGTGAGGAAGGTGCTGCCTGCTGTGGTCCTAGCTTAGGGTCAGGGGGAGCCGAGGAGTTGTGTGCTCATCCGTGGTGAACGTGATTGTGAAGGACGTGCTCTGTGTGGTGGGTGAACTCCATCTGGGATGGAAGCTGTTGGGTGAAAGGCAGGAATGGCTGCACTGAGTGAGATCGAAGGTCTCCCCAGCTTAGTGCTGTGTCTCCAGGGGAGGCCAAAAGCAGCAGGTATTTAATGACCTAGATAAGAACAGAATATAGAAAAGTTTGGTCTTCACGTTGTCCTACAGGAATAGAGAGCCTGGGGGGTCTCTTTAGATGAGAGTTATCCTCAGACCCCCATGCTTCATCTGAGAGAAAACAGTATCAGAAAGAAGGTGAACTGTGGTTTGGGTGATGAGGCTTCTGTGCCACTCTGTACGGACAATCTTCTGGAACAAGTGTGTCTTGCTATTAAAAAAAGGAAATAAGGGGGTTTGTCTGCCTTGGTTCTGAAGGAAATGTTTGCATGAGAAACAAATTTATGAACTTAAACACAGAGCTGACGGGTTTTTCTCCATCCGTGCAGGTGTTTGTGTCTGCAGCTCGCTCTGTGAAGACACAGAGGTTGTTGTTTGGTTTGTGCTAGGGATGGGCTTTAGTTTAAGTACAAGGTTAGAGATTTAGTAAAATTGGGATCTCCTCTGTTGCAGGATCTGTGGATTCCTTACTTCACTATCACAACCGACATCACTGCCTCAGCGATGAGGGTCCACACGGATGGTGAGTGTGTAGCCAGGTCATAAATAATGACGTGGGACTTCAGTGTCACCTGGTGTTCCTGGGATTTTCCTCGTCTTTAAATTTGTCTTTCCTTTTGTTTCTCCCTTCTCTGTTGTTTGCTGAGCACCAAACTGTGGTGGTATGCGGATAACAAGGAGCAGAGCTGTTGGGAAGAAATTAAATGAGATGCTGTATTTGCTGTTTAGAGAGAAAATGGGTCCATTGACACCGTACTGTTTCCTTAAAACATCCTGCAAAATGCAGATGTTTTAGCTGTAAATCAACCTAATGTGTCCAAAGCATTTTAAGATTCAAAGTCCCCTTAAATGAAGCTTTTTTCCCAATGGAGAGGCTCCTGTGCCTGAAGCAGAGGCTGAGTTAGGTTCTCATTTGTGTCCAGCCCCATGGGACACTTGTCTATCTGGGCTAACGGTGCCGTGACTCAGGCTCCAGTGAAGCCAGATCAAACCCACCAGGAGCCCCAGATATTTCCGTGGGCGGCTGAAGCCTTTGCTGCCACGTCTCTGATGTTTTGTCTTTTGAGCTGGGGCAGGTAAGACTCTCTGTTCCCACCGCTAGGGCAGGAAACTCTTAGTTCCATCTCATCTTCTGACAAGAAGTCAGCGTTTTTCTTGGGTGGAAGTTCCAACTCAACGAAAGCTATTAATAATGAAGCTCAAAGCAGCCAGCATTGACCTGTGCTAAACAGTAGGAGGGCTTGGGTTATAATTAGAAACAGAGCTGTTATTTTAAAAAGACAAGAAAAAAAAATCGATTTCTGCAAGTAGTTAATTGCTGAGAGTTGAGCTAACACTGCAAGTCTTACTTATTTTTGATATTTTAAAGAATTGCTTCCCAGACGAGATTCTCAGCCTCTCTGGAAATGCAGTGTCTTCTCAATTCAGCTGATGCAAATGCTAAGAGAGAAATAACTAAATCAGAGACTTAAGCAGAATGTTTTACAGGAAACAGATCCAATCAATTTCTGCTTGATTAAACTTTCTGTTTCTAACAGCTTAAAAGATTATAACTTTCTTCCTTACAGCACTACTAACAGAAATGTCCTAAGCAGAGATAAGATCACCACCATGTACTCACGCTGCTTTTACAAGTGGAAATGTTTTGTTTATTACAGAGCAGGGAAAACAGAATTTTTGGGCTTCTACAGCATATATTTTTTGTGTTCAGCTCCTGCTAAAAGTCTGGGGTTTTTGTGGATCTCTGTAGAACATAATGGCTTTAGCTGCACTTCAATCTGATTATTCTTCTATCCCTTTGTCCCCGGGAGAAGCCTTTTTCTTTCCTTATCGGGGTAAGCTCAACAAAGCACTAAAGATGATCCCTGCAGTCAGGCATATGCTGAAATCGCCTTGAAGGCAATAAATATGAGACATGGGCTTAAAACTGCGGGTTCCAAGGCCTTTGCCTGGTTGTACGTCTGCATAGCCGGGCTTTTTTTGTTTCCCCCTCGCCAGGATTATGGCATAGAAAATAATAAACTGCTTTAATAACTTCGGAAGGGTATTCTCAGGACAGCCTCTGTCTCCCCATTATTTTGATGAGTGCAAAGCCCCACCTCCGTGGCAGTAATTAATGCCGCGTCCGTGCCCTCCCTCTCGTCCCTGCAGGCTCTCTCTGGAGGTACGTCCGCGCCAGCATGTCCCTCTCCGGGTACATGCCTCCCCTCTGCGACCCCAAGGATGGGCACCTCTTGATGGACGGGGGTTACATCAACAACCTGCCGGGTAGGTGCACACAGCAGCGGGGGAGAAGCTGCCGAGAAGAAAAAAAAGCTTCCTAGCAGAAAAGGACCTGGGGGTGTTGGTAGACAGTTGACTGAACATGAGCCAGCAGTGTGCCCAGGTGGCCAAGAAGGCCAACGGCATCGTGGCCTGAATGAGGACCAGCGTGGCCAGCAGGAGCAGGGCAGTGATGGTGCCTCTGGACTGGGCACTGGTGAGGCCTCACCTCGAGGGCTGGGTTCAGTTCTGGGCCCCTCGCTACAGGAAGGACATTGAGGTGCTGGAGCGTGTCCAGAGGAGAGCCACCAGGCTGGTGAGGGGTCTGGAGAACAAGTCACACGAGGAGAGGCTGAGGGAACTGGGCACGTTTAGTTTGGAGAAGAGGAGGGTGAGGGGGGACCTCATTGCCCTCTACAACTCCCCGAAAGGAGGGTGTAGAGAGGTGGGGGTTGGCCTCTTCTCCCAAGGGAATAATGACAGGAGCAGAGGAAATGGTCTGAAGTTGGGGCAGGGGAGGTTTAGATTAGATCTGAGGAAGAATGACTTCACTGAGAGGGTGGTCAGGCCCTGGAACAGCCTGCCCAGGGAGGTGGTGGAGTCACCATCCCTGGAGGGATTTAAGAACCGTGTAGACGTGACACTTCAGGGCACGCTCTAGTGCCCGGGATTGTTGGTTTGTGTTTGTGGGTGGGGGGGGGTTGTTTTTTTGTTTTGGTTTTTTTTTGTGGTTGGACTCAATGATCTCAAAGGTCCCTTCCAACCATGAAGATTCTGGGATTCTGTGAGAACACAGCCCATCAAACAGCCTGGAAAACTTTGTCCTCTTTTTTTTCTTTTTCCCCCTTCTTTTCCCCCCCAAATGAACCAAGGAGAAATATTGCAGACACCTCTATCCTCACGATGGTTGCCAGGAGTCATTGTTCTCAGTTTCCTAGGTGTTTGCTTTGTCACGGCTTTATTAAGACTACTTTTTGTTACGAAGTATTTCCTAATAGACAGATTCTGAACATATAATTCCGAGCCAATTTTGAATTTATTTCAGTGCTCGCTGAAAGGAGGGAGCAGAAATTAAACCGCAAACATATAGTCTGTCTTTGAGTTACTTTTCAAAAAGTCTCAGTTGAATAAGAATTAATTCTGAGAAAGCGACAGCATTAACCCTTTGTCGTTCAAGCTGGCGTCCCCCAGAGCCCGAAGGGTTCGGCTGACGGGCTGGGTGTTGTGGTGAGCTGTTACCACGTGGGCTTACGGGGTGTTCCAGGGGGTGTTGTGAGGACTGAACCCCAAAGGGTCCAAGGCGGGTGAATTCACTTGTGTGTGTTCGGGATGTGTTTTGTGTCAGGGCTGTCATCAGAAGGTCAGAAGGTGGGAGCTCAGGAGGGTGGCCGAGAGGGGACAGAGCTACGTGGTGTCGTGTACAAATAAAGAGGAAGGAATCTAAGCTAGAGACTCCACATCTGGACAACCCGAGCCATTTATGTTTCCAGACAAACCCAGACTCTGTTTTTCCATCAGGACTGGATTTGCCTAAAAAACAGAAATGGGAATAAAACAAAATCGACCCCCCCAAAATCTGCATCTGGAGTTCTCGGTTTGTGTCTGTAAGCAAAAATACGAATTGCAAACTGAGGCACCTCTTCCACCTGCAATATCAGAGAGGGCAAAGAGTGTTCCCGCAGGTGACACTGTGTGGAAAAGACACAATAGACTGAACGAGCCCAGAAATGTAAACCAAGTTACAGAACAGATCTGATTTAAATAAGCCTCTAAATTAAGCATCTAAATTGGCTCTTCAGAGCTATGGTTTTCCTACGCAAAACTATTCTGGAAACTGCAACTATCTTGGACTCTGGGGGTGTGGAAGAAATATAAATTCACTCTGTGAGGTACATGTCCTTCACCTCCCTCCCTTGGCACTTCCCTAAATCTTTGCCCGTACCCAAAGGCTGCAGCAGTCCTTTTGCTGACCTTGAAGTAGGAAGTGTTGCCTCATCTCTCTCCCTCTTCCAAGTATGAATCTTTCTCTTGGCTCCCAAAGCTTTTCTTAGACTGCAACCCTCCGGTTCCTGAGCTGCTCCTTTCCTTCACCACCTTCTATCTGCGGGTCTGACCTCAGCGCTGCTAACTCTCCTTGCTGAGGCCACTGCCACTTGTGTCCTCTTCACGTCCCCCAGATCTTTTGTTCCCATGAGAACTGCTGCACAACGGAGAGTTAACATGGGTTTAACTTGCTCCGTCACATTATACCACCTCTGGTGGAACTGTGGACCCCAGCTGTGTGTGTCCCACCTCCTCTCCCCCTTCCCTGCCCTAGAGTTTTGCTGCTGCCTTCGTGTTGGTGACAGCGTGGCCTCAGAGTCAGGTCATCCCACCCATCCTGGGCAGAACATACCCCAGAAGAGATGTTTTCCAGCAGTTCAGCAGCGGGGACTCATGGTCAGTGTGGAGTGGGCTACCAAGATGATGAGGGGACTAGCACATCTCTCCTACAAGGAGAGACTGAGGGACTTGGGTCTTTTTAGTCTGGAGAAGAGAAGACTGAGGGGGAATCTGATCAACACCTAGAAATACTTAAAGGGAGGGGGGGCCTATACAGGAGGATGGGGCCAGGCTTTTTTCAGTGGTGCCCAGGGACAGGACAAGAGGAAATGGGCACAAACTGGAATATAAGAAGTTCCATCTGAACATGAGGAGGAACTTGTTTGCTGTGAGGGTGGCAGAGCCCTGGAAGAGGCTGCCCAGGGAGGTGGTAGAGTCTCCTTCTCTGGAGACATTCAAACCCACCTGGACACGTTCCGGTGCAACCTGCTCTGGGTGGACCTGCTCTGGCAGGGGGTTGGATGGGATGATCTCCAGAGGTCCCTTCCAGCCCCATGTCATTCTGTGATTCTGTGAGCCACACCAAGGTGTAATGGTCTCGGCAGAGTTGCTGCACACGTTGATATCTGAGGCTCTTCCAAGAGACGCTCATGGTAGGTCCGATGTCAGGTTATACACTCCCTGGCTGTAGGTACCTGAGCTTTGGCAACGCTGGTACTGATACGACCTTCTTTCCCACCAGCTGATGTTGTGAGGTCCATGGGCGCAAAGGTGGTGATCGCGATCGACGTGGGGAGCCGGGATGAGACAGACCTCACCAACTACGGTGACTGTTTGTCGGGCTGGTGGCTGCTCTGGAAGAGGTGGAATCCCCTGGCCGAGAAAGTCAAGGTATTGCAGACTCTATTGAAATGGCAGCTGTTTCCATGGACGGAGCAGGAAACTCCCCCGTGTCCGTTCAGGGAGCAAACCTGGTGACAGACCATTGTCCTTCTTGGGTTTGAGCTCTTACTGTGGGCAGCTGGGCAGTGCCCTGACACCCAAGGCCATGGGTGAGGGACACACATGGGAGAGGGTAGAGCCCCAGTCTGGGAAGGGGGTGGTAGAATTGTAGAGCAAAGAAACCTTTTCTTAGAGTTGCATTAAGATTTGATAAAGTCATGATTTACGAATTTTCCCAATACAGGTAATAACTTTGTCCAGTTCAGTGTTTCTATCCTATATGTCTCTGAATTGTTGATTAAGGGAGATTTTAGCACTAGGCAGTAATTAATTACTGCTGCTGATAAACACAGGGCTGCAGAGCATGCTTGGGTTGGTTTTTTTCCTCTGCATGCAGCCAGGCCAATTCTGTTACTTACTGTGCATTTCCTAAATTATCTGGCTCTGCAGCTGCCCCCCAAGGGAATACTGTTGTTTCTTCTTCCCTCCCAACCACAATTAACACATTCCCCTGTTAGAATTGGAAGTTAAATACTTGTCTTGGGGAAGATACCGCAAACTGTGGGCACTGCTCTGAAATCTGAAGTTTTCCTCTGTGTCCTCTGTGACTCCCTTCCCTGAAAAGGCCTGGTCTCCCTGAGAAGTGGCCGGTGTTGGAGCTGGTGCAGCTGTGGGGTGCGCTGATGTGCCTTGGCAGAGCTGACCGTGCTCCTCCCAGCATGTGGTGGGAGCGTTTGGTGGGGGAAATGGAAGACCCTGACTCTTCCCGGTAGAGCCCAGTGAAATATTCCAGCTGCCCAAATGGCCATAGGCACACATGGAAACATGGGATTCCTTCTGAACATCAAAAAAACACTTTTTTCACTGGGAGTGGTGAAATATTGGCCAACAGGAGAGGTTCTGGTGTCTCCATCTGTGGAGATATTCAAAACTCAGCTGGACTTGTCTTGGACAACCTGCCCCTGCTTGAGCCACGAGGGCTGGACTAGACAACCTCCAGAAGTCCCTGTTGACCCAACCATTCTGTGAAATCTTGGCCCTGGTACTGTAGAGATCATCACTGTTGTCTGCCTTGGAGCATCACTGTGTCATAGAATCACAGAATGGTTAGAGTTGGAAGGGACCTTAAAGATCATCCAGTCCCACCCCCTGCCCTGGGCAGGGACATCTCCCACCAGCCCAGGTTGCTCCAAGCCCCCTCCAACCTGGCCTTGAACCCCTCCAGGGATGGGGCAGCCACAGCTTCTCCGGGCAGCCTGTTCCAGTGTCTCACCACCCTTACTGTAAAGAATTTCTTTCTGGTATCTAATCTAAATCTCCCCTCTTCCAATTTAAAACCATTACCCCTTGTCCTGTCACTGCACTTCCTGACAAAGAGTCCCTCCCCAGCTCTCCTGTAGCTCCCTCCAGATATTGGAAGGCTGCTGTAAGGTCTCCCTGGAGCCTTCTCTTCTCCAGGCTGAACAACCCCAGCTCTCTCAGCCTGTCCTCATAGGAGAGGTGCTCCAGCCCTCTGAGCATCTTTGTGGCCTCTCACCTGGCACAGGTCTCTCTCTTGAGGTACCCCTGGATTCTGGAACGAGAGACTCAGTTCAACCTTGAACTGCAGCAATCTGTTTGAAGGCAATTCCCTTTCTGCTGTGGGTTATGGAGACTCACTGGCTGCCTGTCCACGCTGCCCGGGAAACAGATGGAGGTGCTGGTGTGTGAAGGCTTCAGCGGGCTTTTGTGTGCTCTTGGGGGAAAAAAAAAAAAAGGATAGATAACTTGCTTTTTCTCCATTGTGAATGCAGAAGGTATCCTGAAAGGAAATTTCTGAATTAATGGTGGTGGGTGTGTGTGGCCTCGTCGGCAGGTGCTGAACATGGCCGAGATCCAGACACGGCTGGCGTACGTGTGCTGCGTGCGGCAGCTGGAGATGGTGAAGAACAGCGACTACTGCGAGTACATCCGCCCGCCCATCGACCGCTACGGAACCCTCGACTTCGGGAAATTCGATGAAATCTGTGTAAGTGCATCCTCAGGGAAGGCAGCTCCCCCCCTTGTTGTCCTTCCACAGAAACCTGCTGCTCTGCCGTGCTAATTAGCGCCTAAGCTGTTGGGGAGTGAGAGGTGTCAGTTGGCAGAGAGCGAAGAATTGACGCTAAATAACGCCGTGGACTGATGTCGTGGCTGTTGAGGTTGGATTAACAGCAGAAATGGAGT
Organism: Calidris pygmaea; assembly: GCA_003697955.1. NCBI lineage: Eukaryota > Metazoa > Chordata > Aves > Charadriiformes > Scolopacidae > Calidris > Calidris pygmaea. Next base: position 544,566 of record QJSC01007477.1, on the reverse strand, counting down.
TAGTAACCGTGATTGTATAACGACCTGTGAAGGGATCAGCTGCCTCGCTCTGTCTCATCACAGTTCTTGCTCAGCTGCTGGGTAAAAACCCTTGGGTGTCTGAGCTGCTTTGGGCAGTTGGGGTTTGTCAAAGGGTGTCATTTCTCTCCCTTCGTTATGGAGCTTGTTGCCGCGTGAAAGATTTGAAGGAGTCTGTAGGGGAGGCTGTGAATCACCGAAATGGAGGGCAACATGCTAAAATACCCGGCTCGGTTAACGTTTCAACACTTCTATTAATAAAACCTATCATCCGCAGTTCCTCTGCACCTGATAGAGTGTCAGGAAAATGGCACCAATGTCAGTGGAAGGACGTTGTAAAAAGGGTGGTACCGGGTTACACGGCGCTGGGATTTAGTTTTGTCCGTGTATGAGGAGCCAGCACGGGAGGAGCTGGCTCCAGATGTGCAGTCGAATTGTCTTAGTGACAGAATTCAGCTTTTGCAGCAAAAATGTCTCTGCCCAGGCTGGGGTAATGATGGCAATCCTGGCTCATTGCCTCTTGTCGAGGAAGTTATTTTACTGTCTCTTTCCATTTTTTGCCTCTTTCAGTCACACAAACGTCTGTCTTCAGGTGTTTCTGCATGGCTTTGCTCTTCTCCTGAGCTGGGGAAAAAAAAAACATCACCAGTTTTCCTTTAGAATGATCTTCTTTATAGATATAGTGAGAACCTACAATACTTATTAGGCTGTGGGTTGATTTCTCTCATACCATCTTATAAATACTAAACAAAACCAGTAAAACCATTAAGCCCTCCATATGTGCATTGGAGAGAGTCCTTAGGACAGCAGCTATTCCAAACTGCCAGCTGATTTCCCCCGTATAAATATTTTCTCAAGGATATTTGGTGTCTCGCAGCTCCTGGGCAAACAGTGCTGTCTGCCAAGGGTGGATCTAAGACTTCGCTGATAAATAATATTCTTCACTAGATGGAGTGCCCTGGCTGTTCTGAAAACCTTGATGGAGGGGTCTGGTAGTTCATCACGGGGACCAGATAATAAGCTGTCAAATCATTGTTCTGTCTCTGCTTAATTTGGTGTCGTTAAAGAGATTTAAAGACGGGCACATTTTTCTCAGTGGAATAAAACTTGAGAAAAGTGTGGTTTCTCAGAGATGTTGCCTTCCGTGAGCACGTTCTTGGCACGAGAGGCTGCAGGTGTGGGGGGCAGCACCCTCCTGGATTTTTCACTCCCTGCAGCGCAGCTACATCACTGCTGGCCACGGGGAAGATTTAAACTGCGCTGACCTTAAAGGAAAGGGCACCCTGGGCATCAGGCCGTTATAGGCTGTGATGTAGCGGGGTTTTTTTATTTCAGCTCTGTACCTGGATTTTACAGAAAATAGAAGTGGGCACTGTATAACCGGCACGTTCAAAAGAACAAAAATCCCCTCTTCTTGTCAAAACCTCTCTTCTGCATCAGCCCGGCGCGATGTCGGCTGCGTGGCGTTTCCCAAAGCTCCGGTTCTGGCAGTTATGTTGGAGCAGGCTGTCCCAGCCAGCCGTAGATCCGTCAGGTCCCTTCTCCTTCAGAGCGATCCCGGCCACCCGGGGCTGAGAAGCTCCAACAGATTACGAGGGGGTGAATTCCAGCCTGAAGTGCCTCCCATGCTTTGAACCCCAGCCCAAAAACCAGCAGGGAGACAGTGCCGGGGCTGCTTCCAGCTCTGGGGGGGTTGGTGCCAGCACCGGAGCTGGAAATAGGACCCGGGGCTCCCACACCTGTCGCTCTCTCCTTCCTTCCCATTTGATTTTTCAACACCGTTTCTGCTGTCTTGTTAGAAAAAGAGGAAAACTTGGAGCAATTGGTGTATTTTTTCCAGTTGTTCCCATGTGAATGTTATTATTCCAAGTGCAAATTTCTTTATGCTGTTAAATTAGAGGAACATGGAGTTTGTGGGTTCGGTGGTGTCCATGTGCCATCCATTGACAGGACAAGGGGTAATGGTTTTAAATTGGAAGAGGGGAGATTTAGATTAGATATCAGAAAGAAATTCATTACTCTGAGGGTGGTGAGAGCCTGGCCCAGGTTGCCCAGAGAAGCTGTGGCTGCCCCATCCCTGGAGGGGTTCAAGGCCAGGTTGGAGGGGGCTTGGAGCAACCTGGGCTGGTGGGAGGTGTCCCTGCCCAGGACAGTGGGGTTGGAACTTGATGATCTTTAAGGTCCCTTCCAACTCTAATCATTCTATGATTCTATGATTTCTGCTCTGGGAAACTGGCACTTGCACATTCGGTGCCATCTGCTCCAACTTATTGCAAGAGATTTAGGAGCCAGGTGCCTGATGGTAACTTTTCTTTGCTAGAAAAGTGTAAAACTTTTTCTTTCTTGGCTATTCTTGAGCCAAGAGGGGAGAAGACACAAATTCATTTGTGGTGTCTTCTCCCAAAGAGCGAGCCAGTACTGGAAGGGCATTATATGCACCCTGAGCTTCTCTTTCTATGGTGTTATTCTGTGGGCTGCCTGCTTGAGGCCACTGCTGCAAAAATAGTTGTGTCAGGTGGCACTTTTCATTGCCTACCCTGGGGTCCGAGGTCAAATCAGCGTTGGGACTTAAAATAGCACCTTGTTTGCTTAATCGTTCCCCTCATTCTTAGGCTGAACAGCGTGTGTAGCTGAGGCTGAAGGTAGTGAAAGTACAGCCTGGCTTTGGGGTGGACCTCTGGGTTTCCTACGGATTTGCAAAAGATACGACTAATGGTTTTTTAGGTATTAATTATTTTTTTTTTCCACTGGCTCTTTTTTTTTTTTCCAGGAGGTGGGATATCAGCACGGGAAAACAGTGTTTAACGTCTGGTGCAGGAGTGGAGTCCTTGACAATATGCTGAAAGACAGGCAGGAGCCTTGCAAATCCAAAACTGATGTAAGTGTTGGGTTCAAATGGGCTGTTCTGCAAGAGCTGTTGATGCGCCTGGGATTGCGTGCTGCTGCTCAGGGGCATGATGGAGAATGACCAGTTGCCTCAAATCCTTGTTGTGAGCACACGTGTATTGGTTAAAACTGTATTTTAGGCAAGAAAAGGTATCATCTGTTTCTCAGCACCTGGAATTGCTCACAGCACAATGATCCTCAAGGGAAGGCAGGATGCTTAGCAGTAACCAGCGCTGTCTGAGACACGTAGCCCATGTGTACATGTTTATACACTCGGGTTTTTCTTCTCCATCCCCATGTGCCATCCTGAGGGCACAAAAGCTGCTGATTGAGGAGCTCTGCACCGAGCTGGAGCGGGGCTGTGACTGCCCCAGCAGCTCCTGCCAGAGAGATGGTCTGCAGTGACGGGTGATGGGCCATGTTTGCACGTGGACTCTGCCTCCCCGAGGAAAGCTGAGCAGGAATAAGTAACTTTTAAAGAAGTATTTTTCATTTATTCTTGTGCCACAAACTTTTGGTGGTGCCTGGATATTGTTCTTACTACTAGAAGCTTGACTGCCAGGGCAGTGGCTTCTCCCACCAGCATCCCAGTGCTGGTCTCGGTGGATGAGAATTGGGATCACTGCCATCAATCTCAGCCATTGCTGGCTTTCAGGGTGTGACTTGGATAGTTCTCAGATGCTTCCAGAAAACCTGAATTAGATCCTTGCTGGAGATGTGTTTATGGCCAAGAGTTAAAATCCCTGCAAAGCCATAGGTTTCTTCCTTTGTTGCTTTTCTTCCTCACCCCTCTATTAGAAAGGACATTTGGTAGAGCCAGAGCCATCATTGTGGCTCCGTAGAACCCTGCAGCACTGCCGAGGCACCGGGTTCCACACATCTTTTTGTGTCCTCTTGAGCATACCTGAGCGGGTAATGTACACTTGGGTAAATGCCTGATTATGGTAAATCCACAGGCTACCTCATGTTGCTGTGTGGGTACAGTCCTGTTAATATTCCTAATTAAAAGTAGGATAAAATTCTCTTGGCTTTACAGTTTGAGGTCAGCTTTGAGAGTTGGTCCATAACTCAGGGGCTGACTGAATCTCTTGGGGGGAAGTTTCAGTTGTTTTTAAGAAAAAGTTATCACCTTTTGGAGGACATGGGTAAAATATTATAAAATATTGGCTTATTATCCTCACCCTCCTTTGAATTCCTCTGATTTAAAACCCAAGTGCTACAAAGGCTTCATGTTTTACCCAGTAATTCATCTTTATCATCTTTTAGAGATGAGGAAATGAGCAGTAATATTTTAAGTGGTTGCTAAAATGTGTGATAACTGGAGTGGCCTCATGGAGGAAAGTCAATAGAGGTGAAACATGACGTTGAGGATTTGCAGCTCTTCCAGATATCAGTGGTCGAGCACTTTCTCTAGGAGAGACGTGGCGTGAGGAAGGGGAGAGGAAGGGACATTAGCCCAGAAACTGAGTGGTGGATGGTGCCCACATCTGAGCCAGTTGCTCTTGACTCCCCTTTGTCACCAGAGAGAGGAGCCTCTGTCGGGTGTGAGTCACTTGATGAAATGGGAATGGCTCCACTGGGATAAGACGAAGGGCTCCCTTGGCTCCGGCCACATGAAGGGACCAATGGCACTAGTGCCAATGGCTTCAGTCACCAGATGAATCCCACCCAAGCTGCTGGCAGGGTGGGTGCTCATGGCAGGAGCACAGCAGGACTGGGCTTTATGGGAGCTGAGGAGCCTGAGGAGCCCCAAAACTCCCCAGCTTGTTACTTCTTACTGGGAAGAGGACCTGGACTAGGAGATACAGTAGGAGAGGGGTCCCCATTCTGCCTCTGACACCTCGTGTTCAGAGGAGTTTCAAGCTGGTCTGTGTTAAGGAGAAGTCAAGGGAGAGAAAATTGCGTGTGTCTCAGAAATGGTGCTATGTCCTATTTCATCCTCTAACTTTTATCGCCAATTGGTAACAAGCTCAAACATATTCATTGCTGTAACAAAGGGCTCTTCAAAAGAAGACTTCTTTTAAAATTGCCCATTCTATGGGATACAGTAATTCAGGCTCGTATTTCAGTTAAATCATGGTATTACAGCTGGGCATCAAGCAGCATGTCGAACATTTACCACAATCTGCCCTGGTTTTTACGGCTCTTCGACTGCCCTGGAGACCAGATATGTCACGTACTCATTGCAGACAGAGCCTGCCGTTGCATTTCCGAGCATGCACTTGGTAACAAGGCAGAAAGTGCTGATTGCTGAGACACCAGGAGCACGGAAATACCGGGCTCGGGAGGGAGACCCAGCAACCTGCCCGGGTCATGGAGCATGAACCATCAGCTCTGTGCGTTCCCCACACTGACACTAAGGCTCTGCCCCAGGCCATGCTCCCCAGGACCTATGGGGTCTGCTCTTCCTCTGAAAACTCTGGCGTCCAGTAAAAACCAACATATTTTTTCATCGGACTTTTGTTTCAGTAGATTTATTTCTACAAAATAACAAGTATTGCAGGCTCCCACTGGGATGTTTTATCTTTTTTTTTTTCCTTTAGTCCATTAGAGTCACTGAAGTCCTGTAGCTCTGCTATCTTCCACGGATAACAGCTGATATTTTTAACTTGCCTTTCATTAGTGAAGGTTTTTGATACTCTATATGTTTTAGTTCTTCAACTATTTCTGGAGCGTTCAACATCTGAGAGCTGAGCGCGGTTTCTTATCATCTTGTTTCCATGTTGTGAGCGTTGAATTTTTACTTTAAAACTCCAGATATTTAATCAGTTAGGTACTTTCCCTTTGCTTTCATCATTCGATCACTGTTTACCTTGTCTCAGAAATGCAAATTCTGAAGACACAAACAACAGGAACCTCACATAAACTCCACTTGAACAACCCTTACTCTTCCCCAGCGCAGAATAATGCAGTACCATTAATTGGACCTCCTCGGGGAAGTTTTGTCTACTGAAGTGTTATTCATAGTCAAAGCTAAATATAATCTAGCAGACTACAATGGTAACTGTCTTTCTCCTCTAATTTATTTAATAAAGATTGTGCCGAAGAGAATACTTTCCTCCTCGGAAAAAAAAAGAAGTAGTACCAGCGGAAAGGTTTTAGAGTAGGTTTAAAATGAATCCAAGACACTTCTTTGCCTCGTGTTGGCTGATGAGAGTGTGGTTTTGTCCTCAAAAGTGGGGAGAGTAAGTGCTTAAATGTCAGATTCCTGTTCACAAAGCACCAGCGGAGGGTGGGAAGATGCCTGGTTTCCCACAAGCCGCGTTCCGGTGCTGAGACCTTGGGGTGCAGCTGCCTCCCAAGCCTCCTCCAGCAGACGGGATTGTCCCTTGTCCCCGGCCTGAAGAGATGCTCCCATGGGTCCGGTCACCCTCACGGTGCCCTTCGATCTCCTCTGTCCTCGCAGCCCGTCTGCAGGAGCTGATGCTGGTTTTACTCAAGCACCTTTAGGTGACAGTTGCTGCAGGATTTTGTCCAGCGGTTCCTACAGTGCCCAGGACTTTTGTCCCCTCCAGAGCCGGTCCCCGTCTGCTCCGTGCTCCCAAGGCCACCCTGGCACTGGGTCTGGCTCTTTGTCCACTTGGTCAGAGTCCGTGTTTTCAGGTGTTTGCCTCCATCGTTGTTGTGTCTGCTTGGGGGCCAGAGCTTGCACGTATCCCTCTCTGAGTCATATGGCACAAAACGAAGATGTAGATGCTTTTTTCCCTGCCCTGTCCTGGGGAACAGCCTTCTGCAAACGCTTCCCTGGGACCATTCAGGTCGGATGTTCAAAGTGAGACTGGGCTGACTCACCCTTCTTGATGGTTCCTTAATGCTCACGCTGAGCTTCTGAGCTTCCCCACTTTATATTTTAAAGTGTGTGTCCTAAGCTACTGCTGTTCTGTTTCATACAGGTATTTTTTTAATCCCCTCTGGGCTTTTCTCTGTCTGCTCCCCACCAGCTGCTTGTCCTGGATCCACACCTGGCTTTAGCCGTACTAAATTACATCAAAAGTCGGTTGGGGATTAAAGGTCAATCTGCCGCAGCCGTAATGGGCTTCTGCTGTGACCCCCCCGGGGGCTGTGTCATTCACGGCATCAGTGCTCTCACCAGAAGAGCAAAGAATTGCTCATAAAAGCCCCGTCTTAGGAAACAGCCCTGTCTGGAAGCACGTGGCCGGGTCTGGGGGTTTGGGATGGTGGCAGCAATTCCCGGCAGCCCAGTGCCGGTAACAGGCCCCCTGCCAGCTCTGCCCCGCTTCCTCTGGGGTTGGCGTTGCTATTGGACTAATTAAAATCACTGTTTTGTTGTTTGCTTTTTTTTTTTTAAAAAAAAAAAAGGGTGAGAGGTGTTCAGGTTTCCATCTGGTGCCCTTGTGCCTGGCCCCGGGGAGGTAGGCAGGGCTGCTCGCGGCACGGCGTGTGGGAAGACCAAAATGGTTCTTAAATGCCAAAGTTGGGGTTTGTTAGAGGAGAAACTGGAGCAGGCACCTTCTCAAAATAGAGAGCGCTCAGCCCACTGCTTGGGTGATACGAAGCAAAAATAGAAAGGGTTTATTGAAAAGAGGAATTGCAGTGGGAAATATTTCTCCTCGTGGGCGGACCATGTACCTCGGGCTCTTGCTTATGGCAGCTCCTCCAGCTCCGGAGCTTGTTGGGGTCTCCAGGGGCGTCCTGGTCACCCCAGTGCCTGGGCTGTCCGTGCAGCCCCCCACCGCACTGCTCTGCAGGGTCAGGGCAGGACCACATGTGGTGTCCCACCTGGGCACCAGGGTCTTCTCCTTCTCCCCAGGGGACCGGGAGAGCTCCCTGGGGGCTGCACCCCGTCCCTCTTATAGAGAAACAGGGATGGAGAATGTACAAGTAAAATGAGCTCCATCTTTTACAGAGTCCAGACCCTCCCATTCTCGTCTTTGCAGTCTTTTCTATAGTTTGCTAAATTTTTAATCAGGATTCTTGTTGCATGGATGGAGAAGGAGCCATTAGAGGTTGTCCCACAGTTTGCACTTGGGAATCCCGTCTCCTCCACCAGACCTGCATCAGGGGGGTTGTTCTGTGAATTACTCACTGATGAGTAATGGCTTTTGAGGGGGCAGAAGTGGAGAATTTGTGTGTCCAGAGCTTTCTGTCTGTTCAGTATTATTTTTATATGATTAAAATGTTTGGATTTTTTGTGTGTATTTGTTAACACGCCCAAACCATAATGCTGTGTTTCAGAACGTGACCTGTCCCACCACCTCTTTTACGGACCTGGCAGAAATCGTGTCCAGGATTGAGCCCGTGAAAGCCCCCGTGGCTGATGGTGAGTGGGGTGATGGGGGAGGGTTGGGACGGGCAGGGAGGGCTCCTCACTCCTCCTGCTCTCGCTGTGTTCTTCTGACAGCCCCTGCTGCACCCTGCGATGGCCCAGGGCTGGCTGATGTGTCTTCTGAGCAGAGCCGCAGTGGCCAGCTGTCCCCCTGTCCCCAAAGCTCCATCCCAACGAGATGGGAGGTCTCTCCAGTGAGACCTGGACAGGCTGGAGAGTTGGGCAGAGAGGAACCTGAGGAAATTCAACAAGAGCAAGGTTGAAGGGTGCAGGGTGCTGCACCTGGGGAGGAATAACCCCCTACACTGGTAAGGTTGGGGGCTGACCAGCTGGAGAGCAGCTCTGAGGAGAAAGACCTGGGAATCCTGGTGGACAACAGGGTGCCCATGAGCCAGCAATGAGCCCTTGTGGCCAAGAAGGCCAGTGGCATCCTGGGGGGCATCAGGAAGAGTGTGAGCAGCAGGTGGAGGGAGGTCATCCTGCCCCTCTGCTCCACCCTGGGGAGGCCCCATCTGGAGCATTGGGTCCAGTTCTGGGCTCCCCAGTTCAAGAAGGATAGGGAACTGCTGGAGAGGGTACAGCAGAGGCTACAAAGGTGATGAGGGGCCTGGAGCATCTCTCTGATGAGGAGAGGCTGAGGGACTTGGGTCTTTTTAGTCAGGAGAAGAGAAGACTGAGGGGGGATCTGATCAACGCCTATAAATACTTAAAGGGTGGGTGTCAGGAGGATGGGGCCAGGCTTTTTTCAGTGGTGCCCAGGGACAGGACAAGAGGGAATGGGCACAAACTGGAACATGGGAAGTTCCATCTAAACATGAGGAGAAACTTCTTTGCTGTGAGGGTGGCAGAGCCCTGGCAGAGGCTGCCCAGGGAGGTGGTGGAGTCTCCTTCTCTGGAGACATTCAAACCCACCTGGACACGTTCCTGTGGGACCTGCTCTGGGTGGCCCTGCTCTGGCAGGGGGTTGGACTGGATGATCTCCAGAGGTCCCTTCCAACCCCATAGCATTCTGTGATCCCCAGCCTCAGCTGTGCCTGAGCTCACCCCAGGCCAGACCCTCTGCATCCCCCTCCTCCGGGAGAGGCTGGGGGTCGGATCTTCCTGCCGAGCGAGTGGGATGGGGAGTGACTCAGTGCCTGCTTTGCTTTTGGACCCTCTTGTTCTGGGGAGCACCAGTGGTCTAAGGAGGAGCAAGGAATGGCTCCTGCAAGTAACAAAGACACTCGAGTGCAGAAATTCCCGGTACGTGCCCTGCCCAAAGCTTCACAAAACGGATCCCAGCTTTGCAGCCCTGAAATCTCCCAGCGTTTCACCAGGGGCTGGAGCTCTGTATAAACAGTCTCTCCCCCTCCTCCCCATCCCTTGTTCTCGCAGAGGGAAAGCTAAAGTTAGCAGTGCTCCCATCTGTGACTGTTTGTAGAGATGTCCCTGTGGTAATTTGAAATGCTAATTGCCATCATATGCCTTATGAAGAAAATATTAATCAAATGCAGTTGAAACAGCCACTGCGAATAAGGATGAAGAGTTCATGTAACGTGGTTATTTAAGGCATGGGCATCGAGACCTGCTACGGTGCAACCAGCCTGCTGGGGTGGATCTTCCTCCTTTATAGAGTTTCTGATTACTCGCCCCCATCGGGAAGACCTTCTTCTGCGGGGTGAGGCCATGAGCATGGGTGGGACACGTCTCAGAAAGGAGATGTGGCACATTTTGGGCCGAGAGGGGCTGTGCGTGGGGCACTCGGGATGGGATGGGCAGGTGGCATGTGCTCCTCATGGACACGGGAGGCTGTTGGTTGTGGAGACCCCAGAGGAGGGGGAAGGATGGCAGGATTGTGTCACGCATGTGGGGGCCATGTCTTGAAGGACCTTTTATGTTCCTGTTGTGGGTGACTCAGTGCGCTGCCTGCAGGGACCTGGCCTGTTTTTTGGTGAGCAGTGGCTGTAAAGGCATTCCTCTGAGGGTGGCATCGCCTGGGTGGCTCCAGGCTGGCATTGCTTCTGCTAAAGAGGTCTCTGGAGCGATGTGGGGAAGGGTCTGCACCAACACGAGCTCAGGGAGAGGGTGGCTTCTCCCCAGCAGTGGCCATGGGGCTCTCAGATGGTTCCTCTGATGTGCTGCTGAACCTTTGATTTGTCTGCTCGTGACGGTGGTGAAGATGGTCTGAGTGCTTCTGTCCCACATCGGTAAAAAGACAGGGTGCTTCTTGGTAGCCTGGCTGAGAAACGGCACTGTCACAGGGTGGGGAAACCTTTTTTCTCCACGGAATTCCCTTCCTGAGTGAGATCTCGGACCACAGGGATGTAGAAAGGCTCTGCCTGACAGGATACTGCAAGGCTCAGGCTGGGTGGAGAAATTAGGTCAATAATTTTGTTCTAAAGAAAGAAGATGACGGTGATCACGTTGCGGTTGACTGGGAGAAGGGGGAAGCATCAGTACTGAGGGTGAAAGGCCCGATGGGCAGAGGCTGGTGGAGCCTCCAGGTCAGGAGCCATATCTTCTCTGGGGAGAAAAGTCGATGAAGGCTCTTCTTCTCCCTCGAGCAAACCGAGAGCAACGATTGAAACCATTAAAAGCAAAAAGAAAAAGGCAGTGTGTCCCTCGGGAAGGAGTGAGGAGAGGGAAGCTGGGCAAAGCCCCGTGCTGGACCCAGGTACCTGCACTGCTGGTGGGCAGGAAGGGAAGGGCTGGAGGAGGACAGAAGCTCCTTTTCACAGCTGAGCCACTGCGGTGTTTGTGGCCGTGCTTCTGTTCTGCATCCAAATGCTTCCTCGATTGGGATTTTCTGTCTTTGTTCAGCTGTAATTGCATTTTATTCAGCCATGGCCAGGGGAGCACAGATGCCCTCCTCCAAGGGTGGCTCAGCTGTGCCTCTGGTCACGCTCCCACCTGTAAGGGATTTCTGAGGACCAAAGTCACACAGGCTCTTGGCTGATTTCCCACAGCGGGTTTCACGTCCCATTTTTCAAATCAGCAATGTCCCCATGGCCAGGTTTCACGGTATGAGGGGGCACACTCACTGGACGCCATGGCTGATGGAGATCCAGTTGTGTAGCAGAGCGATGGCAGCAACAGCCATTGGGGAGAGAAATGTTAATTGTGTCAAATCCCTGGTCTTGCAATACAGCAAGGAAGAAAGAAGCAGGGGACATCCCAAAACCTCCCAAGGGACACAGTTATCATAGAATCATGGAATGGTCTGGGTTGGAAGGGACCTTAAAGACCATCCAGTCCCACCCCATGCCCTGGGCAGGGACACCTCCCACCACACCAGGTTGCTCCAAGCCCCCTCCAACCTGGCCTTGAACCCCTCCAGGGATGGGGCAGCCACAGCTTCTCTGGGCAACCTGGGCCAGGCTCTCAACACCCTCACAGTGAGAAATTATCAGGCACTGGGTCACCCTCGGCACCTTTGCTGCTTGGAAAGTACTTTGATCAAGCAGCAGGACTGTGCCTTGGGTTGTGATGAGCAACCAGGTTCCCTGCTTTACATCGAGTTCTGTCAGTGCTACCGAAGCAGAAACCCTCTCCCCACACGGCGCCCATTCTCTTCAAATGTGGTGTTGCCTGCAGAAATTAGGCACGTGTAAAAGAAATGCTGAAAGCTACAGCATCACAAAGCAGGTCTTTGGCATGAGAGGTGTGACTGTCCTGCTGTGACCTCGCTCCCCTGGTAGCAGTGGCTCAGGAACCTTTCCCTGCTGGTATCTCCTCTTCACTGGCTCGGTTTGGAACTGTGGTGTTTGGGTGTTGGTGTGGTGAGCAGGGCACTGAGGTCCTGCCTGATGCTCCTGGGGGGTTTTGTAGCATAAAGGAGCCCCTTGAGCCCCAGATGCTCAGCCACGAGGGGCGTGATGCAGGGTGATGGTTGGGGACAACAGGACCACCTGCTGTTCTCCTTTCCCCTCTAGTCCTCCAGCAGCCGGAGCTGCTGTCTGAGGGATGGAGAAGGAACACGCTTCTCCTGTTTTTTAGTGTCTGTCTAAAGACTTCTTAAATGCTTGGAAATAGTGCTTGGAAAAATCCAAGAGTTTGGTTTTGATGGCAGTCAGCTTTATCAGAGCTGTAAACCGCAAACTGCTGTTGGTGCTCTCTGCTGCTCTCCAGATGAGTTTCCACTTTCTCTGGTGTGTTTCATCGAAGATTATCACTTGTAGTTTTAGTATAAACTAACAATAATCCTCTGATCTACAGTAAAAAAAAATATTAAAAATTAAAAAACCCCAAATGTCTTTTAATCCTAATGTTGTAGCAGTTGGTCATAGTTATTGTGCTAGAAGAAAACGCTGTGGAACAGACTGTGCTGTTGTCTTCAGCGTGGAGCAGATGCTACTGACTGTTCCCAAAAGAAATACTTAATCGAGGATCTGGTTTAAACAGGAGCCTCTTTCTTCACTGGTGGGGTGAAAAACCAGGTATTGCTTCAGCAACTCCAGGCGCACTTGAATTAACTCATGGAAGTGGCGAAAAACCTAGTCTCAAAAATAAAAAAGGATTTTTCTGCTGTTTTAGTGCATTAACTCGCATGGTGAAAAACCACGTGCCAGAAGCTGTGCAGAAGGAAGGTGGCCCAGTGCCGCTCGCTTTGTCCCGCTGCCCCTGTGCCGTGGTGCCGGGCTGGGTCGGGACGGGGCTGGGGGCTGCCCCGGGGCTGGTGATGGGCTCCTGCCCTCCGGTGAGTGCTGAGCTGCTGTGGGAGATGGGTCCCGTTGGAGGGGACTCTCCCGCTCTCTTCTACAGACCCTGAAGCGATTGCCGGGTGCTGGAAGAGGCGTTGGGTCGGCACCGGTGTGTCTCATTCCGTGGGAGCAGGCTGGGCATCAGGGGCTTGGTGGCATGTCCTGCTGCTGACCACCGTGCCTCTGTGTCCACGGCTCTTCAGCTTCTTCTTCTTTATGTTCATCTGCTGGATTACCAGAGAGAGCAGGTGATTGTCCCCTGTGGAGAGGAGGGGAGTGCAAATGTCACTGTGGACCAGGGATTGTGAGGCAGGGAATTATCATGCCTGTGCCTGGAAGACCCTGTTCCCAGTGAGTCTGTGACCGGTGTGTCCAGGGGAGGTTGGAGCTCGCAGGCATGTCTTCTGGAGGTATCTTACAGCTCTTGTCTGGAGTGACGGGTGGGAAACAGCAACTATTCTGTGAAGAGCTGCCCAGGGAAGTGGTTGAGGCACCATCCCTGGAGGTGTTCAAAAGACGGGTTGACATGGTCCTCAAGAATATGGTTTAGTGATTTTTTTATTGCTTATTTCTTATTTATTTTTTGTCAGAGTTAGGTTGATGGTTGGTCTAGATGATCTTCAAGATCCCTTCCAACCTAGACAATTCTATGATTCTATGATCTCCCCATTGCCAACATTTGTGTCCCGTTGGGCTGGGCAGCCAGTGGCCACCAGAATATCATGGAGAGTTTGTAGCTCACTGCTCTTGCTCCAAGCTCTTTAGAATCTGGAGGGCCCTAGGACACCAATTCACATACAGGACACAGTTTATTTTGTGATCTGGCTGGAGAGCAGATATGTGTGTTTGAGTAGTGCCAGTTCCCCGAGCTGGGAAGAGTTGGCCAGCAGCCACCCTGCCCCAGGGCCACTGCTTGGTGGAGACAGCTCTCCTTCCCCTGCCAGTGGTCTCTGCCTCTCTCCGGGCTGGTTAAAACTGGTGTTTTTTCTCTGCTCTCTCTGTAGATGAGTCAGACTACCAGACTGAGTACGAGGAAGAAGTTCTGGACAACCAGAAGGGTGATTATGTTGATTTCATGAGCAACCAGGCTGAAGAAGACTCCGACTCGGTACGAACTGCCCAGCAAACAGGCAGCGCCTGAGAGAAGCACCTCAGCCTTGCTGAGGGCTGTGCAGAAATAATTTTGCTCTTAGTGGTGTCGTGTGGGGCAGAACCTGGCCCTGGTTAAAACCTGGCCCCACAGCTCCGTGGGTTTATTCATGAGGGGTTGGGGATGGAGAACATACGGCACGAGGAAGGGCTGAAGGAGCTCCAGCACAGAGGAGAGCCTGCAGCTCTCTGCCGGGTGGTGACGGAGGAGACAGCAGCAGAGCTGCACAGCAAAAAGATGAGAGGCAACAGGCACAACATGTGCTAAAAGGAATCCTCCCTGGCTACAGGGGGAAATATTTCCCAGTAAGAGGGGCTGAGAACTGCAACGGGCTGTGCAGGGAGATGGTGGAAACTCCATCCCTGCAAGCCAAACAGGTGCCCTGAGGAACCAGATCTAGCATTAGAGGTAGCCCTGCTTAGAGCAGAAAATTGTATCGTGTCCTCCAGAGGTCCCTTCCAACCAAAGCTGTTTGATTCTCTGGGGCCTCAGGTCCTCCTCCACCCTGAGGTCAGACTTCACACAACGTTGCCCACAGCCCAAGAAGCAAAGCTGGGAAGGGTGGTACCCCTGCTGTCCTTATTCGGGCTAGCGTGGCCAGCAGGTTTAACAGGTGGAGTCGCCTGTTGTGTTGGACATGAGCAGTTTCTCAGTGGGAGCAGGTGAGCGGATTGGGAAGGTGCCTGCCCACGTGAGGATGTAAGATGGTTCCAGTGCCTTCAGTGAGGAGCTGGAGTGGTGGTGTAAAGATTTTGTTTGCTGGGCTGATCTCCAGTGAGTGGACCGTTAGTGGACAAAGAATGGGTGGAGGGGAAGAGGACAGATTTTACCCAGCTCAGAGAGGATGCTGAAGAATTAATTCATATTTTTTTTGTAATTTTTTCCCCTCCTTCAGGATGAAGACATGCAGATAAGGCAGCGCAGGAATGTCCCCAGTGTGGGCAGCCAGGCCAGCAGCACGGGAGAGCCGAGCTAGTGCTCAGAGGAGTCCGACCTTGCTGAGAGCTATAACCATCAGTACTGACAGCAGCCATATTTATAAAACATTTAAAAAAAAAAGGCAAAACAACATCCAGTTGAAATTAAGCAAGCTTTCGTCCTTCTCCGGACAGGGTAGGGGGCATTCAGCTGCCAGCACTAAGCACAGGTATCTGCATCGTGTCCAAGTCCCCCTGGACCTCCTGTGAAGGGTGGCTGATGGGCCCCACACAGTCCATAGAGGTGCCAGTATAAGCGGCCGGTTATTTATCCCTCTGAGACTGGCAGAGGGCAAACGTGCTGGGAACGTGCAGTTAAACGCTGCCTTGATTTTTGCTGCTGTACGTTCTGGTCGCTGTTTTTCCTGCGAAGGCCCTTTCCGTGTGCTGAGCAGGCTCCAAGCGGCAGCACCGGAGAGAGGGAGGGTTTTGGCAGCAGCGTTGCTTTCTTTTCATATGAATCAGGTAACTGCGTAATTAACTCCTCAGCGACTTTGAACCACGTACTTGTGAGCAGTGCTCTGACAGGAGCGAGTCTTGAATGTATTCCACTTGAAATCTAAACCTAAGAAATCAATTAATGTGAGCGCTAGCTATAGAACCTGTATCCTCAAGCCACCAGCAGAACATTTACTGACGGATCATGGAGCTGACGCTTGCCGGGCAACTCTGGAATCACTATTTGGTTGTATTTGCCCTGTGAAATAAAGTTCTTTTTGCTGGATTGAAATGTCCGCGTGGTTCTTTGTCTTGAGAGAGAAAGTTGTCAACAACTAAGAGCCCAACTTGCCTCTGCCTCCTATCAAACCCACAAAGAAACCCGTGTGGTTTTCAGTTCCTCGCCCCAGCGGGAGCCACTTGGGGTATTGGAAAGAAATCTCTGGTGCTTCCCTCTGCCCCGGGGGCTGCAGCAGTTGATGTGAGTTGGACCATGTTCAGAAGTCCCCTGGTGCTTGCTCTTCTTGTCTCGCATCTGTCGTTGCCGATAGTTCCCCGCGGCTGGATAATCGAGCTAATTCTTGCTTTATGTAAACTCTTCTGCTCGGCAGTAGCTCTGGGTGCTGTTGCCTTGAGGGGGTTTGTCATCTGACCGGAGCACCGAAGACATTCCCCAAAGCTGCCTGCTTTGCTGAGCTCTCCTGGTCTTCTGATGTGCACCAGCAGCGATGCCTCCAGGAGTGACCAGAGCTGGGCAGCACCACTCTGAGGCCAGAACCGTGTTTGGTGGCACCACCAAGGACTGTGGTGGTTGTAAACACTGTGGTGTGACCTGTTCTCTGTATTTAACCTCCCTCTCTCTGCTGGCACAGGCTCTCCTTCTCTACCTGCTCTGCATCGTGTTTTCCTCCATCGTGTCCATGAATGTGCAGTTTCTACCCAGGGAGGCCATTCCTCTAACACAAAATGGTATTTTCAAGTGTCAGAGCCTCAGGTCAGCGTTTTGTTGGCAGAGGGACCTCAGCCGTCCCCATGGTGAGACCACCCAGCCTGGCTGCTCCTCCAGCTGGCCACAGGCCCCTCCAGAAGTGGTGGGAGACTTTTCCTGCAAGGATCAGCCAGATCTTTGGTGCAGATTTTGGTTAATGCATTTGTAGAGCAAATGTTGCGGTCACTGGAGGTCATTCCCTGCCATTGAAAAGAATTAATTCTTGCAAAGAAAAGTTAGAAATGGCTTTTGAAGTGGAGGTGGAGCCACCAGCAGCTGGGACAGGCTGCTTGTTGGGCTGGAGAGCTTTAATTTCTGTGGGGGTTGGTTACAGAGGGGTGGTCATGCCTGGGGGAAGTTGCTCGTAGGCTGGGGATGAGCCTGGGGAGGGTGGGAGTGGGTGCAGATGAGTGCCCACCTTACCCTGTCTGCTGGGTAAGCACAAGAGGACACGTCTTGTGTAAGAACACAAGAAGATCACGTCTGTGCAGCAGCAGCAAAACTCATAGCTTTGTTTTTCTGATGAGGGGATGCAAACCAGATGCGAGTCCCTTCAATGTCTGTATTTATGGGTGGTTACAGCACAGGAACCTTCCCCTGGGAAACGGAGACCAGGGCTGCAGTACAGACCAACCCTAGGGTGGCTGAGGTCCTCTGGTTGCCCTTACCGAGCCCATCTTGGGCCAGTGGCCTTCAGCCTTCGAGGGATACACTCAAAACAAAAGTGCCTTCACCAGAGATTGGATCAAACCTCCTGATGAGGGACAGATTGTTGTTTGCCAGACACCTGTGTTGTGCCGCCTGTAGCAGCTGCTGCTTCTGCTCGTTCCCTTTTCCCCGGCGGCCGATCCGGCCGGGGCAGGACGGGCCCGTGGGTTGTTCTCCAGAGGGGTGACAGACCCCAGTGCTGCTGTATTGCTCCATGCTGTTCCAGGAGAGCGCTTCCCATCTCTTCCAACAGGGAATTTCCGAGTTGTGTCTCCCAACTCTACACTTCCTGGCAGCCGGACTCGTTCCTGGAGCTGGGCTGTGAGCCCCTGGGCTTGTGGCCACATGGGTGGAAGGAGTCACAGAAAACAGAAAAATAGTGGGCTCCTGGGTGTGCAATTAGAGCCTCTGTATTTGCTTTGTGTCCCATTCCACGGGGAAATGGCACTTAGTTCAGATGTCCAAAGACAGAAAATAAACCTTTGATGTGAGACCTAAAGTCTCTTCTAAATAATTGATGACAACTTTCCT
This sequence comes from Calidris pygmaea, assembly GCA_003697955.1. Taxonomy (NCBI): domain Eukaryota; kingdom Metazoa; phylum Chordata; class Aves; order Charadriiformes; family Scolopacidae; genus Calidris; species Calidris pygmaea. The sequence continues at coordinate 526,904 of QJSC01007477.1, read as the reverse complement.
CCCCAGCTGCCTTCTCCACAGCTGAGCGCTGGACACTAAAGCTAAATGGCTTCAAGCTCCAACAGGGTAGGTTTAGACTGAACATTAGGAAAGAATTTTTCCCATGAAGAGTGGTCGGGCATTGGAATAGGCTGCCCAGGGAGGTGGTTGAGTCACCATCCCTGGATGTGTTTAAGAGCCGTTTAGATGTGGTGTTGGGGGATATGGTGTAGGGGAGAACTTTGTAGAGTAGGGTAGATGGTTGGACTCGATGATCCCGAGGGTCTTTTCCAACCTGAATGGTTCTATGATTCTATGACACGGAGACAATCTTCCCTTCTGCGCAGAGGAAGGTAAAATCATTATGGTACAACTTTAAAAGTTGTAAAAAAAAAAAAATTGTTTTTCTAGTTTGCTTCGCTGCTGGCTGTGGTCTGCCCAGTTGCCTGGTCCCGTCGGTGGTTCTGCTCCATCCTGCACCTCCTGGGTGCATCCCCATGATCCTGCTCTCACGTGTGCAGTTCCATGTGTGGAGGCTTTAAACACGTGGGCACCCAGCCCTGTGCTAGGGGTGGGTGCTGGGTCACCCCTTCGTGCCCCAGGCTCTACAGTGACAGCCCCGTGGCTGCAGTGGAGCAGGAGAAGGGAGCTGTGGAAGAGCCCGAGTCTGCCCTTCCCAGTTGTCCTGGCCTGGGCCACCGGGCCACCCATGACTTCTTCATGGGTCTTTACCCATGAAGTCTGACGAGGAACTGAACGGATTTGGCCTTGCCAGAGGAGACAAACCGGCTGCTGAAGCCTGAAGGTTTCATCTTGGGTGAAGAGGACACAGAACTTGTCCCCACAACGAGCCTGATGTCAGCCAAAGCCAAAAATGAAGCAGCAGGATGGGAGCGAGGTCCTGAGGAACCACGGCCATGAGTGGTAGCTGTGGTGGGAAGGGTCCCTCAGAAAGCCTTTGACTTGACACATCTGATGGCTGCCAACTCTGCGGGTGAAGCCTTGATGAGCTTTCAGAAACATATCCCAGTGATGGAGTCACGGTGGGTTCGGCACCAGTCCTGACTTGGTGGTTGGGGCTCAGCCCCTCCAAGCATGGAGAAGCGGGGTGAGAGTTGCCCCCGGGCACAGCCTGTGCTGCCCAAGGGCTCGGCCAGTGACCGGGGCTGCTGGCTGAGGGGACAGACATGCCCCAAATTGGTGATCTGAGAACCAGGCACCCACTGGGGAGGGGAAGCCATGGAGGAAGGAGGGTGTTTGGGGGAAATTTGGTGGTGGGACTCCAACTGCAGCCCCAGTCCCTGCAGGGGAAGGGCCATCCACGCCTGGCGAGGGGACACCATGGCAAGGGTCCTCCTGTGCTGGTGAGCAGTGACACTCCTGGCTCCATGGGGCAGCACCTTGGGGCTGACCTACTGCAAATGGCTTGATGCAAGTAACGAACTTGTTTAGTTGCTTCGTTAACGTGGCCTCATGAGCTGTTCAGCTCTTAGTGACAGCTTCTGTGGGGTTTGGGGAGAAAAACAAACCCCTGTGGCCCACGTGGCAGCTGGAAGCACTGGTCCAAGCTCCCTGGGAAGCCTTGTGTGGGCAGGGGGAGAGCTTTGCTCTCCTGCCGTGTGGCTCTGGCTGTTTGGGGTGGCTCCTGCTGCTGTTTCTGAGGTTTCTCACCCTGTGCGGAGCCGGTTGTGTCTGTGCGGCCCCTCCAGGCTTTGCTCCGGGGGCAGGAACGGCTGGGGCTGCGGTGGGACCTGCGATGCTCCTTCCCTGGCAGACGTCATTCTCACTGCGTCTTCTTCCAGAATTAATCTCATCTTATTTACTCGTGCTCCCCTGACCTCCTCCGACGTGCGATTTTCCTTGCGTGCCGCCTGAGGACTGTGTTTAAGCTGTCAAGATGCGGGGGCTTTACTGCGCCTCTGGGTTTAATTTACCATTGCTGTGAGTAAGAGCCGGTAATAAAATCAGCAAATGAGGAATACAGCAAATATTTTCCTCTCCCGGAGGGGCTCTGCGAGGCCGGAGCGGCGCCCGCTGCTGCCCACCGTGCCCAGAGCCCCGCTGACACATGGCCATGGGATGGGAGGTTTCGCCACGGGACTGTGACTTCCTGCAGCAGGAGGCATCGGGGTTATTATGGGTAAGATGTTGTTTGTTTGATGAAGGTAATTTTGTGATGTGGCTCTTGCTGGCACCAGGGCACAGACTCCCATTAGCGGCCCCTTCCCGGCTGATTCCGCTCTCATCGGGTCTGGTGGTGGTTGTGTCCTCACTCCTTGTCCCCATCCCCTCCTCGGGTCATGGACGGTCTGACCCTCTTTTTCCCAATGGCTTTAATTCGGGCTTTGGTATAAATAGTGCTGAGAGGAGCCGGCAGGACACCCATCCCTGCACCCGCATCCCGCCCCCGGGAGCCCCCTTGGGAAATGGAGATGGGGTGCAGCTGCCTACGGTTGGACTAGATGATCTTAAAGGTCCCTTCCAACCTAGACAGTTCTACGAAAGCCAACTGCATCATGGGCTGCATCAAGAGAAGTGTGGCCAGCAGGTCACAGGAGGGGATTCTGCCCCTCTACTCTGCGCTCCTGAGACCCCACCTGGAGTCCTGTGTCCAGCTTTGGGGTCCTCAGCACAGGAAGGACATGGATCTGCTGGAACGGGTCCAGTGGAAGGCCATGAAGGTGATCGGAGGAATGGACCACCTCTCCTGTGAAGACATGCTGAGAGAGCTGGGGTTGTTCAGCCTGGAGAAGAGAAGGCTCCGGGGAGACCTTAGAGGAGCCTTCCAGTATCTGAAGGGAGCTACAGGAGAGCTGGGGAGGGACTCTTTGTCAGGGAGTGCAGTGACAGGACAAGGGGGAATGGTTTTAAATTGGAAGACGGAAGATTTAGATTAGATACCAGAAAGAAATTCTTTACAGTGAGGGTGGTGAGACACTGGAACAGGTTGCCCAGGGAGGTTGTGGATGCCCCATCCCTGGAGGGGTTCAAGGCCAGGCTGGATGGGGCTTGGAGCAACCTGGTCTGGTGGGAGGTGTCCCTGCCCAGGGCAAGGGGGTTGGAACTTGATGATATTTAAGGTCCCTTCCAACTCAAACCATTCTATGATTCTATGAAATGCTGCTGTGTCCCACTTGCCACAGCCTGGGGACATCCATGCTGGGCAGGTCAGCGCTGCCAAACCCTTCCCTCAGGGAAATCAAGGCCTTTAGGGGAAACAGTGGCACTAGCAAAAGCAGTAAGAGCAATTGCCTGTAGTTTAAAATAATAATAATAATAATAAGGAAAAGCAAAAATCAAAGGGCTATTAACATTCACCCCGGTTTTAGAAGTGAATATGCCATAAATGTAATTGTGTGTCGGGGTTGTTCCTGCAGAGACGCTGCAGGAGCCGCGTTCCCAGCACCGGGGATGCGCCTGGAGCCTGAGCATTACGTAGCTCAGAGGTGGCATTTCCACAGGTAATTGGCAGAGCCACCGTCACCGCTCTCTGCCGCGGCCGCCACCAGCAGGGACGGCTCTTAATTAAACCTCACACTCCGTCGGGGGGTAACAGACAGGACCGACCTTCCCGTCACGAAGCAGCCGGGCCTCCAGCTCTGGAAATGCAGAGGTTTATCACCGAGGAGTGACATTTTGGTCCAAGGTGGCCTCGATACAGACTGTGCTGAGCTCAAGTTGCCCTGGAGGACACAGGACGCCCCTGGCAGCAGGCAGGAGCTGGTACTGATGAGGTACAAACACTAACAGTGCTGCTGGAACTACTTATTTTTGGGAATCTTGCCTTCGCAGCGGTGTGTCAGGCAGGGCAGGCTGAGCAGCGCCGGCGGGCGATGCCGTCCTCGCAGGGACGAGCACAGCCCCACGCTGTAGCACTCATGCGATGCGTAATCCGGGATGGGAAAGAACACTAAATGTGCATTAATTTTAAATGTACCATAAATGACACATTTTTTTTTTTTTCCTCGAAGAAGGCACATCAGATGTGATGCACAGCCCCAGGGGAATATGTCGGAGAAAGGCTGGTGCCTCGCTCCAGCAGCGCTGACCTGGCCACGTGTCCCCGGGCAGGACGGGGTGAGCTCTGGGCTCAGTCTGTGCCTGAGCACGTTGCTGCTGCGTGGGCTACTATGGGCAGTCTCAGGTGGCCCTAAATCATGGAATCATGGAATTGTTGGAGTTGGAAGGGACCTCTAGAGCCCATCCAGTCCAACTCCCCTGCCAAAGCAGGGCTGCCCAGAGCACAGCACTCAGGAGCATCCAGGTGGGGCTTGAAGATCTCCAGAGAAGGGGACTCCACACCCTCCCTGGGCAGCCTCTGCCAGGGCTCTGCCACCCTCACCCCAAACAAGTTCTTCCTCACATTGCAGTGGAACNCCGTTGCCCCTCGGCCTGTCCCTGGGAACCCCTGAAAAGAGTCCGGCTCCATCCTCCTTCAACCCACCCTTTAGACACTTGGAAGCATGAAGAAGGTCTCCCCTCAGCCTTCTCTTCTCCAGGCTCAAGAGCCCCAGCTCTCTCAGCCTTTCCTCAGCAGGGAGATGCTCCAATCCCTCCAGCATCTCTGGTGCCCTACACTGGACTCTCTCCAGCAGTTCCCTGTCTCTCTGGAACTGGGGAGCCCAGAACTGGAGGCAGGATTCCAGTTGTGGCTTCCCCAGTGCAGAGCAGAGGGGGAGAATGACCTCCCTTTGTCTGTCCCGTACCCTTCTTCCCGTGCCCCAGGGGAGCGAGCGGTGGGAGATGCTGCCTTTGGACCAGTCCCCCCCCCCCAGAGATGCCTTTGGCAGGGCCGTTGCCGTGCGGATACGGGAACAAAAGCCCTGGGGGCTGGCACGGCTCCATCCTGCAGCGCGGGGAAGCGAGATAACCGCCTGCTGCCGCAGCCCTCGCCGTGACATTGATGCATGTCCTGGCCGGCAGAGCGGCGGGGAAGCCGGGCTGCTCCTCCATGACTCTGCCTCCGCGCGTGCCTGGCTCTGCCTGCCTGCCTGTCTGTCTGTCGGCCTCGTGGCATCCTGGCACAGCACAGCCCTGCGGCGAGGCTGGGGGTTGCCGGGGGAGTCCTGCAGTGGCCTTGTGGGCACGGGCACAGGGCAGGGCCTCGGTGCTGACTCAGCCACGGCGTTTTTAGGTTCCCCAGGAATAGCTCTCAGCTGCTCTGACCTTTCCTGAACAGAGCATGAAGGAGCTTTGGACGGACGGACGGACGGATGGATGGACTATCCCTGGGTGCCTGCTCTGCTCAAAGCAGAGATGTCCCCTTTCCCCATGACTCTGGCCAAGAGTGTTTGGCAGGGACAGGCTGNCTTCTCCAGGCTCAAGAGCCCCAGCTCTCTCAGCCTTTCCTCAGCAGGGAGATGCTCCAATCCCTCCAGCATCTCTGGTGCCCTACGCTGGACTCTCTCCAGCAGTTCCCTGTCTCTCTGGAACTGGGGAGCCCAGAACTGGACGCAGGATTCCAGTTGTGGCCTCCCCAGTGCAGAGCAGAGGGGGAGAATGACCTCCTTCCACCTCCTGGCCACACTCTTCCCTACGCAGCCCAGGATCCCATTGCCCCCCCCCATTTGCCCTTGGTGTTGGCTGTCAGGGTGCTCTGCACCCCAAGGGGCCCAGGGGGACACCGGGGGCTGGTTGCTGGCACTGGCTGTGCCCATGGCTGCATTTATAGCCATTTTTTTCATGTGCATCCCCCTCTGCGTGGGCTGAGATGTGAAACTCTTTTTCCTCGTGGTGACTAGTGGCTGCCTCTAGGCACAAGCCCTCGGTGGCAGTTTCCAGCCAGTCGCTGCCGTTGCCAAAAGGGTTGTTTCTGCTCTTCGAGTGAGAATTTGCCCAGGCTGAGCGGTGCACTGGCTCTGGCGTGGTTGGAGTGGCAGGGAAGGACGCGTGTGCCAGCTCTGTGTCCTTGGCTTCATCATTCTTAACCCCGTCTCGGTGCTTTCACCTCTCTGGCTGGCATGGGTCCGTTCCTCCTGCGTGTGACCAGGCTGTTGCTGCTGTTTGCCTGTCTCCCAAAATACGTGCTGAACTAGCTTTCCAGCTAATGGGTGACTTTCTCTCCCTGCTGCAGAGCTGGGGGATGCCAGCCCGGCTTGGGACACCCCTCAAACTGCTGCCCCGTGGCTCAGCCACAGCACTAAGTCACCCAAGGGCTGGAAAATCCCTCCCCTCCACTTGCTTCCTTGCTGGAAATAGAAAGCTTTTAACAAAGCAAAGATCAGAGAAGCTTTTAGAGCGGGCAAAGCGGTGCACCCCTGGGATTTCGGGGGTAATGAGGTGGGAAAGAGCTGGCGAGGAGGAGGTTGTGCTGGCCTCCTGGAGGGGTCCCCAGGCTGCAGCCAAGACCAGCCAGCCACGGCCACCATTGAGGCTCCTGCAAGGGACATGTACCTGGTGGTCCCTGAAAACAGAGGGAAGAGCTGCGCCTTGCAGGGGTCATTGAGGTGAGCATGCCTCTTGCTGGGGCTCCTCTGGAGCTCCACTGGAATCTTCCACTGCACTCCCAAGTCTCAGGAAATGGGTTTTCTAAGTGCCCAAGAACTGCCACGTTCATGGAGATGGTGTCTCTCTGCAGACGTTCTTCAATGTGACATGGGCGATGGGAGGAGAGCGCTTCTGCTCATGTCTCTCGCCTGAAAACTGGGGTGGCAAGTGAGGATTTTAAAGTGATGGCAGGGGATGGGTGATTTAAAATAGTACCCGGCTGGTGTGGTTGGCAGCACCTTGCCAACCCCATCCCTCGAGCACCAGGATTGCATGGACTTGGGGAGCCAAGCCTGCCATTGAGCCCTGAGCATGGTGGCTGCCAGGGGAGGCTTCACAGAATGGTTTGGGTCGGAAGGGACCATAAAGCCCATCCAGTGCCACCCCCTGCCCTGGGCAGGGACACCTCCCACCACTCCAGGTTGCTCCAAGCCCCCTCCAACCTGGCCTTGAACCCCTCCAGGGATGGGGCAGCCACAGCTTCTCTGGGCAACCTGGGCCAGGCTCTCACCACCCTCAGAGTGAAAAATTTCTTCCTGAGATCTCATCTCAGTCTCCCCTCTTTCAGTGTCAAACCCTTCCCCCTTGTCCTATGGCTCCCCTCCCTGACCAAGAGTCTCTCCCCATCTCTTCTCTGCAGAAGGACAAGGCAGATGCAGCCCCCAAGTGATGCTGGGGCTGAGCCTGGTCCCTGCCGGAGCTGTGGGCAGGGTGGGCACCAGAGCCTGGGCACAGACCCTGCATCAGCCCAGCTCCACTCCCCATCACTGGCCAAACTGGGCTCCACAGGGGACCAGCCAGGTCCATGCAGTTTGTCCAGCTGGGAAGCTGAGTTGTTGAAGGCAAAACCCTTGGGGACACAAATCCAGGCCGTGTCTGTGTTCATCTTGCACAAGGCAAGTAAAAAGTGGAATCACAGAGCCCCAAGAAAAAAGGCTGTCGCGTCCCCGCGGAGCAGCACCCACCCGGGGGCCCTGCACGTGTCCCCGCTGCAGGCAGCCCTGGCTCCCGCGGGACCCTCGTCCTCCTCCTCCTCCCCAAAATCTGCCCCGGGCTTGGCCGTGCTGATCCGCAGGGATGCAAAGTGCCATGTGCCAGGGCTGCGGTGCCCCCGGGGGGAGCCGATCCCGGAGCCATGGGTGCCCTCCGCGGCACGGGGACGCAGCGGGAGGAGCGCTTTCCTCCCCAGACTAGGTCAGGCCGTGAGGCCGAGCCGTGTGGCGGCAGAGCTAAAAATACCGGCAGAGCCCAGCGTTTCCCCGGCAGCTGCGAAGGGCCCCGGCCTCGGCGGGTCGGAGCTCGGCCATGAGATGCCTCCACCCTGGCCCCGTCCAGCAGGGTCACCGGGGCCCTTGGGATGCTGGGTCTGGGGGGGATTAAGGAGCAGGTGATGGAAAAGCCCCTCTGGGGCTGCAGGTTCAGAATCTGCCCAAGAAAATGCCTCTCCACTGGTGGTGTTAATAGACATCGCGAGGCAAATTGCAGCCGGGCTTGATCCTTGCAGAGATCCTCCTGCAAGCCGTGGCTCCAGCCTCCCCATCTGCCTCCTCAGCTTCCCTTCATTATAAATGTGTTAACAATTAGTGGCAGAAAATAATGGCGAGGAGAGGGATGTAACCCAAGCCTGATGCAAGAACTCAGCAAATCAATTTTTTTTTTTCTCTTGGGAACCAGAATGCTTTCAGCATCACACTTTAGGAGGAAACCAAAGGGAAGGGGATGAGCGACCTGGAGTGTGAGCGTGGCCGGGTCCCTGTGCTGCTGTGAGGTAGGACTCACAGGTAGGTTGTGGGCTGGAGCTCGTCTCCAGCCCCGTGGCTTGTACCCAGCCCATGTGGCTGCTGCCTGCAGCTCGGTGACTTTGTCTGTCCCCTCTGTGGGACTTTGTCCATCTCCTTTGGGACTTCAGCCATCCCCTCTCTGCCCACAGCTCCTTCCGCTGTGGAAGATCACGGACAGGTTGGTCCTGCTTTTCTCATCCTCTGCCTCCAATTTCTGTGCCTGGTGCCAGCGCCGTGTCGCTGGAGTGTTGCAAAAGCAACTGCCTCCGACGTCCCTTCCCCTGGTGATGTCTAGATTTTTTGCATCCCGTCTTTTTTGGACGAAGCATCTCCTTCGTTCCTCTTTGAAAGCTGGCCTATTTTCATACTGCCAAGTGAAAATGGGTTCGGGCACAGAACACATCCCAGTTGCTCGGGATAACTTCTCTGTCATAATTATTCTCTGCCCGTCCCTCTGCTTCCAGCAGCTGTATAATTTATCAGCTGTGTTTTGTGCTCATTTCTCAATCAATGATGAAAACATTGATTAGTGTCAGGCTGGGACTGACTCCTGCAGAATCCCTCTCAATCATCTCTGTTCACTGATGACTCCTTGTTTTGAAGCTGGGCTTGCAGCTCTCCAGCCATTTAATGTGGGCTTTATTGAGATTGTATAGCGCTAAATTTGTAATTAGGGTGTCATATGATATCAAGTCAAACACATTGCCAAGAGCTAAGGAAATAATGGCTACGTGGTAACCTTTATCTACAAACTTGTAATTTTCTCAAAGGATGAAACGAGGCTCATTTGACAAGACATTTTCCATTGCACCACACCAATGGGTGTATTTTTAATCCTTGAATTCTATATTAATTGAATCCTCTGCATCCTCTCCATCTTTCAATCTGAATGTCGTGCTGCACCGACCCACTGTTAACCAGGGCACCCGCCGAGCACCACGATAACATCCTGCCAACCTTGGCGTCCCCCCAAGGCTTCGAGCTTCTCAGCAGCGAGAGAACATCGCTGGGCTCAGCACGTGGCTTGAGAGCCCTCAGGTGCAGGTCGTGTGGATCTGCTGGTTTAGAAGCCCCACAGATGTCACCTGAGATGCTCTCGGTTGTTAATAGAGCAAAGAATATTTCATCAGCCTCGTGTTTTACATTCCCGTCCTTTCTAAATGCAGAAGAGGCACACTGAGGGCCTTGTCACCAGCAACGTATCTCCTAGTCTAGGAATGCCGTGGCTTCTTCATGCTTAGAGATTTTCAAAATTCAACTGGGCGATCCCTGAGCAAGGCTGTGTCGCTTTGGTATCAATCCTGCTCCAAGCAGGGGGTTGGACTAGAGACACCCGAGGTTGCTCCTGACCAAAATCTTTTATAGAATCATAGAATCATCTAGGTTGGAAGGGAGTTTTAAGATCATTGAGCCCAACCATTAACATAACTCTGCCAAAACCACCACTAAACCACGTCTGCCCAGCTTTTAAATCCCTCCAGGGATGGTGATCCCACCACCTCCTTGGGCAGCCTGTGCCAATGTTTGATAACCTTTGCAGTGAAGACATTTTTCCTAATATCTATCCTAAACCTCCCCTGGTGCAACTTGAAGCTGTTTCCTCTTGTCCTATCACTTATGCTTCTCCAAGTCTATGAAACAAACCTACAGCATCATTAACGTTTCTTTTGTTTCTCATATATTTAGTGAATAACTTCTTTCTGGTCAGGGCTTTGCCAGGCATAGATTTTCCTCTGTCCGTTTACCCTCTTCTATCAATACCTCTCCTTCATCGCTCATTGTGGTGATTGCTGCTTATTGATTAGTATCTAGTCCTTTCTTCCTCTTCATATATACTGTAATTTTGCTTCCAATTGCTGTTTTCAGGTTAGCAACTTACAGGATGGGCTTTCAGCCAAGTTATACTTTCTTGACTCTGCAATATTAGCTTTTCTGCCCCACTGTGTGCTCTACTCAAAGAACTGCTGATTTCCCACTCTACAGGGTAGGGAGGTTTTTCCCCTTCAATTTTTCTCTTAATTGTCACCATCTCCATGAAGTTTGTGAAGCTGCAGGTTCCATGAGTGATGAAGAGACCAATGAGTCATGGAATCATAGAATTGCCTGGGTTGGAAGGGACGTTTCAGATTGTGTAGTCCAACCATCAACCCAACACTGACAAAAACCATCACTAAACCATATCACTAAGCTCAATGTCTACCACCCCATGGGAGAGTTAGGTGACTCTGTAGCAGGCTGGCAAGGTGGGCTGGAGCGGCTGTGCCCAGATCATCCCTCCTGACCTGGTGCCCAAGGGAAGTTCTGCTCTGGCTGGTCGCACCCGATAGAGCACCCAAGCTGCTCTGCCCACACTGGAGCATCTCTGCGCTCCCTGGTGGTCTGTCCCACTGCTTCACTGGCCTTAACCAACTTTTCTTTAGGTGTAACCTGAATTTCCCCACCACAGTTTGCTTCTTTCCCTGTCCTGCCTCGTGCATAGCTAGAGCGTTGTGCTGTGGTCCCCCCCCCCAAGTCTGGGATGAATCAGTCCCACTTTCAGCCTTTGCTCACAGGCTGCACTTTCACACCCTCTGACTCCTCCTGGTGCACCCTCTGAGCTCTCTCCAACCAGCCCAAATCTCCCCTGAACCACCGCAGACAGAGCTAGGCCAGGTCCTCTGGCCGATATCATACCAGACCCACCGCACGATGGTTTCTGTATTATTAATTCTGTATTATTTCTCACACTGTGACATCCACCTGTTCCACACAAGCACAACGCTGTTGGCTCCGGTTCAGCTGAAGATTTGCAACATCATCCAGGTCCTTTCCTGCAGAACGGTGACGGATCCAGCTGCTGCCCATCCCAAGCTCCTGCGGAACCTCCCTCAGCACCCATCCCATTTCAGTACAACCCTTTGATGGCTCCTCTCCCTCTCTTCAGGACAGCTTGGAAGTGGGGCACAGGCAGGGACAGTCAAACAGATAAACCCGCCTGCCGCAGGCATCCAAGCCACTCCTTTCCTGTGCCCTGGGCTATTTTATTTGCAATTGTGGGATTTGTTATCCCCGCCAACAGGGTCTAGCCTAGAGGCTCTTTACAGCCTGCGCCTTTGCATGACGCCCCAGCTGAAGCAGATGGCACCTATTTTGCTGCACCCTCACCACGGGCAGGAGCTGCTGGCAGCCCTGATGTGTGTGTAGACCAGTGCGAACCTCCCCACGCTGCCGGAGCCACTTCTCATCACCAGCACATACACAGGTATGGACTTCAGGCCTGAGAGACGAGCCGAGAAAAGCCCTGCAATGCCCACGATACCGCAAAGCCCAGCTCTCCTCTTTTCCTCACCTCCCTTTCAGCTTCTCTCTCCTTCTGCCCCAACCATCGCAAATAGTTTCCTTCTGCCCACCAAGTGTGAAAGGCTAAATTGTAGAATGGGTTAGGTCAGAAGGGACCATAAAGACCATCTAGTCCAGCCCCGCTGCCCTGGGCAGGGACACCTCCCACCAGCCCAGGTTGCTCCAAGCCCCCTCCAACCTGGCCTTGAACCCCTCCAACGATGGGGCAGCCACAGCTTCTCTGGGCAACCTGGGCCAGGCTCTCACCACCCTCAGAGTGAAAAATTTCTTCCTGAGATCTCATCTAAATCTCCCCTCTTTCAGTTTAAAGCCATTACCCCTCATCCTATCACTACATGCCCTTGTAGAAAGTCCCTCCCCAGCTTTTCTGGAGCCCCTTTAGGGACTGGAAGGGGCTCTAAGGTCTCCCCGGAGCCTTCTCTTCTCCAGGCTGAACCCCCCCAACTCTCTCAGCTCCAGCTCTCCCAGCATCTCCGTGGCCTCCTCTGGCCCCGCTCCATCAAGGCATCCCTCTTCATCCTCCAGCTGAGTTTCCTGAGTCATCCTCCCCGTACATTTCTACCTGCTTCTCTCCTTGCTCTTTGGCCTCACCGCTCGCTTGCACAGCCTCGTGACGGGCAGAAGCGCGGTGTCGGAGGGAGCTGGCTGTGCCCTGGGCTGCGCAGAGCGTGGGTGCTGCGTTTCCAGCTCTGCCTGAGCCCTTTTGCCAACAGTAACAGCAAACATGCAAGAGAGCTGGAAATTGTTTCATTTCTGTGCCCAGCACCTTCAAGGGTTTGACATGGTGCAGGGTAGGGTTTGTAGCAAAGCTTCAGGAGTGAGAAGTTTCTAGGGACACAGTCACACAATCTTTCCTTTAGTAGCATATAAAAAAAGAAGTCATTTTAGAAGTCATTTTGTGTCGACGAAGTTTCAAGTCGAGAAGACGACGCACCATGGTTACAGTCCTGTTTCAGTCTGACAATAAAACGGTTTGTTACTTTATGACTCCACACCTACCTCCTTTCTGACTCATTAGTGACTTAGTAACTCGTTAGTTAATCGTAGTCCAGACAAGGACCTCGGGTTTCGGGAATCCCGACCTTGAGGAACCTCCATTGTAAGGGCCAAGTCCTGCATCTCCACAGCTGCTGAATGCTCCCTGCCGGTGCTGGGGACCTGAGAGTAAAACCTGTGTCTGGTAGGTGCAAAATCAGTGTCCCTTCACCAGGAGGGTGGGAACATATTGCCCTGGGGAGGGGGATCACCATCCAAGAAGAGTGTCACAACTCAGCCAAGTTGCTGTGGTGTAGGTGACAGTCCTACTCCAAGCAGGCAGCAAGACCAAAGACCTCCAGAGAACCTTCTCACCAGTGCTTCCACATTTCTGTGGAGAAGTTAAGGAGTCTTTTCCCTGTATGAAATATCCACGTTGTTGTTTCTTTTGTTACACCAGCTGGTTTTATTTATTGTAGTTTCTTCTGAAGGACTGGCTTATGTCAATGTGATGCCACTAATTTAGCCAACAGGAGTGAACTGATGTTGCCATCCTGCTGAAATCCTGCCTCCTGCTCTAGCCAATGCTCGTTCCTTTTGTTCCTCTCCACCTGCTGCACCATTTTAAGGAAAAAAAAAGAGGTATATAATATTATGCTGCTTTTGAAATGCCCACTCTCCTGTCAGCTCTCCTGACTCAGGAACATGGCGTCTCATCCAGAATCTTCCTCTCCTGTGCAGAGTGAGGTCCCTGGCAGGGATTTAGGAGCGAGCTTTTGAAATGATCCCCCGCAAGGGATGGATGCAGACCAGAGCAACCTCCCTCCCATGCTGCTGCTGCTGCTGCTGCTTCCTTTCTCAGGGCTCTTTGGCAGCTCCACTTGCCTGTGGTGGTTTTGAACATTAGAGACTCTGTGCACAGTTGCCCAGTATCGGTGCTCAGGAGCTCTCGGGCTCAGTAAATGGCCAGAAAACTATTTTGGCAGCAAGGAGCAAAGGCTTTCTGCTGGCACAAGGTGGAGACTGCATGGCTGGGGATGCAGGGAGTGGGAAGGCACAATGGGAAACGCTCTGGTTGGGTTCAAGATGGAGCTTGGGAAAGGATAGAGGGATTTGGGAAAGGATGGAAGGGTCTACATGGTTGGTGGGGTTGGACATGCTTCTGTCCTCCTGTAAGTGTCCAAGCTATATTATTATAATTATTATTATTATCATCATCATTAATCATTGGTATGTATGCATATTAATGAGGGTATGCACGGGAGGGTATGCACAGGACTGGGTCTGCCTGGCTCCAACCTGCCTGGCGCACGGCATGGCTTGCATTTAGAAAACTATTTTAGCCTCCTGGGGCCACGTTTTAAGGCAAATTTGTTCAATGCTTCACGTTTCAAGCCCTCAGTCCTGACTAGGCTCCCCATTTGTAATACAAAGCTAATAAAGAACAGGCATGGCTGAGTGGCGAGACATCTCTGTGGCTCACATGTGAGCTCCTGTCACCTGGCTGTTGTAATGCCAGCGGGACCGGGAGGGAGCAGCCTCGTCGGGAAGGCAGCTCAAGATTTCAGCCAGCAGAGTAATAGCTAATTGAGTGTATTTCAATCATGAGATCCACAGAAGGAAAGCAAACTCCACAGAGTAGAAGGAAATTGCATCTTGGAGTAATCTGAATGTGGGTAGATAATTAGGCCTATATTTCATGGGAACATTTGCTGGGCAACATAATGAAAAGGCCAGCAACATAATTTTCTTTAAGTAGTGTGATGCCTCCCACACGGGGCCGTGCCAGTGCTGGTGCTGCAGTGCAGCGGGAGCAGGGGAAGGCAGTGCCCAGCCAGAGGGGCTGCTGGATGGTGGTGCCAAGCTGAAGCCTGTCCTCTCCATCTCTAATGTCTGCTCAGAGAACGCTGCTGAGGCTCCTGCACTGCTCTTGGCAAGAAGGCGGCAAAATAAATCATAGAATCATAGAATGTGTTGGGTTGGAAGGGACCTTTAAAGGTCATCTAGCTCCAGCCCTCTGAACACCCTCGTGGCCCTCCTTTGGACCCACTCCAACAGGTCCATGTCCGTTTCATGCTGAGGGCTCCACAGCTGGACACAGTGCTCTAGGTGGGATCTCACCAGAGCAGAGTAGAGGGGGATCTACTTGATCCCACAGCCTCATCACCTTCCCGTCTCTCCAAATGGCAGCCACAGCAAAGACTTTCAGATTGCGCTTGCAGAGCTGGATGGACCCAGGACAACTCAGCTCTTCTATGGGAGTCTTCAGTGGGAAGCCAGGCTGCTGTCACTGGACCCAACCTGGAAGAGCTCTTGCTCTGAGTCGTTGTCTGCTCCAGCCCCTGGAAGGTCGGCGGGGGCTGAGGAAGCAGCTGTGTGGCTGGGGTTTGAGGGGAATGCACCCCGGTTCTCTGTGCCTGGGACCCTCCTCGTGCGAGAAGCCCAGCCCAGGAGCCCACACTGCACCCTCCTAGCCACGCTCAGCCTGGGCAACGCTGGGCCTTCACACCCAAGAGGGTGCACCAGCCCTCAAATGCCCCCCAGACTGTGGCTATGTATGGGAAGTAAAGCTCCAAGGCCTTTTTTGAATGTTTTTTTCCAAATTTGGGATAGAAAGACTCTACTTTTCGACATCCTTCGAAGGTGACATCCTTCACCCCCACCTAAGCTCAGATGCTGCCTTCCAAATCTCCAGTTTGGTCCAGGCTTGCCCTGCCAGGTACCCTGCTGCCTTTTGCAGGAGCAGACAGGTAATATAAAATAATATTTGACTTCTTCATAACGCTGGCAAAATTAGAAGATTTGGGAAAGTGCGGTGACTTAGAAGGGTGGAGGAGAGGGTTTAATCTGCACAGGTAACCCGGTGACCACAGTCTAAGGGGTCTGAATTCCTCTGCCCCTAACGCTGCTCTCATTAGCACATCGGGGCTGGGACATGTCATGTAACAGAAAGAAACGCTGAGAAGCTGTATCGAGCCCTGGTAATTACTGATTAGGTCTTTTACTAAAAATAGCTGGGGGTGAGCTGGCCTAACGTTGGGTCTGAGTGCTCCGCATCCCGGTCGGTTCCTGTTCATCCAGTGATCAGGACTATCTTTGGGACTGCATTTAAACAAGCTCTTATTTTCTGATGTCAAATGCTTGGCCATTTAAGAACAGCTCTGTCCAAATGAATCTGCTCAAAGCAAAACCATTGTTCTTGGCTAACTCCAACTTGTTAGCTATTGATATTGCTTCCCTGATGTATTGCCTAATTTTAATTAGGCCAGTGTTGAGAAAGTTATTTTCTTACAGTGCCTCATTAGAGTGAAGTTTCTAATTGATGAATTCAACAGGAACATCCTGAAGTGACAAAACTGGCCAAGTGGGAAGGTGGTCAGATGATATTTCAGAGAGACCTGGGAGACCTTGAGCTGCCCAGTGCAGTTGGCCATAGCTGATGTCCCCAAACTCTTTCCATGCAGTGCCACACAGACAAACCCCGACAGCTCCCCCAGCTCTATCACCATCTCCCAGGGCTGTTGTCACTTGTTGGAAGAGCGGAATTGGGACACTGTGTTTGTGGACACATCAGTTTGCCTTCTCTTTTCAGTCCGGTGCTTCGCCCCTCCATTACCACCGCACTGGGGCTGGTTGTTTTGTCCAGAACCATGGGAGCAGAAGGATGGGGGCTAAAAACGTCCCACCTGAGCCAGTCCTCTCCCTGCCACTGCTGGGGTCTCAGCACTGCGCCTGGGAGGCACCCGCACCTCGGTAATGTCCAGCCCTGGGAAATGTCCCTGGGAAGGGTGTCCCACACCTCCCTTGGCACTGCTAACCCTGTTATTCTGCCCTTCCCAGTAACTAAACCACTCACCATCTTTTCTGCAGGCACCCCAAATGATCCCGGTCTCAATTTGGACTAAAGAAACTACAGTCATCCCACATGGCCCATTACAACATCCTGCTTTGCGTTGGTTTTACATGGACCACACCGCTGGGTCCCCTCCCTTGACCTCCTGGGCTTGTCCAGCGACCGGTGTGTGAGGCACAAATACAGCTGAGGTGGGATGATATTCACATGAACCTGGGAGAAAAAGAGGCCGTTTCAGAGGGTAAGGATCAGTGCAGGGCCCAGTACTGTGCCACTGAAGTTGGGATTGGTTTTCTCCTGTGTGCCTATCTCTGTAATTATCTGCTCTGGATGTCCTGAGCCATTTTATTACCTAGTTATTCACTATCATGAGGTCCTTGTATAATTCTTTGCAGCACTTCATGTATTTATGTCCCTGAATACCTTGGCATCATCAGCAAGCTTGGTCGCCCCTTTCTTCAATTCCATTTCTAGATTATTTCTGAATATGCTGAAGTGAGCAGACCCCAACACAGGTCCCTGTGGGGCTCCATTCAAGCCCTCCCTCCTTTCAGGGGCCTGCCTGTTGATAGCTGCTCTTTGCGAGTCTTTTGACCAGTTATTTCTCTATTTCAAGCCTTCTCTGTTAACCCCGCGGTAGCTGCGTTTCTGTAAGAAACTCCTGCGACAGACCTTTTGGGGATCCAGGCAGACCATACCACGTGCTTATTGACAGAGGACTCAACGAAGCATTCTTTTAATCGAGGAAAACCACCTTTTTTTGTTTTGTTTTGTTTTGTTTTTTTTCCTTTCCAGTATTTCAGACGTATCCAACTACACACTAATCATATACTTTATTACCATTTCTATCAGTCTGCCCAGGAGGGACCTCAGACTTCATGGTCTGTAATAACCCCAAACCCTTCCCATTTGTCACCTTGAAGCTCTGGGACGCGGAGGCTCTGTTACACACAGTGATTACAGGCTACAATAAAGTAATTAAACTGCTTCATCTCTGAGTTCCTGAGCACTTAGCTGAACCATCTCAGTCTGGTGAATTTGCACTCTTTGGTTCGGCTATTTATTCCTCAACTTCTTCTGCTGACACTTGAATATGAGCCAAATCCAATGCCACATCCATATAAAGATGACTTTTGGCACAGGAACTTCTCTGAACTTTCCCTCACTGACTACAGATGCAAAATATTCATTGTTTTTCTGTTCTGACCTTATCTCCTACGAATGCTCCTCTTGCACTGTGGCCAATTCCTGACTTTCCGGACTCCAACAGGCTTCCTGTGCTTGATGTGTTTGAAGAAGTATTTATTATTATTTCCCTTTGCCTTTTGCAGGTTGTTCCTGTGACTGGTTTTAGCTTGCCTTATTTCTCTTTTCGCATTTAAATTGTCAGGATACACATTCTTTTGCTTGTTTAGAAAAATGGCTTTTCTAAACGTAAAAAGACCGTATCCCTAAAGTCTGAGAATCATCAGGCCGTCTCATCTCAGCCTGATCTAAGACCTAGACCTAACCAGGTCTAAGGCTCTGGGTTTCCCACCGGACGGAGATGAGTGTTTGGTTTGAGAGGATGCTGAGATACCAGACTTCTCAAGTGTGGCACATTTATATGGACAAAAATCATCACTGGCTTGGGCTTCGGGCTAATGTACCTTCACTGGTGGAAGGAGGGAAGGATTTCTCGGACCAGCTGTGATTATTTTGGAAGCTGTTTTGGGGTCCGCTCCCTGAGAATAATGTGAGCTCAGCAAAGAGAGCCCCACAAGTGGAGGTTTGGGGCTCGGGCGGAGGGACCGCGGTGCTCCCTGCCTCCTCGGCCTGCTTGCCTACGTGCGTGCGTCTGGAAGGCCTGTTGCCATGGAGAAGCGATGGAGAACAGTCTGCCTGACTCGCCTGACGTTTTTTCCTATCACGAAGCAAAGGCGTCTCTCCAGCTGCAATGAGCCGGAGGCTGACTGCCTCCTCTTCTGTGCCATACCAGGGTCACCCAGACCCCCAGATACTTGGGAGAAACCCAAAGGAAGGGAGAAAACCTTAAATGAAGGTAGGGAAGGAGCAGAGAGCAAGAGGGGAAAGTGCAGGGAGATGGACCAGTGCCTGGGGAGTGTGATGGACTGATGGAGCCGGGCACTTCTCAAGAGCACGCAGACCAACAAGCGGTGGGCATTTGTTGCAACACAGGAAATTCCCATTAAATATTTGGAAAAAATCTTTCCCTGTGAGAGCAGTGCAGGCCTGGGACGTGGACCTGAGCGGTGGTGGCATCTCCATCCTTGGAAGTCTTCAAAACCCATCTGGCCAAGCCCTGAGCAGCCTTTTGAGGTGCCTTTATAGTGGGCTCTACAGTGGGCTGGTCCCTCCCCAGTCTCAAGGAGCGAGACCTTGCTGGGGAATGGACAAAGGAGACTTTGAGAGAGCACTCATGTGGCAGAGTGTGGTCTGAAAATAGGATGAAGGTGGAGAGATCCCTGCTTTTTAATTTTGGGAATTGACAGTGCTGGACACTGCTTCACTGAGACTGTAACTGCCTCCAAGGCCCAAGTTCTCTACAGTTTTAAGGTGCTCCCTAAAAACAGATGGGTTTTCTCTCATTTTCTGTTGTAGAAATTCTTTGGTGACATGACTGTGCAACAAAAACCGGTGGAGAGGATAGTCATGAGGAGAAGTTTAATGGGAGCCATCTTCTGTAGGAAGAAATCCAACACACTGACGTTGGATTTTGTTTTGTACCTGAAAAATGTCCCTGTGAGCAGCTTTGGGGGATTTCCAGGTAGACCTGGTGGGGAATATGTCGGGGATAGAGTAGACCTGTCTGTTAGTTTGGGTTTTTCTTGTTTGAATTTTTAAAGAATAGCATTTGCCACAACTAACAAAATATTTAAACATAGAAATAAAGAACATTTTCCCCCTCTTATTACACAGGAAAAAAAAAAGCGGGGGGAAAGCATAATGAAAAAGCTCGGGCTGACTTTATTTCTCTTTTCTCTCTTCTTTTGTCTGTGAGTGCACCTTCAGGTCTCCGTGTCTCTGTGTTTCTATTGATTTGAAGCAAGGCATCATCATGTTAGACGAGCAGCATCAGCTCTACCACACTTGCCTCCCACACACAGGACGGAGGCGAACCTGCCCTAAAAATCTGTTCACCAATATTAGCACACGGGACTGAGACCGTAATGTCCAAAGAAGGCTCCGTTCAGCAGAGCTGTGTTTGTCCTACTTGGGTCACAAAACCCCAGTGGGAAGAGGAGAGACGAGCAGGACACGGAGTCTAGTTCCCTCGGTGGCAGCGGTGGAGCAGCCCATGTCACTTAGCGCCTCTCCTTCAGTCAGCTGGCCTAAGTGAAAAAGCAGAGTGACGTCTTTATTTCGCACACATGGCACTTTTTCCACTCACAGTCTAAGTGAAGGTCCATTTCGGAAAGTTTGTTATTCACAGCGAATTCCCCAGTGTGTGATAAAATTCCAGCTGATGAGGTATTCACATCCCACTCCTTGAGTCCACACACGTCAGGGTAGTCGGGTACCTTATTAATCTTTTTTTCTCCTCTCTACATTAATTGCTCTATTTTTCAATTTGTAGATTAACAGACCAAACAATTAGACTTAATTTGTTCAAATCCTCATATCTACTTTTTTGTTGCAGATTTGACTTTGGAGTCTATGGAGAGAGAGGACTGGAGCTTTTCCCAAACTTTGGGTCTCTTCCATGCAGAGCCGCTGGAGGACAGGGAAATGTGAGCTCCTGCTGCAGCCTTTTCCCAGGTATAGACAAGACGAGGTGTGTCTGTTTGTCTGTCACTCCCTCCTTCGGCTGCCTCTTTTCACAAAGCTTGTAGGAAGCTTAATTATCTATAAAACTTCTACCCCTCTGTCAAACAGTGTTGAGTGAGTTGGCTCTGAATTCCTGGGATCTGTGCACTCATTTGCAGAGCCAAGGATCCACCCAAGTGCTTTTTCTGTGTGTATTGTGAGTAATATTTAAGATCTCGCTGCCCCCACTCACTCAGGTACTTAAGCAGATTTATAAAATATTTCCTCAAGGAAAAGCGCTTTTCCAAACCCTCATAGGGATCCAAACCCACATCCATGACACCGGTGTGAGGGCTGGAACCCCTCTGCTGTGAAGAAAGGCTGAAGGAGCTGGGATTGTTCAGATGGAGAAGAGACAGCTCCGGGGACACCTTCTTGCAGCCTTTCAATGTATAAAGGGGGACTATAAGAAGGATGGAGAAAGACTTTTTACCAGGGCCCGTAGTGACAGGACAAGGGACAATACTTTTAAACTGAAAAAGGGTAGATTTAGATTGCGTGTAAGGAAGAAATTTTTGATGATGAGGGTGGTGAGACCTTGGAACAGGTTACCCAGATAAGTTATAGATGTCCCATCACTGGAGGTGTTCAAGGTCAGGTTGGATGGTGCTTGAAGCAACCTTGGTCTGGTGGAAGATGGCCCTGCCCACAGTGTAGGTGATCTTTGAAGGTCCCTTCCAACCCAAGGAGCTCTGTGATTCTATGAATTGAAAATCCCCTGAGTCTTGGCCGACCAAGAGGCCGATCAGCTCCTTGCACTGGGTTTGATGACCCCAAGGAAGGCGTTTGCTCTGGCAGGTGACACTGGAGACAAGGTGGTGTCTGGATGCCCAGATATGCCTCATGGCTCTTCCACCTCCAGCAACTCCTGTGCCACCCTGGGACCTGCTCTGGGACCATGGCGGTGGGCAACCCCGAGCTGAGGGGACAAAGCCACTGTGTCTCCTCAGAGATGCCATGTTCAAAACCTGTCAAGCAGTGGGACCTGGGTGCCCCCCACCCACCGCCCCATCACCACCACACACCACCCGGCTGTGGAAAACGCCCTGTGCCTAAAACCTCTCACCGGTTCCTTCAAAGGCAACCTACAGTTTTATGTCAAAACCACGGGGTTTTGTGCGGGCTGCCGGTCTGTTTCCTGAGGGGAGCCCGCAGGGAGCAGCCCCCCACGGCCGTTCCCCTCAGGTGCGGGCAGGGACCGGCGAGGGGAGGGCAGGAGGGCGGCCAACGCGGGGCTCCCGTGGCTGCGGGGGCGGGAGGGGACACAGCCACCCTTCGGTCGCCGGCAACCACCTCAGGCGGGGCCGGCGCCCCCCTCCCGGCCGGCCCGCCATGATGTCAGGCGGGATGGAGGCGGGGGCGGAGGAGGGAGCCGCCGGCCAAATATAGCGGCGCTTCCTGGGCGGCGGGCCGCGCCCGGGCCCTCCCTCCTGCCGCAGTCAATGAGGAGGCAGCGGCGGCGGCGGAGCGCAGCACTCGCCGGGGGCGGCGCGGGGGGTGCGGAGCCATGGCGGGGCGCTGAGGGGAGCCCGGCAGCGAGGGGTCGGCGGCGCGCCCCGGCACCCGGCCCCGCCGCGGCATGGGCAGCCGCGGGGTCGTGCGATGAGCGCTCCCCCGGCCGCTCCCCCCCGCGCGAATATGGGCACAGCCGTGTCCAAAAGGAAGACGCTGAGGAACGAGGCCATGTCGTCGGTGGCGGCTAAAGTGAGGTGGGTGCCGGGCGTGGGTGACCGGGGGCGGGCCCCGCCGTGTCGGGGACCCTGCCCGCCCCCGGCCGCGTCGGGGTGCCGAGCTGTGGGGAAGGCCCCCCCCCCCCCCCCAGCCCCTCAGGACCAGTCGAGGCGGCAGCCACCATCCCGGGGCTTGTCCCCCACGACCGGAGCGCAGGGTCGTCGGGGTGTTGTCCCCCCCCCGGGGCTCGGCTGTGGCAGCGCTTTGGAGGGACCCAGGTTTGTCCCTGCGAGTCACCTCCGGTGTGTCCCCCTCACCCGCTGCCGCCGTGCCCCCCCAAAAGCAGCTGGGTGGTGACTGTGGGCGACCGCGCTCCCCCCCGCACACAGCGGACCCTCGGCCTTGGGGGAGGCGGTTTGTCCCCAGAGGTGTCCCTGCTGCCACCCTGCTGCTCACATCACCCGCGGGCTCTGGGTGCCGGGCTGGCGAGGAGTGGGTCAGGAGTGGATTTGTCAGGGCTGGGTCTCTCTGATCTCGGTGAATCGGGAGCGTGGTCGGTGCCCTGAGTGGCTTCTCCTCGGCTGAAATGCCGGCTGTCCGTCCGAGGGCAAAGTCAGCGGCTTTCGTCAAGGGCTCCCGAGCTTCTGGATGGCAAACTGCTGTGTGAAAATCTGCACCCACCATTTCTGCCCTCTCCGGCAGCGTCCCAGGCCGCTACGCTGACGGCTTAAAAGATTTGGGTTCTGTATCGTGCCTGTTACGTTTTCATATCGCTCGTGTAGAATTTCCCTTACTGTCTGGTCCCAGTGCTTTTTAGGATCAAACATGGGAGATCCTAGAAAATGCCCCTGGGTTGTACTTGGGTTTGAAAAGCTGTTGCGGGTGGGCTTTGCTACGGTGCCCTTTGCCCAGAGGGATGGAGTCGACCCTTCTCCCGCGCTGCAGCGCAGGTGTCACGGCAATCACCCGGTGACTGCTTGGGGACACTGGCGCAGCTTTTGGCTGCTCCCACGGCACAGCTGTGCAACGGGGTAGGTCTGTCGGTGCCTCTGCTACAGCGAAACTAGCTCTTTGCTGCTGGGGAAAAAAAAAAAAGGGAAGAAATAAACTTTTCAGCTGCATTATATAACACCTCCTTTGTGTTAGACAGAATTGCATTAGAATAACCCGGAGTCATGTGTAGGACTCGATCTGCGCTGCTGAGAGATCTCAGTCACCTCTCTGTGGCTGTAACTCGGCATCTCTGCTGTGCTGGGAGGAAAGGTAGTCTTACGGCTTGAAGGGAAGAGATCCAAAAATGTCTATATAATCCTCTGCGTTTGTGTTGTGATGAAATCCATCCTTCAAAGCCTGGAGTATCTCTGGAGAAAGGTGTCCAGGAAGAGCCTGGAACTTTTCCCCACGTTGTGATGTACCCTGTTCATAACCAGTAACGAAACCGTGAGCGCTTTCAGTGGCGTTCAGAGATTTGGAAGTGGGATTTTTCCTGGCAGATGTCAGCCAGGTGGATATTACAGAAATGACACAGAATGCACCATAACTGTTGTAATGGGGTTCTGGCAGTAGGATTAGACAGCCAGTCACACAAACAACGTATTTGCTAATCGGGAAGATTTCAAATGGTGGTGTGGGTGTTTGGGAGGGACTAACGTGTTTTGAACGCAATGGCTTGTTAGCCCACACCAGGGTGGGCAGATGCTGCTCAAGTAGCATCAACTGTGTAGGGTCCAGGAGGTGGTTTGCTGCCTGCTCTAACTGCTGAGAAGCTGCTGCTGATGTTGTGTCGAAGCTCAGAGGTGACTCTTGGTGGTGTGAATTGTGGTGGTTTGACCAGAGAAGTCAGCTGGGTGGACTTGGGCTGGGGAACATAAGGTCCTTGAGGAGCGTCTGGTCGTGTAGACCAGGGCATGGGATGAGTGCTCTTCTG
Organism: Calidris pygmaea; assembly: GCA_003697955.1. Taxonomy (NCBI): domain Eukaryota; kingdom Metazoa; phylum Chordata; class Aves; order Charadriiformes; family Scolopacidae; genus Calidris; species Calidris pygmaea. The sequence continues at coordinate 503,086 of QJSC01007477.1, read as the reverse complement.
TGTCTCCCTGTTCGTGCCCTGCTCTAGAAATGGCTAATCGAAAAAGCCTTCGGGGAGGGCAGAGAACTTGTTGAGGAGCTGCTCGCGTTGCCTCTTTGCACAGAGAAGGTGCTGGTGTGGACAAGCACTGCTGCTGTGCCTCCATTCTGCTGCTCCAGGTGCGTCTCAGCCCCTGCTTGGTGGAGGGCTCTGCCACCCTCAGAACCTCTACAGCGGTGATGACCCACCCGCTCAAAGGTTTTCTTGGGGCTTCCTGCAGCACATCGCACACAGCTCTGCCCTGGGTTTTCCTCCACGTATCCCCCACATCCTTATCTTACTCATGCACAGCGAGGAGGCTCTGCAGGGTAGTAGGTAAGGCTACAAATAATATTCTGTCCTTCCTGAGAGGGCTGGGGACTTGGGTCACCTGTGTGGGTGGCACTGCTGCAATGATCACATCCCCTGCGGCTTCATGTAGGCAGCTGTGGGATCCTGTCCCTCGTGCTGCAGGAGGAGATGCCCTGGGACTGTTTCTCTGACCTCCTGAGCTCTGCCCTGCTTGTGCTTCTCCTGGCTTTATTTTTTTGAGAGGAAAAATCACCTCCTGAAATTCGCTGCAAGTCCAAGTGCCTGCTGATGCATTTTTATTATGTGTGGCTGAAGCGTGTGTGTGTGTGCATTTGACTGTCTTACGGAGCAGGGACCGTCGTTTGTTTGCTGTCGTGAGTAATGGGATCTGAGCAGAAGGTGCAAGCTCCCTAGATTCTTAAATTAAAATCTCTGCAGAGCCACTCAGGGGAGTCTCCTGTCCCAGGGGAATTAATTAAGCTCCGTGCAGTTTGTTGTGTGCTGGGTCCTTTTAATAGCTTCCTAGAAAATAATGGCATAGTTGCTGTGTGCTGGCGTTGTTGAGAGCATCTGCGAGGCTGCTAACTTTGGTCTCTGTGGTCTTGTCCTCTCCTGAGAGAGCAGCAGCAAACTCTGCACTGATTCTGTGTCCAGCTCCCGGCTGAGGCTTCAGTGCTGCTGTTCTGATCGGGTTTGAAGCGCTCGTATGTGAGACTTCACTGTGGTACTGTGCTTTCCTGCCAGTGTGCCCTTTTTTGCCCAAAGGCAGGGATGACGCAGTTGTCCTTGAGTCATGACCTTGGTGCTGCCCCTCTGCTGGTGGTTCCCCAGCCACTGAGCTTTGGGCTTGTGCAGGTTCTCCTTGGGGCTCCTGGTCCATGGGGTGTCTGTCATGCGCTCCTTGGCTTCCTCAGCACGGTGTCAAAGGACCAAAACCTTTAGAAATGAGCTCTTTTTGTCCTTGCTGCCTTGACGCCTATAGAACAATAGTGTCACCCCAAATGTGCCAATGAAGTAAGTCTTCTCCTGCAGCTCTACTTTGTGTTGCTCTGGCCTCTTCTTTGGGTGCGTGTGATGGTATCAGCACACAGACGTGAGACTTTCGCTGGGTGTTCCAGAACCATCTCTGTAGTTAGCACAAGGAATATTTGAGTTGAGCGTGTGGTTCATCTAAGCCTATTTCAGGACTTTGGTGTCTAGTCCAAGATACCCTACAGAGAGATGGGAATTGGGTCTCACTCCCTCTCTTTCGACTTAGAGAGGGCTCGAGACCGGGTTTAAGGAAGGCCATGGAACGTTAATTGCTATGAAAGGGTAAATCTTGTGCCGACAAAATGCCGAGGTACTTGAATGCGTTCCTTATCCCAGGTTTCTTTCTGCGTGAGCGATTTTTGGCTTAGATCAGGGTTCTTCATAGAGTCTAGATTCTTTTTTTCCACTTATGAATTTTCCTGTGAGTGACATGAACTCTCTCAAGCTTTGATTACCTGTTTTAACTTCTTCCTACTCTGTCCTTTCTTCTGTCTAAGCTTTGTGACTATAAATTCCTCTAGGACTATGGGGTCTTTGACTTTGAGATCCATTGCTGACATCCCATTTCCCTTTCTTGAGAGTGAGAATTCAAAATTTCAAAATTTCAGAATTATTTTTTTTGCAGCTACCATCTCCCTACATTTCAGAAAACTTAATTTTTGCCAGGGTATTGTTACTATTAGGTTTAAACAACGTAGGAGCCAACAGTCTCTAATGGCTGAGCTGTTAACTGTGGATGTGCTGGCAGCGTTCCCCTCCCTGCTTGGTGACAGGAGCAGGGTGGCTGCTGTAGGAGGACGTAGGTCCTGATGATGCAGGAGGTCTCTTCTCTCGTTCTCCTGAGATGCAGCACTGTCAGATGCTGTCACAACAGATTCCTGCTGCAGCTCCTCTGGGCATTGCTTCTGAAGGAACGCGAGAAGGTGGTGGGTGTTCTTTATTTTTGCATGTAATACTCCTGACTAGCGCAGGTTTTGCTTAGCTCGCTGCTGTGCTCTACATGGAGTTATCTCAGGTCTTTCGTGTGTCTCTGAGTGTTTCAGTACACACGTTTCTTCACTCAGTTCACCATCAGTTTGGTGGATTGCATAAATTAGCGTGTATCAGTTTCTCATAGCTGCTAGTATGCATCAGGGCCCCTTTTATCCTGTTGATGTGATTATTTCAGAGACGTGAGGGCTATTCCTTGCTCATCACGTTGTAATTGAGATCTTTATTATTTGGCAGCTTTCCTCCTTCTAGCAAATGTATGTCTAGATCTATGCTGCTTCACAAAATCTCATTCAGCTTCTCTTCCAGACCCGAGTCCAGCTTTGACATCTAACGCGCAGTGAGTGCTGAAAAATGCCCTCGGAAAGGCAGCTGCCTTTGCTGCTGGGGTTGTGTTGCCCCATCCCACCCTCCGTGCTCTTGAAGTCATTTGGATGGAGAAGAAGCTGGAGAAGATGGTGGTGTTTTCTCTGAGGCAATGGCAGAGACTGGTTAGACTCGGCAGCGCAACGTACCAGGGCTGTGGTCCCTGGATGATGTCCTTTTGTTAGACCAAGCTGTGCTGACACTGTAACATGCAGGTCTGAGCTGCTACTAAAATGAAAACCTCTCTCCAGATGAGTCAGGGCTAAACCTGCCGTGTCGTCAGCTGATTACCTCGTGGTACTACCTGCCCATTTGTATGCAGCTTTTGCAGTGTCATACACTCAGGGTTATAGCTCATCGGCCCCTGTATCTGTAAGGCACCTTGTACTTCATCACATTTATGTGAAACAAGTCTCCTTTTTTTATCCCTTGCCAGTTAAATTATCCTGAGGTGTCTCTGCTCTGAGCCCAGCTGAAGGGTTTTCTGGCCAGTGCCTTCAGAAGGCTTGATGAGGCTTGAGCTCCGTTGGGCGCTAGTAGTGGAGGCAAAACTCAGCTGAGAGAAAACTACGGTTGTGTGACTTAGGTCAATACAGGGTGTTGATGAAATAGAAAAGAATGGGATGAATAGAGCAGACACCATGCGTTTGAATTTTGCTCCGACTTTATTTGGATCAAGTGGGCAGCCAAGGAGAGCGGGGAAATGGCACGTTAATGATGCAGGGAGATGCTGGTAAACTGGGGTGACTGTGAGCACAGCGAGGGCAGCGAAGGAGCACACAGGGCTTGGCAAGGGGAGACTGGGCATAAGGAGCCAACGTGGCCAGCAGAGTCCCCTTGGCAAAGGGCACATGCAGACGTCTGTGGGAGATCAGCTGAGGCACGGCCAAGGACAAGCCAGTGGCACTTGCGAAGCAGGAATATAGAAGGGAACCACTGAGATAATAGGCAAAAAAAATTAGTCTGAAGTTTGCAGTGTAATTGGCTGGAAAACCCCCACCGCACAATGTACTGTGCAGGCTTCATTACCTCATTAGCTGCTGCTAGTTAATTGTAATCAAGCATCCATGTTGGTGTGCTCTTAGGTTGGCCTGCGGCATCCGAGAACAGTGGAAATGGGACAGTGGTGCCAGAACTGCGGGTTCAGCATGGGCTGGGCAGCAGCGTGCTCCTTGACTGTGCTTCTGACCTGCGAGGAGAGGTCTGGGTATCGCCTCTTCTCTGGGAGCTCCAGAGCTTGGGGTTTTATCCTCCCACCTCATCTGCTGGGGGATACAGAGGAGCGAGGTTAGAGACACTGCAGCTCCTTTAAACTTGGGCGCTTATCCTGGGTGACGCTATTTTCACTTTGGAACAAGGTTTGTTCAGATTTTAAGGCAGGCAGATCAGCTTCGGGCATTGGCAGAGATGAATGGAGAGAATGATGTATGGAGCTAACGTGCTCTTGGAGCTTTTGAACTAGTTACAGACTAGGTTTTATCATCATATTTTAGCATTTTTTTTTGTGTAAATCACCATGTTCTCTCACTGATAACTTGCTTGAGAACTTGCTTGTTATTATTTTTTCTACATGAAGTGACTGCTGATGCACAAGAGAAGCTTCAAAGTCATTCTCAAGGGTGTAAGTGCCCTATTTGTGAATGGTCTTGATGATGCCTTGCAAGAACAGATGTTTCCATGGGAAGCCTTGGAGTCCCAGAAGTCTTGGTGGAAAAGATCTTGGCAGTCTTGAGCCCAGCTGTCTGCTCACAGCAGGGCTGTTGCCAGAGCTTCGTGAGATCAGCCGTGGCTTTGGCTGAACCTTAACCATCTCTGAGATGGAGCGCAGGAGTAGCTCAGGAGTGCTCTTGCAGCTTCATAGCCTGATGTTAGAATCATAGAATCGTTTAGATTGGAAAAAACCCTTAGGATTATCAAGTCCAACTGTAAACCTAATACTGCCAAGTCCACTAAACCATGTCCCTCAGCACCACATCTACATGTCTTTTAAATACCTCCAGGGATGGGAACTCAGCTACTTCCCTGAAATTGCCACACTCCAGCTCCCAACTTTACGTTTGTGTGTCTTGCTTTTTGCCCAGACAGAAAGGTAGTGGGTGCAAAGAACATCCATAAGGCACTTGTCCCCCTGTATGGGTGAACCATGATGGTCATCTCTTTGCTCTTTGTAGTGTGAATTGAGTGCTAATTGTACAGTTCCCCAGTGTGACAGCCTCTGCGTGACCATCTCTGGGGGTGCTTAGGCATTGAGGAAAGCAGTTTGGGGAACTGCTACCCCATGCTAGTGTCTAAAGGTACAGCCTGGTACCAGACCAGCAAGAATGGGTCCAAAGGAGGCCATGAAGACGCTGCAAGGGCTGGAGCCCCTCTGCTGTGAGGACAGGCTGAGAGAGTTGGGGGGAGCTGGAGAAGAGAAGGCTCTGGGGAGACCTTAGAGCCCCTTCCAGAATCTGAAGGGGACCTACAAGAAACCTGGAGAGGGTCCCCTTACAAGGACATGTAGTGATAGGACAAGGTGTAATGCTTCAAACTGAAAGAGGGAAGATTTAGATGAGATCTCGGGAAGAAATTTTCATTCTGAGGGCAGTGAGAGCCTGGCCCAGGTTGCCCAGAGAAGCTGTGGCTGCCCCATCCCTGGAGGGCTTCGAGGCCAGGTTGGAGGGGGCTTGGAGCAACCTGGTCTGGTGGGAGGTGTCCCTGCCCAGGGCAGGGGGTGGAACTTGATGATCTTTAAGGTCCCTTCCAACCCAAACCATTCTATGAATCTGGAAACAGAAAAACTCGGCACCACATGTGAGCCTGTAATGACACAGAAGGTTAAACCTTACTTCTTGCATAGCTCTGGCTGCGCTGCTCCAAAGCATTTTGCATTTGGCTGTGCTGAAATTTAGTCCCGGGGAGATTAAATTACTCTTTCTTCATCGTTCATATCGATCCCCTGTTGCTGGCTGTGGATAACAAATGGACTTCCCACTCCTTCCAGCTCTAGTCGCTCTGGGAGGTATATTGTAGCTTTGTTAATCTTTTCCGTTTTGGGAGGAGGTTTATAAAAGCAGTGGGGGAAAATCCTGGCTCTGCGGGCTGGGATGTGCTGCTGCATTGGGCAGCAAAGCAGAAGGTTGTTTTGGAGGTCAAAGCCATTTTGCACTTAGATGTTTAATGGCTGGTAAGAGCGTGGCCTTTTGTGGCAGCTTGAGCTGGAGAGGGATGTTCTGAGGTTGAGCATCTCTGAAGGAGGAGGATGGTGGGCGTGATGCCTCGGCATGGAGGATCTTCCCTGGTGCAGCACGTCCTCGTCTCCTCCCCCAGGAGATGCTGGTGTGCTTGCAGGCTGAGGGCTTGGCTGCTGGGGTGTCTTGGCCTGGCTGGCCAAGGAGGTGGGTGGCTGCTCCATCTTGCTGTTTGTGAGCCTCTACCCTGGACTGTCCACTGGTAAATACCAGCCTGATTGTGGTGCTGCAGACCTCGGAGAGATTGTTCTACAAACCTGGGGAAAATGGATGGCTGGGGAAGAGCTGGTATTAGCTCTCAAGTCACAGGAGAAGCAGCACAGCAGCAGGATTTTACCAATATTCTGGCAATAGGAGACTGGAGATTGTATTTAATGTATACCAGGGAATGCGTGCCTTGACCAAGGATTCTTTTCCTGTGTGGGCTGAAAGCAGAAAGCTTTTCCGTGGCTGGAATATTCATAGGTTTGCTCCCTCATGTAGGCCTTGATGTGTGATACGGGTTGAGCTTAGCCTGCCTGTGGATTCTTAACATATTTCAGTAAAATCTCAGTCATCCACAGGACATGAATCCATCAGAGAACCAGGAACTGCTTTTGTGGGGTGTTGTGGGGGGTCTCTCCAATAAGGTTTTCCAGTAACCCAAATACTGGCATAGTTGGTGCTTGAGAGCTCAGGGTTAAGGTGGATGAGGTGAGTGTTAGCATTGATGTCTAAAGTGTGATAGCTCACGGGCAGGAGCATTCAGGATCAGAGCAGAAGGCTGCGGTGGTGGTTGGGATTGTGGTGGAGATCCTCTCTTCCCCGGGCTGCCAGAAGAGTTTTAACTTAAGGTGGTTTGAGACAGTCATCCAGTTCCTCCGTGCATCACAGAAACAAGGCCAAATTTAACGCAGGTACACTTCAATTTTATTTTTTTTCCAGTTTTAACAGAGAAGCTAAAGACTGAAACAGTCCTGGGCTTGTAGTCCAGCTGTTTTCTTCTTTGGCCAGAGGAAAACTGAGGTGTGATAACCAGAAAACCCCCACTGCTATTGCAGCAGGTTCAAATTAGAGTTACTTGAAGATGAGGGAAAGGCAGCTGCAGGAAAACAGCAGTATATTGAACTGTTCCTTCTTTCCTTGGCCTTTAACCATTACCCATCTCTTTCTTTCTCTTCTTTCCTGCCTTCTGTGATACCTGGATGTGCAGAGCTGCAAGGGCTTTTGGAGAATATCTCTCACAAAACCATCCTGAAAGTAGAAACGGCTCAGGTAAGAGAATTGACATGTCTTCTTTATATCCATATGTGCATGCACCTATTTATTAATAGGCCTTAAAATGAAAGCACATTTATTTATCATAAAGGGCTAGTGTGAGACCTCATCAGCAGAGAGATGGAAGGAGTCACCCTCTGGATGTGTGAAGCCCTTGAGGAGAACAGGCAGTTTGGTGACTCAAGGGTTGGGTGGGCTGTGGGTTTAGGGGACAAGTGCCCTGTCGTGCGTTCACCCCTCGAACTGATGTCCTTGGAGGAAGTTTCAGCTGGGAAGTGAAAGACTGCTTCTGCACTGGTTTGCCACTCCTAGCTCTTGCTTTCACTGGGGAATAAAAAAGGTGAGTTACAGTGTGTTAATTGACCTGCTTGGTGTCTGTGCAGCAGTCTCTGCTGGCAAAGGTCACCTCTGGATTTATTCCCAAGGTTTCCTTCATCAGGGGTTAAAACAAGGTTTGCCTTGTCTGTTGAGGGCACCAGCACGTGCTATCTATTGTGTTAATTATTTAGACACAGAAATCACCCTCAGCCTACGATGAGTTCTGCTTGATCGGCAAGGACCATGAGGGAAACTCGCATGACTGCTAACATGGCTGTGTCTTCTCTGTGAGGAAAGAAAACATTTTGCAGATCATAAATTCACTACAAAACCTGTAGGAAAATCCTGTGGAATCCACAGAAAATCCCGTGTGAACAAGTAGCAGATTGTTCTGTGGCATTGAACTGTTTTGCAGGGGATAAGGTTATTAAATAGAATGCAATGTAGAGTGATGTTGCCATTTTAGGTAAACTGTAAGTGTGTGTGTTTAATTAAACCTCTACAGGCAGGAAATGCCTCTTCCTAAAAGAGCAAGCCCAGTCACACTAGTCTTGCACACCCATCTGAATGAATCCCTGCATTTTCTCTTGGATCTCTTCTAATGCCCTTCAAGTTGTCCTTGGCTGAATTGTGCTAACTTTGTGAATGGAAGGGCTTTAAAACAGCGTACTGCAGTTTTCTTTGATTATTTCTTTCAGGCATGAGAAACTCCAGCGATACATTACTTAAATTACTTGGTCTAAGAGGAACCCATGGTGGTAGGAAGGGAAGGGCTGGGGTTTCATGCAGCTGAGGTGGAGCGTCCGTGGGGCAGAGGGAAGGAAGGGGTTGGACAGAGGGTGCAGAGACCAGGTGGGCAGCTCTGAGGAGGCTTCCAGGAATGGCAAAGGCATCCTTTATCATTGCCATTTTTGCAGCTGCTTCTGTCAGCTGCAGTCTTTGTCAGTCCTCTTCTGCAGTCCCTTATCCCACTTTCCAACTGGGAGAAGAAGGGTGGACTCCTGCTCACTTTGTAGTGCCCTCATAGTGCTGGTGGGGTCACATTCAGGCCAGACAGAGAATCTCTGATGGGGACGAGGGGAAATGGCAGATCTGTTCAGATGCCTGAGACCTGGGGAGCCCTGGCCAAGGCCAAGGAGCCTCTCTGATGTGCCCTTACAAAGCCGTTGTTTTACTCAGGCTTATGGGTGCTCCCTGGTGCTCGTTTCTCTCTCTGACTGTAGACAAGGAGAACATGGAAACAGAGATGATGTGACTCCCGGTTAATGTGCTGCTCTTACGCTCCCCAGACCAGTGCTTAAGCGCTCTCTGTGCCTGCAAAATATCTGTAAGCTCTCCAGCAAAGCCTTCTCATACCCACTGCCCCCGTGGTGTGTCAGGCTTGAGATTGTATTTGAATCCACGAGAATTTAATTGCCACAGGTAAGAATCAAGCAGCAAGAGGTACACATGGATATACCACAGTCCTTATGGGATCCTTAAGTGTTGACTTGGAAATAAATAAAGTTCCCTAGAAATTACTCTAAATGTTTATAGAAGAGGGGGCAAAAAGAATCATAGTTTTTTTTTAAGGCATCTTTTGAAATTCTACAGTGTATAATTTAACACAGTCTGTAACACTTCTTTATAAATAACCATGGTAGGAAGGGTGCTATCCTATAAAAACGTTGAGAGTAGAAAATTTGGCTCCCTTTTGTTTGTCCCAGTGGTCCAATAACAGAGAAGTCAACTCTTGCCTTCCTGCAGAAATTCTCTCTGTCTCAGTATCGCTTTTGCAAGTTCCTTCACCTTTGGCTCAGCAGAGCGCTTGAGCGGTGTGATTAGCTTTCACCCAACGACTCCAATGAAGCAAATGAAGGGCCTCTCCTACGTAAGTGGAAGATTTAGCACATATATAGAAGTACCTGAATCTGCTCCAGCTCCTCAGCTTGGCTGAAGAAAGCAGGGAGAGGCGGTGTTATGGCTGTCCAAGCCCACCAGTCTCTTGTAGCTAAATTCCTGCTTGTGTGTGGTGGTGCCTGAGGTCTGGAAAGCTCAACACACTGAAGAACTGAGGCCTCGGTGCGTGTACATCGCTGTTCAAGGAAATCTGGGCTTTCGCCATGAGTGTCTTTACCTGGTGGGATAGGCCTGTTTTCTGCTGGAATAACCCCAGCTGTACATGCTCCCAGCACTGCCAGCAGCCTGCAGCTGGCATTAACATTCTAGTTCATATGGGAGAAGGCAGGCCTTGACTTCAGTGGTTTATAGTTCAGGGGAAAAAAAAAAAGATTTAAGATTGATGAATGCATTGAGGGAGAAGGATTGTGGTCTTTGAGGACCAGGAAGGTGGCAGAACCATCAGTGGGACAATGGAGGCCTAAATGGAGGAGGAAAGGGCAGGATCCTCCTCTTTTGCAGATCCAGGAGCTCTGCCTGTGGAGGACAATCCTCGTGCAAAAAATGAGGTGGGTGTGAATCTTTGGGATGCCAGTTCTCTTGCTGCTTTACCTGCTTCAGCTCCTTGTTGGACAGGTAGAGCTCTGTAACACCCCAGGCAGGCACAGGAGACCCACCATCTGGATGGAGATGCCAAGTGTGCAGAGACAGCCCCAACTTACTCCATTTCTGCTCCACTTCATTCTCTGAGGATCCTCCATTTTGGTTCAACTTTTTTTATCTTTAGAGTCTCTTGACTCCAAGGGAAGGAGGTGGTGTAATGGCTTTTGCATCCCACCTCTTACCTCACGTTCCACAGCTGATCAAAGAGATTATTCTTTGGTGGTAACTTCTACACCCCAGAATCTATTTCTAGGGCTCCTCTGGAGACCTTGTGTGTACGTGTGTGGCAGAATGGCTTTGAGAAACTGGGGAGTGGTAATCACAGAATCACCTAGGTTGGAAGGGACATTTAAGATCATCTAGTCCAACCATCAACCTAACTCTGACCAAAAAAAAAACCAAACCAAAAAAAACCACCCAACACTAAACCATATTCCCTAGCACTGTGTCAGCTCATCTTCTGAATATGTCCAGGGATGGTGCCTCAACCACTTCCCTGGGCAGCCCATTCCAAGGCTTGATAACCCTTTCAGTGAAGAAATTTTTCCTAATATCCAACCTGAACCTCTCCTGGTGCAACTTGAGGCCATTTCCTCTTGTCCTATCACCTGTAATGAAGAACTAATGAAGAATAGCATATCAGCATCATGCTGCCGTGTCCAAGCATTTTAATGAGGGTTGAGTTATTTTCAAGGCTTTGCTTATCTTCTGTTTTCAATAAAGTTGCGGTCTGTCCGTGCTCCGCTTCCTTCAGCAGGACAGTGGATATGGAACTGAACATCAGCAGGAGGTAAAGGAGATTGCAGGGTACTGTGGGGTGTACGTGTAGTGAGAATAAGGTGAGGGAGATTATTTGTTGTTGGTTACAACATCTGATTCTTCCTGATGTGAGACCTCAGAAGTTCACGGCTCAGGAATACTGTGTGACTGTCCCTCTGCAACTCTTTGGTGTCTTGTTCTGGAAGGAGGTTTTTTCAGGTGACGTGGGAAGTACATTTACTTCTGCATCGCTTGGCTCAGAGTGCCCTGACTCTGTTGTGTGAGGTTACAGCAGGGATGATGGCAATACAGATTTTTATTCTCTTTGTTTCTCTCTTGGAACAGGGAAGCTGCCTGGTGACGGGGTATGAGCTGTTGGCAGAGGATGAAGGGATTGTCCCCTTGGGATCACTCAGGTTTTTTTTTTCTCCTGATCTTTAAGATATTCTGAGGAATTAGAAAAAAGGGAGTATTGGACTCTGCTGCAGCTGGAGGGACGTGATCTGTTAAGGGAGGTAGTAATGCATCTCCTGCTCTCTTGCTGGCTCATTCACGCAGGCTGAAGGTCAGGGAAGGTTCCCAAGATAAGCACTCCCATGGTCCACGTTCATTCTGACTGCAAGGCTGTTGCCATAGTCCTGCCTGGCTCTTGTAGCCTTCTGGTACCTTCCAAAGACTTCCCATCCTGTCTGTGGCATGGTTCTAGTGTAGGAGTGGGTGTCCCTTGGGACAGACCTAGAAGAAAGACAGGGAAAAGGACTGAAATGTTGTGAAAGGGAAGTGTAAAAAGGCTGCAAAGAGCAAAATGTAGAAGCAGTAATAACTCAGAGTGATTGTGGGATAAAGAGTTTTGGATGTGCCCAGAGTCTCCTTCTCCCAGGTTAGATGTCAGAGGCCCTGCACTGAGATACTGCTTTAGATTTCTTTATCTCCGTGTGCTGGAACTGTGAGAGGAAAAAGATACCAAGGGCATTGAGGCATAAGAAGGACCTTCAGCTTGCCCAGGTTTAAACTGTGGAGCTGCCAGTGGAGCCTGATTCAGGGTAAGCACCAGGGATGTGTCTCTGTCCCCAGGACAGACCCCAGCAGCGTGTCTGGCCCAGCTCTTGGAGTGTCCCTTCGCTGATGTGGTGGCCTTGAGCAATGGAGGTGGCCTTTCTAGAAAGACCTCTCTAGGTCTGGAGGGGTTTGTAGTCAGCCTGAGTTCAGGGCAGAGCAGAGGGGTCAAATCCTCATCTTTGAGGGTTTCAAGCTGCTTCCAGGATTGGCCAGTGCAGGTGTGGTGTAAGTGTATCCTCAAACTTGCCATGGAATATGTTTTTTTACTTATAAAGTGAATAAAAATGTAGGTCACAGTGTTACCATGGAAATGCTAAGGCTGGTGGTGGAGCTGCCATTTGCTCCTTTGGGTCGTGTCTTGCAGTAACAATTTCATCTATTCACATTAACGTTACAGGCCAGACTAAAGGTTACTCATCTACGAGGCACAATGTCAACAGTGTCTTCAGCTTGTTTGTTTTCTAGGCCCATTTCAGCGTAGAAGACTAATTGGAACCATTTTGTCACAGTTAAGTGACCTTCTCTTTTCTCCGAGCAGCTCCTGTACTGAAGCGGCCCTTGCCTTTTCTCGGTGGCTTTGCAGAGCAGCGTGTGACGTTCCCTCCTCGGGAGCGGTAGGATCAGGGTGCTCCATAAAGCCACGGCGGGGCTGGCTTGCCCAGGCTCCGGGTAATCCCACAGCAAACCTTGTGCATGTCATCCCGAAGCTACCGCCTGGCTGAAATGCCACTGTGACCTTTTTTTTTTTAATAGTTGTATCTCCATTTTTAACTCCCTACCTCATGCTTCAATATTCTGAACAAATCTCATGGTTTTTACTGTGCCTCTTTCTTGACTGCATCTCAGCCCTGCGCAGCGGTGGGGTGGGCTGCCAGCCTGTCCCCGGAGCCAGGAGCCCTGTGCTGGCAGGTCCCGCTGGCTACGCTGGCGTCGGGAAGGACAGCGCTGACGTGGTCCGGAGCACGATGCACGCTCAGAGAGGGAGCAGAGGAGAAGAGGACCTGACAGCCTCTTAGCACACCTGCAGGGCAGTGACAGGCATAAGGAACGTCTCAGAGCTGAAATGGCAAGAGGAACTGCTCAGCTGTGCTGTTTGAAGAGATGTTACTGGTTTTGCAATGCCCTGGGTTCCAGCCAGTGCAGCTGTCTGCTCTCCTATTGAGAGTGTCACCTGGACTCCTCCTGCTGTAATATAGTAATAAAAAAAGCATTAAATTAATTCCTCCTCCTTTTAACAATGCTGCAAGTCCATATACTGCAAACCTAAAATCTTTCTGATCATCTTCAGTTCTTTCATTTAAAGCTGGTACCATAAACACCAGGTCCAGGTGGAGCACGGAAGAGAAAACCGTTGCTCTGAAATTTATTTTTCTGAGATGACAGATGTTTTTTTAATAGGGTTTAATCTGGATTCCCCTTTGCCACTTTGATTCTGATGCTGGAGCTGAAGTTTTAAATCTAAGGTACTTTAATCATCAGTTTGGCTGCTAAATACAGTAATAAATTTGGGCCTTTTTTTTTTTTTTTTTTTTTTTTTTTTTTTTTTTTTTTGAAGCTTCTGTCTGTGCCTTGTGGCTATGTTCTGCCTTGATTTATAAACTTCTCATCCCGTGGGGTTACAAGGCAGGCTGCATCAGATACAGATTTGGCTGGAAGAGACCCTCGGCTGTTGTGAACGGGCATCACTCAGCTGAGGCTTGTCCCCGTCTCGAGAACAGTGTGACAGCAAGGGGAAATGTGACAGTCCTTTCACCTCTAGTTACCTGGCTCAGAGCAAGTGCTCAAGTTACAGTTACAGGATCAGAAAGGATGTATTGTAAGTATCTACTAGTAATAAGTGCCCAATTATCAGGAGCTACATGTACAGAGAATGTGGATTCTTGCTTTCCCGCGATACTGCAAATTAACCAGTAGAGATTATCATCGCGGTTGGTGGCCGTGCCTTTGGTGACACACATTCCCTGACAGCTGCGTTGGGCAGTGCTGCTTGGAAGGCGGAGAAGGAAATATCAGGGATGAGCAAGAGAAGCCAATGAGACGTGTCAAATAAACAACAGGGGGGTGAGAAGTGTCTTGGCCCTCGGGGCTGGGCTGTTGAGCCCCCGGGCTCTGGACGGGCTGTTAGACTTGGCCCAGGTTGACAGGGAAGGGATGAAAATGTGATTTGGATGTTTCTGTTGCCATTAGGCACACGATCTACAGATCGAGCACATTCGTCCTCTTCCCTACATCTTGCTGTTAAATACCTCGGGCACAATAAATCTGGGTAGAGCCCAAATCTAGCTGAAAAGAAATCCGTTTGAGGCACCTGATTTGTCTGCCCTAAGGTAGCTTTGCAGCTGTGTGAGACAAGGTGCTGCTGCTGAGAGCAAGCGAGGGAACAGAGGTGTCACCAGGTCAGTTTGGTCGGGGTGGTGGGAGAGGACGGCGCGGTGCCAGGCTTCCCGAGTCCCGCTGTCCTGGGCTGGCACGGCGCTTGGCTGGAGCAGCTGGTTGTGGGAGAGGTGGCAAGAGCGATGTGAGAATGAAACGAAGCGGAGCAGCAGTAACCAGGCAGAGGGTGTTAACAGCAGCCTGCTTCGGCTGGCTCTTGGAAGGCAATTCCAGGCACTGCAGAAGTCTCCTGTTACCGTTTCTCTCTATTCACTTAATATCCCTGTGGCTCAGGTTGAATTCAGCATTGATTTCCGGACCAGCTTGACTTCTTTCTTAGCAGAAGCAAACTGTTAACCTCAAATGCCACAGCAGAAGCAGGTTCAGTGCTTTGGCCCCTGAATCGAGTTCACTGCAAGCACAGACATGGGAACTGGTCACTGGTGATGTCTCTGGGCTGCTGGTGTGTGTGAACACGCATGTGTGTGTGGGGTTCATTTTTAGAAGCCAATAATTCGTTATGATGGACGTTTGAATCTCTCCTCCTTTCATACTAATTTTTTTCCTGAGATAAATTCTTTATTAACTAGAAGTCTTGAATAAAACCTCACGTTCCCTTCCCATATGAAGTTGCTTCTCCAGTGTGTGGTTACTGAAGGTGCAAAATGGAATGTAAAGAAATAATTATCCAGTTGTTTGACAAAGAGAAGGCATACTGGTGTGGTGACAGGCCTTTGTGGTGTAGAGCATGGAAACTCCTGGATAAGTACAAGTGAAAACACCTTGGATTAGGGACAAGTAAGGTAGGAAGAAAGGATTATCCTTGCATTTTGCATGCTAGATCAGACAGGTGGTTTATGTCAAATATATCCAGTCAAGAATCGTAACCCTGCCGTGATGTCTGACTCTTACTAGAAACCAGTCATCTCCCACTTACACATCTTTAAATTTTATGGGGCTGGACAAACCTCAATGCTTATAAACAGAGACTAGAATTGGTCTCTCTGCACTTGGGATGATCAGCATTTTCAGACTTAGTATACTCTGGGCGCTTTGTTTTTGCATTTACCCACAGATGCCAGAGGTCAGAAGTTCTTGGATCTCTGAATTGCAGTGGTGTCAGTGTGTGGGTAAAGGTGCCCAGTCCTGTGTGTTTGCTCTAACGAGGCTATACGTCTTCCATAAAGTATTCATTTTGGGAGGAACAGGGGCAGCTGTCAGCCGTTATTTTGTGGTGTCTTAAGAAATATATAGTGTCATTGTGCCCACACAGATTAGTAAGTTTGACAAGATGTGATGAGTACTTGGAGCTGGCCTTTGTTTTTAATTTAAAAAATGGTGCGCTTGGCACTATTAGCCAGCAGATTTTGGCAGATCTTGAAGATCCATTTGGTGGTGTTTTCCCAAGGCTCCAGAGCACGGTTAGTCTTGGAAGTGCAGAGAGTCTGAGTCGCTGGAAAACACATGTGGTGGCCTGCTGCTTCCTGAGGGGTGACAAGTGGCTGGAGAGACTTTGGAGCCTGTCAACATTTTCTGCATTGGTTGGTCCATGACACTGTATCCTGCAGCTGGTAGGACTGGGTGGACAAGCTGTTGAATGACACCTGGTGGAGCAGCTTCTTCCACTTGAATGGCTTGCCGTTGTTCTGGTGGTGGCCCTTGTGGTCCATCAGGCTCTCTTCCTGGTGGAGCTGTGTGTGTGCAGGGGACCATGGGTGAAGTAAACTACTGCCTACCTTTCATACTTTACCTGGACAGCATCAGTGAGGTGCATGACTCCTCACTACATCTAGGCATGTTTTTTGGGTGTCATGTGAAGTCTGGAAAGACGGCATCATCTATATATTCAAGAGACCTAGCTTTTTTTTGAGAGGCCTCACCTTGTGTCTAGCTTTGGAGTCCTCAGCACAGGAAGAACAGGGACCTGTTGGAGCAGGGTCAGAGAAGGCCACAAAGATGCTGGGAGGGCTGGAGCCCCTCTGCTGTGAGGACAGGCTGAGAGAGTTGCGGGGGTTCAGCCTGGAGAAGAGAAGGCTCCGGGGAGACCTTAGAGCCCCTTCCAGTCCCTTAAGGGGCTCCAGGAAAGCTGGGGAGGGACTCTTGATCAGGGAGGGGAGCCATAGGATGAGGGGGAACAGTTTTAAACTGAAAGAGGGGAGATTGAGATGAGATGTGGGGACGAACTTCTTTGGTGTGAGGGTGGTGAGAGCCTGGCCCAGGTTGCCCAGAGAAGCTGTGGCTGCCCCATCCCTGGAGGGGTTCAAGGCCAGGTTGGAGGGGGCTTGGAGCAACCTGGTGTGGTGGGAGGTGTCCCTGCCCAGGGCAGGGGGGTGGAACTAGAAGACCTCTAATGTCCTTTCCAACCCAAACCATTCTGTGATTCCATAGGACTCCTACAGGCTCATTCTGGTCAGCTCAAGGAGTCAAACGGCTGCCAGGTGCAGTGGGGTCTCACCAGGAGACCAGTGAAACGAACCTAAGTTGTGTCAGCCTTGAATGGTCCTGACAGTCACTTCTTGACCAGAGTGGCTGGAGGTGTATTTATCTCCCAGTGGTGCTGGAGGAAGCTCAAGACCTGCTATGTCTCTCTCCCCCTTCACCTTTCTGCTCAAGCAGAAAAACATGAATGAGGGTGACACACTCTGCTAGCACCAGCTAAACTCATTTCAGCCCCGGCCACAGCCAGAGCAGAGGAGATGCCCGTGGCAACGTGAGCACAATCCAGGATGGGCTTCAGATCCAAAAGCTGGGAGGGTACATCCTTGGATTGGGGGGGGTCTTCTCAGAGGGGCACAAGGGCACTTCGTAGGAGCCAGAATGTGGCAGCAGTGGTGTTGCACACCAACACCAGACTTGTCCTGTCTCTTCCTCCTTCATCCCTTTGTGGCCAGCTACGAGGTGGCCAGGCCTCAGATTGTTGCTGAGTTCTCCCAGGTCACGGCTCAGTAGCTAAAGGAAAGATGTTCATTAAATATCTAGTGAAGTAAAGGCTTGGGTTTGCTTTCTGCCTCTGTTTAAAATGCTGCTGTCTGTGCTGGACACTAATGATTTTATTTTTTCCGGGGTAGCAGTCACATGAATAATGTATTCCCTGCCGAGCCTTTTTAACAGTCCCCTGGCTGCTTCCCATCTGAAGGGAAGTGTAAGAGGTAATTAACAGCCACTTGAAAAAAGGATTAGCCAGGTGGGTGGGAGCTACTGTTGGGTTCATGCATGGAATTGCCATGGAAATGCTGAGATTTCCTGGCACTTCATCCAGTGTGTGGGCTCCAAAGATAGTTGCACTCATGGGCTTCTCTCCTTTCCATCTTCCAAATGGAAACCACGGCTGCGTTTTCCTTCAGGATGGCGTCCGCAGGCCGTGCCGTGGCCATCTGGGCACACGCTGGGCCCTGCTGACCCCCGGGGAGCCGCAGGGAGCGGGACGCGGTGCTGCAGCTGACGAATGAAGCCTTTTTGCATTTCTTTCACGTCAAACCAACTGGCAGAAAATCAGGGGAGGGGGGGAAACAACCCCAAACGCTGGTGATTTGCACTTTTCCCTTAGTTCTAAAAAATGGGGCACAAACCATTTTTATTTTTTTTTTTTTGAATGAATGAGTTTGCCATTTCTTAGAGAAGTCAGTGTTGGTCCCTGTCCTGCAGACTTTCACCGGCTCAGTCGCCCTTGCATGGCCAAACCTGCTGAAGCAGATGGGGCTGCGCAGCCGAACAAGGGCTGTTTTGCACATAAGCATTTTCAGGCTGTGCAACGAGACCTGCATTGTTTTGTTGGGGGTTTTTGTGTGTGGTTTTTTTTGTTGTTTTTTTTTTTTTGAGGTTGGACTCGGTGATCTCAGAGGTCCTTTCCAACCATGGTGATTCTGTGATTCTGTGATTTGCTTCTAGCCTTGTCTGGTGGCCGTACAGGCTTAAAACATTGGGTGTATTTGTGAGACACGTCTGTCATTTCAGTACCAGCTCTGGAGGTTTAGAAGGCCCTGGGCACACGTTCGTCTGGAAAGGTTCCTGGAGGAACCTGCTATGTCTCTCTCCCCCTTCACCTTTCTGCAGCAGTAACGAAGAGCTTCCTGAATTTGTGGGTGTCTGGGGTGCTTTGGTTTTAAGGAACGTGTGCTGTTCGTTTCAGATCACCTGCTAGCAGACTCCTACATCGGACAGGAGGACTCCCCCGAGATGCAGCAGGCGGCACAGAACAAGCGCCGGCTCTCCGTCATCTCCGACGGCAAGTTTGAGAGGAGCTTCTCTGAGGACCAGACGGAGAAGATGCCAAGCGAGGGACCGAAGCCACGAGTCTACACCATCTCCGGCGAGAGGCCGATGCTGTCAGACCACGAGAACGAAAGTATGGAACTGGTGGTGATGAAGGGGGCTGCCCAAGAGGAATGCCACCACGGCCACCAAGTGCAGAGCGCTGGTGGCTCTCACGGCGTCGGCAGGCATTGCAAGGGCTGGCCAGGCAGCCGGCAGGGCTCCAAGGAGTGCCCAAACTGTGCCCGGCTGGTGGCCCCTTCCCAGCACTCCTTTGACTTGGAGCAGCATCAATCTGGCGAGACCGGGTGGCACAGAAAGCGGCTGGAGAGGATGTACAGCGTCGATCGAGTGTCTGGTAAGTAAGGGCAAGTGCTGGGTGCTGGAGGGACACAAAGGGACCCATCGACACAGGGGTGAAGGGTGACACCCATGCTAGCCCAGCATGGTTTCGTTGCCATGTGCCTTGAGTTAGTAGCGTTTGCGCTTTGACACCTTGCTGGGACCTCGCACTAGTGTCCGTGGAAAGGGATTGTCAAAGGAAATAAGCTGAGCTCCATTTGAGGCCAGCTCATCTGAGCTCCCTTGTCCTGCCGTGTCAGCAGCAGATGGCCTGGGTGGCTTTCATGGCAGCTTCACAGCGGTTGGTGAGGGTGGTCTCTGGGCTCCCTTTCTGGCGAAGGAAGAGCAGGAGGGGCTGACAGCACCTGTGTGGATGCTCATCCAGGACCTTCTCTCCTCTGTCTGACTCTGGGGCTGAGACAGTGAAATCCTCATGCCGGGGTGCTCAGCAGGAGCCTCAGCTCAGGTACAGTGTTCTGCACATTGGTGTGTCCCCAAAATGCTCGTCTGCTTGGCTGGAAGCAGTTTAGCAGGGTCCCCCACGTAGTGCCACCTCACAATCTTTCCATAAATACTAGCAAATAACACAATATTGGACTTTCTTCCCCACTCACTATCCATTCGCTCAATATTTTCAAGGAACAATTGTAATTATTCAATTACATGAAAAAATTCCCGGTTGTCTTTAAAAACTTAACTATTAATCAAATATATGTCATGATTTATGTGCTTTGAATTATAAGATGGTACACAGTCCGTTTTTGCCTGTCAGCTCTGGATGTGGCTGGCAAAGAGTCTGACCTAATTTGTCTGGGTTTTTTTCCGTAAACATGCATCAAGCCTTTTAGAGCGGAATGTCCAGCCAGGAAAGGTCAAGGTTTTCTCCTTGAAAATAAATTGAGTATAAGAACTGTGCAGATCAAACTGTACATCTTTCCTGGGTTCATAGTTTTCTAGTAAATATCCTAGTGGTATTTACTGCAGGCAAAATCACAGAAAGCTTGGGTTCTGGACCGTATTTTCATGGCTAGGTGCTTGAAATTCTGTGACTAAATTAACACATGGGCTAATAGTAAAGAATAACAATTAGAAAATAATTGATTATCGAGTGTGCAGAACACCTGCAGTTCCCTCCGATTCCTGTGCATAGTTTTTAAGCATTGTTTCTCTGTTTGTTCCCTGTGATTTTGGGCCTTCACATCAGACACTACATGTGCAAATACAGACTTTATTATCTTTATTGCTTGAGTGCAAGAAAAGGACTGAGAAGAGTTTTCCTGTATGCAAACCTTTTATGGTTTTACTTGTTTTACCTGCTAAAAGATGGTTCTGCTCATGATGACACAGCCAGAAAGCTTGTGTGAAGATGGAAAAAGCCATTTCAGTGCCAGTCTTTCGGAAAAGGAGCTCATAGCCCCGGGAGCTTGGCCTTGTGGAGGTCAGGGTGCTGAGTTGGATCAGCTGCAGCCTCACGATGTGTACTGAATTAAGAAAGTGAAGATTTCCTGTTCTAATGCAGATGGATTTATGGTGAAAGCTTTCCTGAACAAATCAAAACTGTGCTCTGCGCTGCGGGACTGAGGCCGGTTACTTGGTGCAGAACCAAAGGAAAGCTCCCAATGTTTAACTCCTCATAGCTGGAGCTAAAGGCCTCTTTTTGCTGGAAAACATGCTAGTAAATGCTATGGAGAGATGCCATGTTCTGTGTCTGGGTCGGTTTTCAACTATGTGTTTTCAACTAGGCAGTGATTATTGTTAGGGCCGGTTATCAGTGTGAAATGGAGATTTGCCTTTCTGAAAATATACTTAGATGGGATCAGAATTGACAGCGCTGAACCTGCAGGTGCCTCCGTGAGTGTGTGACATTGGTAGAAGCAGGGACAGGTCCCCTCAGTGCTTACCCCATGAGCCTGCAGGTGTGTCTGCACGAGACCAGACCCCGTGGTGGCACTGGTATCACAGAGTGAAAGTTTTCTCAGCTCGGTCTCCTTTGCACTCTCTGTCCCAGCATCTTTACTCAGAGACAAACCGAGAATGGAATGGCACAGCTGTCGCAGGCTACAAGAAGTATTTCTTGGAATGTCCTTCATGCATGGCCAGCAGAGAAAGCAGCGGAGATGAATGGAGGCGAGAGAGACAGAGTAATTTCCCCGGAGGTTCACTTTACAGTGCTGCTTTCTCCGTTTGGATTTACATGCCACATTATTGCTGCAAACCAACACTCCTGGCAGTTTGGCCAGATTGGCATCATTTAATATGGATTTTTATGCTGAGTTTATGATGCCTAACACCATTCCAGAGAAGCACAAGCTGTCATCTCCTGTGCAGCTCCCGGTGTCTGGTACAAACACATCCACTCCTGGTCAGAAGCGCCGAGATCTGCCTGGCAAGTGGCTGGAGATGCTGAACAAGGTGGTGATGTTCCCTCAGTCCTACCCAGGCTCATGGTTCCTTGGCTGTTTCATCACAGTTGGTGGTAACAAGAAAGGAGAACAAGATGCTCTGCCTGGCCAAAAAGGAGCGTGGAGCTGTTTTGCTCCTGGAAGCAAAATAGCCATACTCATAATCTGAATTTTAATTAGCTGGATGAGCTGTGGAGTGGAGCTGTGCTCCCTGGTCCCCAGCTGCGTGCTGCTTAGCTTCTCTTCTGCCTCTGGCTGGTAGAGAGGTGCCTCTGAAGGGCCAGAAATCCTTTATTCTCCATTGAGGGCTGCAGGTAGGGAGTGATATCTTTCCTATTTCGACTCCTGTCTATGAAGAAAAGAAGGGGAGGCTTCCAGCAACTGTTCAGGCAACGCCTTGTAAGGATATTAGCTGTTGCTGTTGTTTATAAGCTCTGCTTTGAATCAAAGCTAGTGGCTTAAAAGCTGTAAAATATATTAAGAGATCGTCAGTCCTTTGAGATGTGTAGTCCCTGAAAATTCTGTACAGAATTGTTGGCTAAAAAGGAATTTGTACAACTTCTCCTCCTTTACCACTTTTGTGGGTCTGAGACTTCAAACAAGTAATTCACTTACAGTCTGAGCTGTTTTGCATTTCTTATCTGTTTTTTGGAGGAGAGCAGACACAGGAACTTCATAATAAGTACTAGAATGCAGTTTTCATGTAACATATGTATTTCCTTAGGGTGCCTCTGTACAAAGCTTGACATAAACCGTTGGCTGAGGAGTGTCTGTTCCAGCTTTCTGTATGATTTCTTGGAAGCTTCACTTCAAAAGAAGCCTCCCCAGTTGCATTTAGTATTTTTTGCATCTCTAATTGCGGCCACTTTTTGTGCTGTCAGGGAACAGCAGGATGAGTCTGTGGTAGCTGATTCTCTGTACCAAACAGCTGGTAAGGTATCTGGTCTGTAGTAATTATGCCTGCAGCAGGCATCAAGGCTTTGATTGGGTTTTGGCCAATAAAAGTGAATAAAAAAAACACTCTTGACAATGCCAGAATATTAACAACTAAGATACCGTAGTTGCTAATGGTATTAAAACTTGAATGAGTGAAGCAAGATGTGATCAGCAACATGTGGCATGGCATTAAGCAAGGAGGCCACAAATTGGGAGTGAAGCAAGGGGAAAAATCACATAGCCCCAAATCCCTAGGATCCAATCCACTAGGATCTCACACGTCCTGTGTCCGTGGATTTTTTACACCTCTGCTCCCCTGCCCAACTTACTTCAGCCTGAGAGCTCCCGGTAGGAGCTGCTGCTTGTTCAGATTCCTCCTTCTGGTCACCACCATCCCACGCACATAATTAGTGACTTATTTTGCTGCCTGCTTTTTGCCTTAGTGGGCATTATGTGAAGATGATGCAGTCTCCTAATGCAGCGGAATTAGGAAATAATCCACAAGGCGGTTTGCAAACACAGGGGACCAAATAAGCACAGGGTTATCTGCAGAGTGCACAGCTGATGTGCTGTTTGACTTGTAAAAGCAGAACTCCTGAAGGCTGGGTCATCAGGAGCAGGTGTGAGGGGTTTATCGAAACTTCAGTGGTAGAAAAAAAAGAGTCTGTCTCAGGCTTACAGCTGTGAAGAGAGGAAGGTGAGTGCTTTTCATCTTCCACAGGAGGCTGTATCAGAAAGAACTGGATTTCAACATTTCAAACTAATGGTACCAAGGATAAAGCAGAGGCTGGAAAATGCTTTTAATGAAAAATGTTCCTTTCCCCTGATATATTTTTTTTCTTGTTCAAATGTCTCTGCTGTAATTCCTGGATTATTGTAATCTTCCATGCTTAGGATAGAGCTTTCATTCTTCATTTAGTAGCCTGATAGACAGGCTTAGCACAAACGTACAAAACACTCGGTGGTAGCGTGCCTGTGTCTGAGGAGGATAAGCCTCTCCTGTTCAGTACAGGGCAGGACGCTGAAGTATTAAGAGGAGGAGCTGAGAAATCTTGCTGTTCTGAACGATGTCTCTTCCTGCTGGATGCTCAGGTTTTGTTCTCTCTTTTCCAGATGATGTCCCCATACGAACCTGGTTCCCAAAAGAGAACCTCTTCAGTTTTCAAACTGCTACTACAACTATGCAAGCGTAAGTGCTGAAGCTTTTATTGTGTTTCTTAAAGCTTGTGGCCCACTCAAAGCTGTATCTGAGCCTGGAGCCATTGAGTTGTGTGTTTGGCACCGTAGTCCCGGGGTGAGAGAGAGAGAAAACCTTGTCTCTTATTATTTTTTGCACTTACTAGTTCTCTTTCCTACTACTCCCACTTGTTTGGTTTTACCTTCTTTAACTCCTTGGGCTACCCAGCTCTTCTCTGCTGCCCTTATTTTCTCCATGACACCGTGCCCTGTCCCTGGGTGCCTCTGCAAAGCAAGGGTCCTGGGGGAGCACCAGCTGAGACCCTCCACCACTTGCTTCTGCTGCAGCCACTGCCCCGAGGGACCATTATTCCAGGCTTGCCCCACATCCGTCGCTCCAGAGGATGAGATATAGCCCTACAGCTCCTGTGCTGGTCTGGTCATTTGGCAAAGGTGTCAGTAAAATCTCTGCAGGTCTGAGTGACGAACAGCTTCTCGCTCTACACTCCACGCAGGTTTAGGTGCCTCTGGTTGCGGTGTGTTGGAAGGAGGTGGTTCTCCAAGGGTTGAAGAGAATAAGAGCATCCTCGTTTCCTTGTCAGGAAATTCTGTCTTCCTGGTATCCTGCCTGGCAGAAAAGCCAAGGCAAGCAGTGAGGGAAATGAGATATGGTCCTACCTCCCAAGGCCCTTTTCCAGCCTTGTTGCCTTTTCCCTGTGTCCTTTTTTCAGTGTCTGTCTCACCTTCAGCTCTGCTGCTGTCTTTATTTCTCCTTGTCTAATCAGGTTTCCTTTTTGTAATCTATTTCTCTGCCATTTCTTCTTTCCCTTCCTAAATCCCAAAAAGAGGTTGATTGTTGATGCTGGGATAACCCAGGCTGGATCAGACCTGTCAGGACTGATGCAGGGAGAGCTGGATCCGACACTGGGGAGAGGGGTGGCTGCTGAGATATTGAAAGGGCCCTGCATCCCCCGGGAAAAAAAATGGTGCTGCTTCTCTTACCTGGCCTCTATGTCCCTCTGCCTCCTCTTCAGGGACTGTAAGTCTGGTGGCACCCCAGCTGGTTAACACTCCTGGGGACAAAGGGCCTGGGGGCAGTCTGAGGATCTATTCTGATCTGACACACCCAACCATGCATAAAATCAGCACATTTCCTTTGCCTTCCGCACATCCTTTTCGATCTGACATCACCTTTGCTGCACACAAGGTTTGTTGCAGGGTGGTGGCCCCTGGCAGGGTTTACAAGGCTTAGAGCAGTTGGAGGCCAAAGGGAGCTTGGTTTGAAGAATGGTGCCCTGAGGGAACCCTCAAGGAGCACAGCTCCCTTGGTTAACGTGGCTCCCCAGTTAATGTTTCTGGAGATTCTCTGCTGCCTCTAGAAATGGCACAGAAACAGCTTCAAAAGTTCAGGGCACTTCCCTAAGCTGGTTGGAGTGGCTCTTCCAAGTGCTTTCCTCTGCTTTAGTGTTTTTAGCCCACCGTCCTTGTTCCTGGTCCTTCAGGAGCACCTCTCCTATGAGGACACTCTGAGAGAGTTGCGGGTTCAGGCTGGAGAAGTGAAGGCTCTGGGGAGACCTTAGAGCCCCTTCCAGTCCCTAAAGGGGCTCCAGGAAAGCTGGGGAGGGACTCTGGATCGGGGGGGGAACCATAGGACAAGGGGGAAGGGTTTCAAACTGAAAGAGGGAAGATTGAGATGAGATCTCGGGAAGAACTTCTTTGGTGTGAGGGTGGTGAGAGCCTGGCCCAGGTTGCCCAGAGAAGCTGTGGCTGCCCCATCCCTGGAGGGGTTCAAGGCCAGGTTGGATTGGATGGGGCTTGGAGCAACCTGGTGTGGTGGGAGGTGTCCCTGCCCAGGGCAGGGGGTGGAACAAGGTGATCTCTAATGTCCCTTCCCACCCAAACCATTCTATGATCCCTTCATAGACCAGACAGCGTGAGCTTACTTCACAAGCCTCTGTCACTGTGGGAGAAGGTCTCCTTGCTCCAGAAGCCCACGAGGCTGAGCTCTTGGCATAGTGCTGTGGGCCCTCAGTTGTACAGCTGCACATTCTCTGGGTCTACATGGAGTTTAATTTCCATCCAAGCCACATGGCAGCACTGCCCAGGGAGGATTTAGCTTGGTCAAACAGGAGTCTCACCGCTGAGAAATGTTTAATTTGAAAAGCAATTTACTTCCACCTCACAAGAAATATTCCTTGTGGAGTGAGAATTCCCCCAGAAGGCTGGCTGGGGCTGAGCACTAATGAATTCCTCTTCTCTTTTTTTTTCCCTGCGTCTCCTGGAATCTCTAGCATCTCGTAAGTATAATCTTCTCTTTTTTTATTTTTTTTTTTTATTTCCTTGTCTGTTGGTGTCCTGGATAAACTCTCCTCTCCTCTCCTGTCCATCGCATTCCCTCATGCTTTCCATACGCTAGGGCTGTTTGTGCGCTGGCAGGAGGTCAGATGGCTACACCTGGTAGACCTACATGGATCACACCGCAACCATCCTCATCTTCGAAACAGAGACGACAGTTGCTAGCATGTGTTTTTTTTTTCCCTCTTGATCCTGGTGTGCAGAGGTGTTGTGTTTGCAGTCTCCTAGGTCCATTCCTCCGTAGCAGGGACGATGGCCGCTCGCCCCCATTCCTTGGGCCACGCTCTGGCCACTTTGTTTGCTTTAGGAACGAGTGCTTGTCCAGCCACCTGCCCCAGAGAGTTGAGGACCATTGGTTTGGTGAGTCTCTTGCCTGCCCCCTGACTCGCACGCAGTCCTCCAGGGGTTGGCTGTCTTCCTCGGGCGGCCCGATCTCTCTCTGTTGTCTGGTGAGAGCTTTCCTTGTCTGTCTTTCGTGTCCTCTCCAGTTCAAAGCTGTGTAGTTGGTTAATGGCTTGAAATGGTTTCCCAGGGCGTTCAGGGGCTACGCAGAGAGGAAGAGACGGAAACGAGAGAATGATTCTGCAGCTGTAATACAGAGGTAGGGCCCGTTTTCCCCCTTAGCCCTAACCTTGCCTGGTGTTGCATGGGCCCTCCGGGTGTCATTAGTGACGCTTGATGACGTTGAACGTGGTTGTCCCTGTCTGTGTTGCTGTTTGTAGGGACACGAGCGGTGGCCGTGTTGGAAATGTGGAGGTGAACGATGCTGCAGTGCTCGAGAGAGCTGATCTCCATCTTCTTAAAGGAACACTGTCAAGTTTCTTTTAAGCTTCCAAATAATATATACAGGATCTGTGTCTCAGGCAGAAAAAAAATTATATATATCTATAAAAAAAAAAAAAAAAAGAAAGGTGCAATTTCCCCAGCCCTCTCCCAGATATTTGGAATTTGAGGTTAGCTGAGCATCTATGCAGTGACTTACGTGCTGTTGCTGCATTTACAAATGCACCTCAAAAATCTGAGACAGAAGCAAAATTACCATCTCTAGTGACCAGAATTCTATTTTTTCCAATCTTTTTTTAAAGAACAGAAAGGAAAGAATAGGGAACGGGGGCTGATTCCTTGCCTGGGTGTTACAGGAGGGCCCTGGTTTCCCTCTGCTGGCCTCGCAGGGCACATCACTTTGCTGCTGTGGTCATCACAACCCTGCTGGTTTTTCGGATGTGCCAAGGCTCGAGTGTTTTGGCAGCCTACTAAGAAGGGTAGCACGGCGTTTATGTCATTGGTTAAAAACTGCCACAATCACTTCAGCGCTGTTCAAAACAAAGTGGGAGAAAAACATCAGGTTTTCCTAACTGGGAAATTGCCAGGAAGATATTTTTTTTTTTTAGCAATTTTAAGGTTGGTGGTTTTGAAGAGAAATAAGAATCAAAACTAAAGATGCTGTAAATAAATAGACAGTGTGTCTTTAAAAAGAAAGAGGTTTCTCAGAATTTTTTTAGACAGAAATGTTGGAGACTGGCTTGTTCATGTGGTTTACGAATACAGGAGTAGGAGTTGTGCGCCTCGGTGATGCTGGGCGCTCAGGATAGAGGACGCAGTCACGTCACCCTTGCGTTGAGCAGCCAGCGTGTCCCCTCATCTCCTGTGGACAGTGAAGGTCTGGGCAGGATTGTGCAGGAGGAGCCCGTCTACGTTTATCTGGTGATAAAGAGGAGACAGGGTAGCAACGAGGGGCTCTTGGCTGTGCCATGCAAGCAGTCCCTGCCCAGCAGTAAGGATTGCCTGCAGTTACTGCTCGGTGCTCCTCTCCTGGGAGTGAGGAGGAGGATCCCAGCCCCACTGCAGTTTCGGATGCTCTTGGGCAGTCCTTCATGGCCTCGGGTGTTTTGGAAGCTCCGTTGTTATCACCCACCCCCTTCAGTGCTCAGCCCTGTGTGTCCGGTGCGCGGGGAGGCAGTTTGTGTGGTGTGTGCTGGTGGGATGGATGTTGCCTCGAGAGCGAGTGATGCCCGGTGGTTTGCTGAGCCTTGTGACCGCAGCCAGGAGGAGCTGGGGAGGAGAACCTGAGAGATGCTGTTGGGCATTTTGCAGAGCGTTGATGTACGTCAGGAACTCTGTCATTGACTTCTGTTCGGGTAGTGAAAAGGCTTCTCTGTGGAGTGGGGCTGCTGGGTCTTGGAGACCTTTTGGCTGGGATGGATCCCATGGAGGTGGCACAGGATCGTGTGGACCGCGTGGCGAGCTGGAGCCTGGCAGGAGGAGGACTGTTCAGAAAAGGGAGTGCTTAGGAGACTTAACCACTGTCACTGTTGAATTTCGATGGGTGAAGAGATACCTTGCGAGTGATCAAATAACACTGGGTTTTCCAGGGGCAATTGCAGGAGCTGGGCAGGAGGACTGGGCAGGTTCATGTCACCCTGCTGCTCGGAGCAGAGCGTGGCCCCCCAGGGGTGCAGTGCCAGCCCTTTGGTGCTAACAGGCAAGCGCAGACAGGCCTGAGGACCAATATGGCTGTAAAAAGCCCTCAGAAGGATCTAGTTGGCCACAGGATGCCGACATTGAGAGACAGTCCCAGGCTCACACCTTCTTTCCAAAGTGCTTTATTTCTAGAAGAGCTGAGGAGGGGAAAAAGGCCTTTGTCCCCTTCTCTGAGCATTTAGTGCGATGATTAACCTCGAGCAGCTGGGCTCTCCCTGGAGCTGCTCTCAGCAGGATTTAGCAGATTTATCTAGACAGCTGCCCTCACGGGGCACTCACGGAGAGACCAAGCTGTCCAGGCAGCTGGGAGCATCGTTCTTCTGTGGCAAAGACAGCTTCACTCCCCATCCCCCAGGGGCTGAAGAAGTTCCTCTGCAGAGAGGACGACCGAGCATTTCACAGAAAAATGCTTTTTACTCCAAAATGCCAAAATCCCAAAGGATGTGACAGTGGCCTTGGCAATTAACGTTGATGCTTAGTGTCTGGTGTGATTTTGGTCTCACAATGGACCATAAAGATTTTCATTTTGAGTTGTAACGTATGTTTAAGACCTTTTTTGGGTAAAGAATGACTCTGGTTCCCTTAAAATATTGTATTTATATGGATTTTAGTCCAATGCACAATAAGACAGCCCATGCTGCCGGTCATCACACACCCCAGAAGCCTTTTGCACCTGTAGCCAGTCCAGCAAGTCTTGGTGAAGTGAGTTGTTCTCCTTAATTCTCTAAGGGGGACAGTCGTCTGATCCACAGCAGTGGATCTTCACGGACCCAAGCAGAGCTAAAACAAAGCTTTGTGAAAGAGCATTAATAGCCCAAGCGCAGATGGAAATTTGTCATGGAATAATGTTGCTCCCAGCTCCGCTCCCCAGCTGCTGGTTTTCCTTCTTGAGTGGCTGCATTTGGATCCTGATGGCGACGTGGGGGCCAGAGAGGGGCCAGTGCAGTTGGAGGTGTGGGGTGAATGCTCTCCCTCCTCAGGGGCCAGGTTTGGGTTGATGTCTCTGTATCAGAATAGACGTATCTGACTCTCTCTGATCAGCTTGATGTCGGTGCTGGAAGTGTCTTCTCGTCCAGTCGGCTTGCTAAAGCATCTGCATGGTTGTAACCTGTCCTTACTCATCCCACTAACCTGTGTGTGAGCCAGACTTTGCTCATTTTACCTCTTTCACCAGCAGTCGTCTCCGTGGCTTGATGTCTGTGGTGCGTGTTGGTGGGGATGGAGGGGATCCAGGAAGGCTCCATGCAGGCTCACTGACATCCCTGGGGGCCACGGGGGCTGCACTGCAGGGTGAAGTCACCCTAAGTAGAATTCACGGAGGAGTGACACTTTTCTTGCTACTCCACCTGCTGCTTCTTCCCTGTGTCTCCTCTGGTGTCCTGTTTGGTTCCTGTCCTGTTTGGTTCCTCTCTAGGTGAGTGGGGGGAAACAAAAGGAAGCGGGTCCCTTGCACTCGGAGGGGCTGGACGAAGCATCCCTTTGCCATGGTCTCTCAGGAGAGGCCGGGACAGTCTGTGTGACACAGACCTACCAGGTGTAGCAGCTCCCCAAGGTTTATCCTCTGGAGCTGTGGATTCTGTAGCTCTGAACCCTGCCTGAGTCCTGGGCCCCTGCGTGGTGAGATGGGCAGAGTAGCAGGGAGCAGGCCCACGAGGACCTGCTGAACGGTGTTATCCCAGAAGGAAGAAGCTACTTCAGTCTTTGCCGGCTCTTTGCCCTGGGGAGCAGTATGTGGTTGTTAATGGCACAGGTGGGATTTTAGCAGCTGCTGTGAACGTGTTTGGGAACGATCACAGCCATCAGCACAGGGGGTGCATGCTGCCGAGCAGGGCAGAGCCTGGCACCCGCTGCCCTGCTGAAGGGAAGAACAAAAGCAAGGATGGAGGGGAGCAGTTGCTGCTGGTGACAGGAGAAGGGGCAGCATTGCCGGCAAGGGCATGGCAGTGTCCTCAGCAGAGTGACAGCACAAGTGTCTTAGTCGCAGCAAAGTGAAAGCCGGCTGTGAGAAGGGGGCTGCCGTGTAGGACCTCACTTGCCCTGTGCCACCAGCCCGGGGAGTTCAGAAGAAGCAGCCACGCTCTTGACAAACGTCACTGTCCCCAGCGCTGAGTAGGTGCAGGCTGGGAGCCGGGTCTCCAGCTTTTGAATACCTAGAAAGAAATACACTGTCTTCCTAATTTTATTTTTTTTTTTCTCCCAGTTTTTTCAGTCCCTCACGGCCCAGGTATGGCTTTGTATTACCTTTCTCAGAGGTTGTGTTTGGCCTTTCTTTCAGGAATTTTCGGAAGCACCTCCGCATGGTGGGGAGCCGAAGGGTTAAAGCACAAAGTAAGTGAGCACCTGTAAGATGTGGCTGTGAGGAGTTTGTGCTGGTGGGACACGGGGAGATGTGGGTAGAAAGGACCTAGCGTTGGGCTGGAGAAAGGATTTGACCTGCTGATGCCATTTTACCCCACAAAAAAGAAGGCCAGGTTGTTGTAAGCCTCCAGGACACATGGATGTCTACAAGCAGCCCATAAGATATTTCCAAGGACCCTCTGCCCTGGCTGTGGGATGTCTCTGTGGCCTCAGCGCGAGGACTGGAAGGAGATCTGCAGCGTCCTTGTCCCGTGTGCGTGTGGTGGTTGGTGATCACTGGCGTAAATGCTTCTGAGGAGGACCAGAGTGGGGAGTTCAGCAGAAGCTGTGGACCAGCCGGGGCTCCCTGAGGAGAGTCGGTGCTTCGTGTGTTCTGCAGACTGGTGGCTTTCTCTTTTCTCCTCCCCTGTCCCACCACCATCTCTGCAGCAGGACCTGGGGGAAAGTTGCCAGGTGGGAGCTGAGAGGACAGTGGAAGGGTGAAAGAAGAGGAACAGGGAAGAGATTGGAGCAAGGGGGAAATAAAGGAGTGTTACCTGCGCCCCCCAGTTCCAGAAGGACAGGGAACTCCTGGAGAGTCCAGCGGAGGCTACGAAGATGATCAGGGAATGGAGCATCTCTCTGCTGAGGAAAGGCTGAGGGACCTGGGCTGTTCAGCTGGAGAAGAGCAGACTGAGAGGGGACCTCATCGATGCTAAGCAATATCTAAAGGGTGGGTGTCAAGAGGATGGGGCCAGACTCTTCTCAGTGGTGCCCAGTGACAGGACAAGGGGCAGCAGGCACAAACTGGAACATGGGAAATTCGTCTGAACATGAGGAAAAACTCCTTTACTTTGAGGTGGCAGAGCCCTGGAACAGGCTCTGCAGAGAAGGTATGGGGTCTCCTTCTCTGGAGGTACTCCAAACCTGCCTGGATTTGTTCCTGTCCAGCCTGCTCTAGATTCTGTGATGACCCTCCTTTGGCAGGGGGTTGGACTAGATGATCTCTGAAGGTCCCTTCCAACCCTGTAATTCTGTGATGCCTCACCGGGGAAGAAATCACCTCTTAGGACGGGAAACAGCAGTCCCCTGTCCCTGAGGAAGCCGACACTCCTCCATAACTTGATTGGGGCAGCTCCTTCACGCTGTGAAATGGGCTGAGAATGGTTTAACCGGTTCCCGAGAGCTGAGGATTGTTCCAGAAGAGGAAACGGCTTGTTCTTCCCACCCCCTGGCCAGGCATCGTGTACAGACTGCCCACAGCAAAGCCTTGCCGGGCTGAATTTGCGTTCTTCCCTCTCTCATACGCTGTGGGAAGTGAACAGCAAACAGCGTTGCCCTTTAAAGCGTCTTTATTGGCATCTGAGTTAGCGCTGCCTGACGCGAACAGGGCTCACCTCCCCCTAAAGCTCTCTGGAAGTTCAGGCACGCTCTTCTGCCTTGGTAACTCTCGGGTCATGTTTTCAAAGCTTCCTTCATGTGCACAATAGCTAAATGCCTGGTTTGAAATGAAAGCTGAGGGTGGAGATCACCTGAAGAACGTCCTGTGCGGTTTGTCACACCTGGACACGCTGCAGCAGGGGACAGGCTGCCTCTCGGCTCCCGCCATGCCATCTGCAGTGGGTTCCTGTGCTGCTGACATGAGAGGCTGTTGCTGGATACGCTGCACAAACTGGCTCTGTCTGCTCCCAGAAATAGGTGTTAGTGGCTATCAGTGGCCGTTAATCTGGGCGGAATGGCTCTCACCTGGGCTTGCCAAGTCAGACGCTGGGGCCGGCAGCTCACCGGCGGTGCAGCCAGCTGCACCATTCCGCTTGGGAAATGCCCATACAAACAGTGTAGTACCCATTGGGAAAAAAAAACACTCAAGGGGGGAGCGCTCACAAGAGTGCAGGCAAGCAAAAATGGAAGAATTTCCTCTGTTTGCAACAAAATTTAGAAAGCATGAGCTTTCCAAGCCCTCCCTCCCCCTCTGTTTGGTTCAGCTCTGGGGTGTCGCTAGAACACAAAGGGAGAACTGCCTGGAGAACTACTGCCTTCTTCTGGTCGTGTGTGTGTCATTAGCTGTTGAGTCCATCTTCCTGTGAGGCCTTTGAGTCAGAGCATTTACACTGGGACACTGGAATAGCCTTGATTAAATTGTGGTTTGAGTTGTGTGCGTTTAAGGAAAGACCATCAAATGTCCTCCTTTTTCCGTGTTGCATCCCCTGTAATGGTCCTGCTCAGAAAGTGGGCACTTTTTGTCTTCTGCTGTCTGGAAGATAGACCCTTGTTTGCTGTGTGGAAAGGACTCACGTTTGGCAAGTGGAAGAACAAGCACAGGGGAGTCCGTGATGTGTGGCTTTGGTGGAAATCTACTGGATGTTTTGTTGTGCTGGCAGCAGCAGAGGTGGCTTTGGAGTCTGATAATGTCGTGCTTTGGTTTTATCCTAGCATTTGCCGAACGGCGTGAGAGGAGCTTCAGCAGGTCCTGGAGTGACCCGACTCCCATCAAAGCCGATTCCTTCCATGACTCTCGAGAAAGTGAGTTCTGAGTCCTTTGAGCTTCCTCTTGTGGCCAAACCCTCCAGCTGAGGTCTTGAGTCCCACTGGAGTAACTCCTCTGTGCCCTTTTGTCCCATCTGTGATCCTTTTAGTTTCACGATATCTGAGCAAGTAACACTCCAGGCATATGCACCTATTCATCCGTGTGTACCTGTATTTATTTGTAGAGCACGACGCATCCAACCTCATGTTATTGCCCAGTTGCCAAAGGATGCTCTTACAGCCCTCTGTTCCCATCATCCCTTATCTGCTTGGGACCAAAACAGCCTATCTGGAAGCACACCAGTCCAAGTCTACGCTCACCCAGTGGGGCTAACCTGCCTGGCTTCCCACCCGAGAGCCCCTTCTGAGCGCTTTCTTAGGCTGGAATAGCTCAGGAGCACAGCTGCTGCCCTCCAGGAGATGTAGCTTTGATTTCCTGGCCGTGCTGGCTGCGCAGATGATAGCTTGGGGCAATCTGATCTTCGTTTGGGCTGCCAGGAATTCCTCTGGGAATCCCCAGTAATGCTGCCATGTTCTGCTTGTGGGGAGTGAGATGCTGCTGCGTTAATTTACGGGAGGGAACGCCAGCATCTTCCCACTGTCTTTTTATAAAGGGAATGGATGTTTTACCCAGACTTGAAATCCTGTAGGCAAGGGACGTGGTGGATATGAGTTTGCCCATGTTGAAGCGGGTTGTTTAGTAAATGAACGTCACTAATGAAATAGAGTGGAACGTCACTAATGAAATGCCAGGGATGCAGGAGACCCAGCCCTCCTAGCTGTAGGAGACACCGTAGCAGGTTGTAGGGGGAGATGTATGAAAGGCCAGGTTCAAAAACATGACCCGATGGTTCCTTTGCGGTCTGATTCCTCCCCGCTCCCTCAGCTCACTCGGAGGCAAATGGAGACACCATGGTTCAGACAGGCTCCAGGCACTGCCCAGTGACACCCGGACATCCCAAAAAGCACAACTAGAGGCATCTCCGTTCTCTTTCCTCAGTCCCTGGCTTCAGGGAACCATCTCTATTTTTAACCTTTAATGGTCAATTATATTCCTTCCAGATGTTTTTTTTCCCCAGGAGGCATTGAAGGCCGACAGGTAAGGTCAATTTGGAGAGCAAATTCAAGTATACATATCCTACTGTGTTTGCTACGGCTGTCCTCACGCTCTGGGACTTCTCTGCCACGATCAGTTTGACCAACGAGGCAGAGTTTCTTTGTAATCACGCAGAAGACGTAGTCAGAGCAGTAATTATTTCAAGACCAGCTTTGAAGTCTTTGGAATTTTGCTCGTCAGCTTGGCCATGTGAAAGCGTAGAGAGTCTGTCTGCGTCCTGTCTCTCCTCCATTTCTGAAATGACAGGGTGACTGTTGTGAATTACCATGTGAAAGCTCAGCTTGGTGGCTGTGAGAGTGATGAGAAGTTCTGTGATGTGTGACATCGGGCTCTGTGCGTGCGCTCTTCATTCGTTAAGTGTTTGTCTGCTCAGAGGCACCAGCCCTGAAGTGTGGTGTCTGTTGCTCCGTAGAAGAAAGGAGGGCACAAGTCTGATGGCTGGTGGCACCTCTCACGAGGGTGCTGCCAGGCAGGACCCTGTGGGGAAGGCAAACTGTTCTCCTTTGTAATGCATGCTGTGTTCTGGCAGGCCATGACCTTCAGGATTCCTGCGGCACTTTGGATGGTGACTTTGACTTGAACTGGGAAGCAGAAAAGGAACTTGAAGCCATGGCGTGTGACGGAGAAGACTTTATTCCACCAAAAATAATGGTGAGAGTTTCCAGCTCTGTATCTTCTCAGGCTCTGTCTCTCCTTTTGGAGCTGCTAAGTTTAGGGTCTTCAGGGGAAGAGGCAAGTCTTTTGTATAGACAACTCCTCAGGTGTGTATGAGGGTCACCCAGAGATCGGCCAAGATGGTATTTGGTGTCTGTTACTGCTGGGGAGAATGTGCTGAAAGAAAACTGGAAGTGGAAGGGCCTGTAGTCCAAGCCTAAATCGGAGCAGGACCATCACCAGCACTGAATGGAGTCAGCCTGAGCCTCGGTAACCCTGACAGTAGAGACCTGAATCCCCAGACCCAGCAGTCCCCCCCTCTTGTTGCTACTTGCCCAATTTTCTTTGGAGCCATATGTCACTCCTTGAGATGCTTCCTGCTCTGTTATCACTCCTTGGTGCTAGACTCCTCCCTGCTCCCTCCTGCTCTGCTCCGTGGGGTTTGGCAGATGGGACCAGGTTTTCACACATCCCTTCTTTGGCTACAGGCACAAGTACTTGAGAAAAATGGGGTCTCAAACTTCTAGGTTGTCTTCAGGGCAGCGTTGCCAGCCCAGCCCAGCAGTGCTGTGTCTGAATGGGTCCTGCAGAGGAAAGGACATAGAATCATAGAATGGTTAGAGTTGGAAGGGACCTTAAAGATCATCAAGTTCCAAGCAGGGACACCTCCCACTAGACCAGGTTGCTCCAAGCCCCCTCATGGAGATGTTCTGCTTTGATACGTGTCCCCAGGCTGGCTGTGCAGCCTCAGCCCTGAAGCACTCTCGGTGTGAAGCGGCCAAGTGAGATGCAAACATGAGGAACCCAGGCCCTGGGTTTGCTCAGCCCTTGGTACCTGCCACGTGTCTCCCCATGTGGTGTGTGAGGAGTGTCCATCCCTGGGCTCCGTACACTGTCCCTCTTCAGGCACAGCTTTATATTAACTCCCATGTGGCCAAAGCGGGGACTGGGACCCCACTGGGTGGGAGGGCTTTGAAAGCAGCGCAGGCTGGAGCCCAGGCTGCCCGCTGTGCTCCTCCAGCGATGAACAGAGGTGCCTGAAGTGCCAGCCCAGCCAAATCGCCCGTGTTCCCATAGCCCTTCGGCTTGTGCTGGTGGCAGGTCCGTTGACTCAGGCTCTTGTGCTGATGGAGCTGGCTGAAACTTCACCCAGATTGAGATGAGATCTCAGGAAGAACTTGTTTGCTGTGAGGGTGGTGAGAGCCTGGCCCAGGTTGCCCAGAGAAGCTGTGGCTGCCCCATCCCTGGAGGGGTTCAAGGCCAGGTTGGAGGGGGCTTGGAGCAACCTGGTCTGGTGGGAGGTGTCTACTGTCCCTTCCCACCCAAACCATTCTATGATTCTATGATCTGCCTGACGTCCTATGGCTGTGTGCCTCCCTGCGCCTGATGCTGTTTCATCCCTTTGGCTGGCTCCTCTTCAGGCGTGCAGCCGTCCCACCACCGGCCAGCTGAGTGTGCCAGTTTGAACAGTCCTCTACAGCCAGAAGCGGAGACCCTGGCAGAGAGGAAGGCTGTACAGCAGTGGTCTTTACTGGGATACAGCCGTTCGTGGTGACACACAAGTGGCTTCATCCTCTGTGCACACCTGTCTGCCCTTTACAGGCTGTTACCTCGGGCTCAGTCCTGCCTTTTGGGCAGAGCTGGGTACTCATTTGTTGGGGGTCGAGGAGACTGTGACACCTGGAGTTGCTCTCTAGTGGCCCAAAGGCTTGGAGAACCTTCCTCAGGGATGCAGATAGGCTGGAATAGCTGCTAGTTTGGGTAACACCTGAGAACAACTGTTATCGTGGCCTTTGTGCTTCTGTCCAGGCTGCACTGGCTTCTCCTCATGCTGTTGCACTTCTTTTTTTTTTCCCTTTCCCCTTTCAGCTCATTTCTTCCAAGGTGCCCAAAGCAGAGTATGTCCCGACAATTATCCGCAGGGACGATCCCTCTATCATCCCCATTCTCTACGTAAGTATGTCACTTCTGCTGCGTCTGGAGGTGTGGGAGCAGGCTTCATACAGAGAATTTAATTTTATTTTTTGGTCCCTACCCCTAGTTCGTGTTACAGTGATTCCAAAACACTGATGTTGTTTGGAAAAGCTGCTAGGAAAGGGCTGGGGTTGTGCTTTGGGGTCTGGGGTAGATTTGTGGGGGCTCAGGACTGGGTGGAAGAATAAGGAGCAAGAATAGCACGTGTGGGCTACCAGACTATACAGACACAGGCAGGCAGCATGGGCATATTAGCAAGGGAAGGAGGGCAAGCCTGAGGACACCAGCAGAGCTCCTTCTTGGACAGGATGAGCAGGACCTCAGAGCTCTGCAGTGGACCATGACCCCCATCACCCCACATACAGCAGTGCATCCCTGTCAGTCGTTAATTTAACCTTGAGTTTTCAGTAGGAGTCCTGCCTGAGGAGGTGTCTGGAACACCAGCAAGGAGTCATGGGTCTCTTCTTCTTAATCACTTAATATTGACTTTATTTGAAAGGGAAGGGTGGGACTGACAGCCCAGGAAACTCCCGCACTGCCTACTGCACCTGGAGGCTGTCATAATGTCATGGGAGCTGGTGCAGTGACTGTCAACCCTCATATATCTTCTCTCTTGGTTTCCAGGACCACGAACATGCCACCTTTGATGACATCCTAGGTACGTGACTGTTATTTCCTTTTCTTAACTCCTACCCATTGCAAACGTAACTGATCAATGTGTTAAAGTCGCTCCTCTGCCCTGTGCCTCAGCTGCCACTCATAAAGGTGTTTGTGTCACCCCAGTGACACCTGACAGTCAGTCAGCTGTTGTTGGATGCGCTGCAGTATAAAACTTCAGTGGCCCATTTTCATAAAACCATAGAATAGTTTGGGTTGGAAGGGACCTTAAAGCCCACCCAGTGCCACCCCCTGCCCTGGGCAGGAACACCTCCCACCACACCAGGTTGCTCCAAGCCCCCTCCAACCTGGCCTTGAACCCCTCCAGGGATGGGGCAGCCACAGCTTCTCTGGGCAACCTGGGCCAGGCTCTCACCACCCTCACACCAAAGAATTTCTTTCTGAGATCTCATCTCAATCTCCCTTCTTTCAGTGTCAAACCCTTCCCCCTCATCCTGTGGCTACCCCCATCAAGAGTCCCTCCCCAGCTTTCCTGGAGCCCCCTTAGGGACTGGAAGGATTTTCTATGCCAAGCACCTGGTTTATGAAAGGGAAGCTGAGGTACAAGGCAGCAAAGTGCCCCTGTAGGTGAGCACGAGCATTAACGGAGGGTCAGGACTGCTGGTACAGAGCTGTGGTCACTACAGAGCAGTGTCTGGTGCTGCACCGTCCCCTCTCTGTCCCATACTGGGGTTTCCTGATTTCCACAGCATGAAACCAAAGGGTTTGCTTTGACATCAGTGGGAACACAGGAGCTGAGCACCCCTCACAGCTCAGCCTCCTGCCTTCGAGACTGAAGTGAGAAGAAATAAGATCAATTTTTTAGCTTCATCTTTTCCAACATGTTTTTTTTGCAGAGGAGATAGAGAAGAAGCTTAACATTTATCGGAAAGGCTGCAAAATCTGGAAGATGCTGATATTTTGCCAGGTACGTGAAAGTTGTTAAGCGCTTGGGTGGCTTGTTACAAATTTGTCCTTTTCTACAGGGAAAATTACATGAGAGGAACCAATGCTCCAGAGTCGGGTTCTGTTAAAGTAACTGCATGTGTTCAGCTTTCACTTCTCGTCTCCCCAGACACCGAGCGCTCTCAAGTTGCTGTGACAGCAGGAAATAAAATCTGATTTAGTGTGGCCAACTCCAGAGCTGGGCTGCTTTGTAGCAGCTTTCAAGGAAAAGCGGGGAAAGCAGCATTAGCGCAGGCTGAAAAAGGAGGATTTCTGAGACAGGAAGAGACACTTGCGATGTGCTGGTTGTAGTTTTCGTAGAGGTTCAGTGTGACAAGTGACAGCGGTGGGTGTTGCGGATCAGCGCGCGGATGGCACAGCTCGGAGCGTGTGCTGCAGGAGAAGGCTGAGGGTCCGGGCTTGCTGGGCGGTGGGAAGGGATGGAGTCAGGCCCTCGTGGATCTGGGGCTGGCTGGGGATTTCCTTCCCAAGCATCTTGTTCCGCAGGGTGCTCAGCTTGGGGCTCCCCCGGCAGCTGTGCCAGGCCCCTCGAAAGGAGAAGTTTGGGAGAAAACCGAGCTCCCTCCCACGTGCTGAGTGCTGTGAGGCGGCAGGGTGTGCAGCACACTGACCCGGAGATGGCCACTCTTGGCTTTCCTCATGTTCTGCTCAATCTTTTACACCAGCTACTGCCAAAGTCCAGTTCTTCTGCAGTCACATCTTGCCTGCTTGTCCCCGCATTGCTCAGCTTCTCCTCTGCCTACGACGGCAAGTCCCCTGGCGTCCCCAAATGAAAGGAACTTTCTTGTCTTCCCTGTTACTCTCCAGCCACCCAAAATAAAGACTTTTATCTATTATTGTGGCTTTCTAGAGTGAGGTGGACACATAACAGTAAAAAGCAGAGAATCCAACCCCCAGCACCCTCCCCGTATGTGGATATTTCCTGAGCAAGCGCCTGTGGTGTCTGCTGAGGGGGCTGGTGCCAGCCTGGTGTGTCTGCTCTGCTCCCTTGTGGCACGGCTGGGTACGGCTGAGCGGGACAAGAGACACATCCAGGGGCTTGGGCTCTTCCTTCTCCAGGGACTGTGTGAAGTGGTTTTCATCTCTCTGTGTCTCTCTTGCAGGGAGGTCCCGGTCACTTATACTTGTTAAAGAACAAAGTTGCTACTTTCGCCAAAGTGGAGAAGGAGGAAGATATGATCCTGTGAGTGGCTGCCGTTCGTTCTGGACTTACACAGCGTTTTTCAGCTGGGTTTGCTCAGTGTTTGTAGTGAGTAGCCAAGAGGAGAGGTGGAGGGAGCTGGGGTGGCTTGATCAGGGGAAGAGGAGACTGAGGGGGGACACAATTACAGCTTCCAGCTCCTTTAGGGGGAGCTGCAAAGATGCTCATCCCTGGGGTGGTGCAGCCCTGGGACAGATCACCAGAAGATTTATCCTTTTATCTGCTGTTTAGTGTCTCTCTGGACTAGAGACTATTAAAAGAGGAGGCGGGGGGAAAAGACAGATTTGCTAATGACAGATTTGCTGACCAGAAACCAGAACGTGCACCTTGTGCCTCTGTGGCTCAGAAGAGGCTGAGATGGCATTTCTAAGCAGGCGACTCGTGGCAGAAATCCAAACCGTCCCCCCACCAGCTGTCTCCAGTAACTGCCCTCCTGATCGCAGGGGGAAACGCAGTTTGTCTTGGCACAGCCCGCTCAAAGTCCAGCGGGTCACTGCGGAGGGCTGTCACTGCGGAGGGCTGTCACTGAGGAGGGTTGTCTCTGACACACCAGCCTGTTGGCCGGGGTCACAGAGGCAGTTTTGCTTCTTCTTGCAGGGGGTTAAGCTTTGCCTGTTTTGCTGCCCGCTCCCTTGTGCTGGCGCGGCGGTGCTTGGCTGACAGCGCGTTGCTGTGGGGGAGAGGCTGCAACCTGCACCCTGTTCCTACACAACGCGTTGTTGGCGCGAGAACTGAGTATTAAAATCAACATCTGCTCAGCACGCTCATGCTCTGGCACAAACACCGTCAATAAAATTCTTCAGCACGTGTGTGCGTGCACGTTCCTGAGCGCGGTCCAGGCATAGCTGGTCCCAAACTGGGAATTCGGGGACCTTCGGAAAGCTGTGAACTCACAGCTGGAAGCTTGGGTGCTTGGAAGTGAGTGTCTCCATCCAGCCTGTATGTCCCTGGGAGGCTGCGATCTGATCGCAGACCCCACGGAGGAACTGCTGGGCTTCAGAGCCCACCTGAGGTCTGCTGTGACCCCCCGCGCCGGGAGGGGGTTGTGTTTCGTGTCCCTTAGTAAGGCGCAGTGTTCCTGGTCCCTAGTCACAAAAGGTAAAGCAGGACTGACCAGGGAGCAGCACCGAGCGCTGGCTGAGGTGGAACAGCCTGATTTGGTGGTGTCTCTCTCGTTGTGTAGAAGAACAGCCCCTTCAGCTGTTCTCTGCTGATTTCCTGCCCTGGCAATGACCACCGATAACGCTCCTGTAGAGATAGGGCAATTGTTGCTAGAAATGGGGGAGAAGAAACTGGAGGGAGCTGGTCAGGAAGAGGGTGCTTAGTAAAACTGTCAGTCTAAAAACACTCCTGGTGGACTCTGCTCCCTTCTCTTCACCTTGGAGCCTCCTTGGCTCGGTGGGCTGCTCCTCCTTCTCTGCCACATGACTGCTCCTCAGGCCCTTGCTCTGCCCCTGCCTTCCTTGTCTAAGAACCAGAGGCTCTTCCTGAGCAGCTCGCTCCTCTGGCTACAAGTCTGAGCAGTGTGTGCACATATGTCCCGGTGATTACTCGTGCATATGAGGACATAGGAAAAAACAGAATACACAATTTAAAAAATATATGTCTTTTTCCAGCTTCTGGAAG
The DNA here is from genome assembly GCA_003697955.1 of Calidris pygmaea. Classification (NCBI taxonomy): domain Eukaryota; kingdom Metazoa; phylum Chordata; class Aves; order Charadriiformes; family Scolopacidae; genus Calidris; species Calidris pygmaea. Next base: position 461,830 of record QJSC01007477.1, on the reverse strand, counting down.
AGGTTGAGCCGGCTGATGAGTAAAGTCAATCCTGAACCAAATATCATTCACATCATGGGCTGCTATGTTCTTGGAAACCCCAATGGGGAGAAGGTAAGAACTTTCTGGGTCATGTCTTGGAGAAGGTCTGACCCCCAAAGAGTCCCAGTGTGAGGTCTAACCCTTCCTCTCCTGCTGTGAGGGAAGATGCTGCCGTCCTGTCCCATGAGGGGCTGTGAATGGGCCCCCACCCTATGGATTGTGCCTTCCCCAGAGGGCCAGGGAGGAATCATAAATGATGTGCAGGACAAAAACTGAAGCCTTTGAGGAGAACAGTCCTTCAAAGCACTTTATTTATTGACTGTTGAGCTCGATGTTTGAAAGGAAGCGAGTGGAATGTTTTCTATAGGTAGGGAACAAGGATGGGCAATTCTGGGTGCCCTGGAGTTCATCTTTGTTTTCAGCTGCTAACTCGCGGTATGTTTTCCTTTCAGCTATTTCAGAATCTGAAAAACTTAATGAATCCTTATAGGGTTGCCTTTGAGTCTCCACTTGAACTATCAGCTCAAGGTAAGTTATTTTCTGTACAAAGACGCACACCTTCCCAATCAGCCTGCCCCCTTCAGTGTGAATCTTCCTCAAAAAGCAACTTTGAGGTCCCTTTAGTCCTATCACGGTCTTCCTTGTGCTTGTAACCACCTTGTGTGGTTCAGCTGCTGACCCTCGTTTTCCCCTTGCAGTTCCTCAATCTTCACATTTCATCTCTGAAGCGGCAGAACCCTCTCCCAAGGCCACTGGCCATGGCAAAGTAGCCTAAACATTAGGCTGTTTTCCAGACTGAATTTAGGAGATTGGTCATATTAGTAGGGCATGAAGTCTCAGGGAGAAATGCACGTGGGAGCAGAACCTTTTCTGTAACCAACTGTGATGGGGTCTGTTCTCCAGGACTCAAACCACTGGTACCAAGTGTGTTGTGTCAGCAACAAGCAACTGGAATATAGCCCATTAGAGTCTTTCTACATCTCAGTTTACTTTTTTTTTTTTTTTCTTGCCTGTAGCTTGGGATATTTCAAGGGGCTCTAGAATTTTTCCTGTTCTTTGGTCAATATAAGTAATTGTGGGTGCGGTTTCGTAAGCGACGTATTCTGAATTGGCCCTTGTTGTTTTCTCTTTGTTGCAGTCCTCGGTACTTGGTTCTCTTGGAGAGTTAAGAACACGCAGGGTTAGGCTGTGAGCGCTGAGGGTTCTTCCTCTGCTACTCACTGAGGGGTTACAGCAGCGCGCGGGAGCTGGGTGCCTTCGTGCTGCGCAGAGTTCTCCGTGCGTGTCTCCTCGAGGTGTGGACCCAGCTTTGTGCGGTGCTTGCACGGATCCCGCAGGGAACGTGCCCGTACACGTGTGCCAAGGAGCACCTCGCAGGAAAATGCCCGGGTTTTTATGCCCCGGGTTCTGTGCACGTGCTTTTAAGCAGCTGATCTCTCAGGAGGCTGGATACGGCAGGACTTATCCCCTCCATCAATCTGGGACGCGCCAATAGCGTACCCTCCTCTAATCCTTTGCAAAGTCATCTGAAACTAATCTTAATCAGGCCTCAAAAGCGAAAATCCCCACTTGAGCCCTGTCTCGGACTCCGGGGTTGTTTGCCCTTGTGTTTTCAAAGGCGCTCGCTGTGCCCAGCCCCGTGGGTGGCTTTGGGTCTGTGACTGCCTTCTGCCATCCCCAGGTTCCACCAGAGCTGCTGGTGCCACAGGACTTGTGTTAGTGTGTCCTGTTGAGCTCCTCGCTGTGAGGAGGGAAGGCTCTGCAGGGCAGAGACAGCCCCTTAGCCTGAACTTAAACAAAGCACAAACCCATTTTTATTTTGAATATTCAATGTTAATTATTTTTAATGTTTCCCGCAAATCTTTACCATGAGTTTACTCTTGATGTGTAATTTTCCGAGGTCCCTGAGCCAGACTACCTCATGCAGGCTCTTGGAGCCCTTGGCTGAGGCTCTGCAGCCCCCGGCCGCGTCTGCAGCCACCACAGAGGGGTCAAATCTGGCCAAGAAAGGCCAGTGGCACTGGCCAAGAAGGCCAGTGGCATCCTGGGGGGCATCAGGAAGAGTGTGGAGGGAGGTCATCCTGCCCCTCTGCTCTGCCCTGGGGAGGCCCCATCTGGAGCACTGGGTCCAGTTCTGGGCTCCCCAATTCCAGAAGGACTGGGAACTGCTGGAGAGGGGACAGCAGAGGGGTATGAAGATGATGAGGGGCCTGGAGCATCTTCCTTACGAGGAGAGGCTGAGGGACTTGGGTCTTTTGAGTCTGGAAAAGAGAAGGCTGAGGGGGGATCTGATCAACACCTATAAATACTGCAAGGGTGGGTGTCAGGAGGACGGGGCCAGTCTTTTTTTCAGTGGTGGCCAGGGACAGGACAAGAGGAAATGGGCACAAACTGGAACATGGGAAGTTCCATCTGAACACGAGGAGGAACTTCTTTCCTGTGAGGGTGGCAGAGCCCTGGCAGAGGCTGCCCAGGGAGGTGGTGGAGTCTCCTTCTCTGGAGACATTCAAACCCACCTGGACACGTTCCTGTGGGACCTGCTCTGGGTGGACCTGCTCTGGCGGGGGGTTGGAGGAGATGATCTCCAGAGGTCCCTGCCAACCCCATGGGATTCTGTGATTCTGTCTGGAGCCAGACTTTGTGCTCAGTTCCCGCTCCAGGGCCAGACCCTGCCAGGGGATTATAAGAAGGTTTTCGTGGTTCGAGGAGATCCTGAAAGACGTTTGCTTCCCACGGGCACCCTTGTGTGCTTTGGTTGGGTGCTGAATGCCAGTGTTCTCTCCATGAGGCACATGGGTGGCTTCTCCTGTGACCCCATCTATAGGTGGGTTGGGTTTTTTTTGCTGCTGTGGCCTCTCGTGTCCCTCCCTGGTGCGGGCTGTAACCCCTCCGCTTCTTTCCTCTTCTCCTAGGTAAGCAAATGATTGAGACTTACTTTGACTTCCGCCTTTACCGCCTCTGGAAGACCCGCCAGCACTCTAAGCTATTGGATTACGATGACATTTTATGAGCTGGAGAAGACTTTGCGAGAGGAAGTCGATCACCGGTGTCCAAGAAGTCGTGCTTATTGCAGAGAGACTTTTTTATTGGCACAGGGAGCCCTTCGAAGCCCTATAGGAGGCAGCAGCGCTAAAGGGAGGGGAGAAGGAGCCCTCGGAAGTGTGTTGGGAGGAAAATCTCCTGAGTCAAGAGAGACTGGAGGGAAAGGGTTTGAGACCTCGCTCGTCTCAGGTCAGAGCCGTGGTGTCTCGGGAGGAGCTGTGTGAAACGAGGACAGGACGGAGTTCCTTGCAGAACTGAGCTGTTTTTGGGTCAGAATGGGCCAGATTTGATTCCAGGTCCTTTTAAAGACTTTTGAAGCTCAGGTTTTCTTACAAAAAAAATAAAAAATAAAAAAAGAATAAAATCAGTTACCCATGCACTACAGTGAAGAAGTGACCAGAGCACAGAGGAAGGAGGGGGTTGTGCTGATGGGACCTTCCGTGCCTGGGGATCTCGGAGAGCAAGGACTGGCTACACCTACTCCTCAGACTTAGGTCAAGACGATCCAGTTCCATTGTGAATATATACTGGAATATAGAATTGAAATCTAACTCTTTTTTTTTTTTTTTTGGTTTTGTTTAATAGAAAATAAGTGCAATTTTTATAGCAAGAGGGGTAAAATCCCTCCCGATATTTAATTAGTTAAAAATAACACACCAGTAACCAATAGATGAGGTATTTTTGGTCTGCTTGAAAATATATTCAAAACGGTAATATATCTTCTGTAGACATATTTAATCACCAGCAAACATGTTCTAAGGTAATTTAGCAGACCCTGCATGTCTGCTGCATTGATTAATCCGGTTTGGTTCGTTACTTTCAGAGTAGCTGTGTTGCACTAATTGTATGTGCTCTCTCACGAATGTATAGTTCTCCTCCAATTAGACACAACTTTCTTACTTTCTCTTTTGCTGCTTGCAAAACTCTTAGTTTTGCTGAAATACTTTAGGTTAGAAATAGGGTGCCTGGCTGAGAAACCTCCGTCGGGTTCGCTACGGTATAAAAATGACTTAGAAATTAATAGCCATGGTAATTACTTGTTGATGCCAGTGTTTTGCTGCGTGTTGAGCCGTGTCCTCTTGCCAGCCTGGAGCCGCGCGGTGCCACGGCCACCAGAAAACCCTCCACGGAGACTTCACCCAGGCGTGGGGAGGAGATGCTTCTGGAGGAGCAGAGCACCGGTTTGTAGCATGAGTGTGAATCTGCCCTGTGTTCACTCGATCGCCAGGTCTTTGTGCATAAACCACCTCTTTCCCAATGCTAAAAGGACCTCTTTATTGGTCTGAGCTGCTCACGTCCCTCCCCGGGTGGGACAAAGCCAGAGCTTGGTCAGAGCAGCTGTCGTTTGAGAACCCAGATTTGTACTTCCTATTTGAGGATCTATTTTGGAATATATTTACTTTTTGTTTGTTTAGGTCGGATGTTGCTTTTTGTTTTGGGAAGGGGTTTTTTTTTTCATCCTCTACTCGCCTGTTCAGAGGATAAATATTACTTACAGTCTGTGTAGGTCACTCTGGCAATTCTGGGAGGTGATAAAAGTTCTTTCTTTTATAAGTAAAATATACTAGAGAATAACCAGGAAGGATTACCTTGGTTTCCTGATTTCCTGGTGTCTAAAATTAGTTGATTGTGAAGTGAGGGAAAATATATGTACAAATCTTCTTTTAAATACTTGCAAAAAGAACTAGTTGTTCTGATCTGTAGAGTCCCCCTTCCCCTGTGCCGTATCTGTGGCTGTACTTTCGGGGAGCGGAACTGCTGACCCCTGTACATTTATAGCAGTTTTATAACAAAACTTTGGAAGAAATAATGTACATACAGAAAAGGGAGGAATAAGCAGAGAGAGACGATTTAAAGTCATGGAAAGCAACGTATTGAAGCAAATAGGTGTGGGCTGTCGCCCCCTGCTCTGGCTGGAGCTGTCAGGGGCAGCACAGCAGGTTTTGGTGGCTGCATCTCGTCCCTGTGTCTCATCCCCTTGGCTCGGGCGTGTTTTCCATATTTGCAGTGAAGGGGAAAATAGGCACCGCTCCGTAGCTTGTGGAAGAAAATGCCAGATATAAAAAAGGAAACAAAATTTATACCAATTCTCTCTTATTTAGCACAGCAGCCTCCGCCAGCCGTGCTGGGGAGAGGCGGGGGCTGTAGGTGCCGTGAAAGCCAGAAGCCACGCGTTATTTGGAGAAGGAAACGGCCGTGGCAGGATTAAACGCTGACACAACCCTCTCTCCCTTTCTGACCCTTTTACCTCCCGTGGTTACGCTCCTGACTGGAGACAGACAAACTGTTCTTCCTTTCTCTTTTCTAAAGTAAAATCCCAATTCAGTGAACTTGGTAGCATGAATGTAGCATTGTGGAACTATTGAAAAATCTTACTGAACTCCGGAAGGGCCCGTTTATGTATCCACTTCAGTGATTTCTCTGTAGAGCTATTGTATATCTATTCTCATCGAGCACTTGTAGAACTCGGGGTGCAAAGTAGGAAGGCGAATTGTACAGTTGTGTAACTCCTGTAGGAAGGTGTACGTTGGAATGACCATTACTGGTTGTACTGGTGCCGTTGACTGTAGTGTAGTGTGAATGCATTTCTCTTTTCCAAAGATCTATATTCCTCATAGTTTGTGATGTTTAGGACATGAGCGTATTTATTTCCTTTGTAGCGTTCACTTGACTAAAGAGATGAAATACTCTAAAAGCTGTGACTGGGCAGACAGCAGTGTTTTGATGTCTCAAGTCCTTTGTGCGAACGGCGTCGTTGAAGTTCACCATTGCTGAAAGAGGAAACCAAATTTCTTCCCCTTTTTAACTGGTTGAATTTTTCCGAGCGGCTGCTGGGAAAGGAAGGGATCAGCGGAGGGTGGGATGCAAAAAAAATAAAATAAATTGTAATTATTTAAACGTTAGAGTTAAAAATAGAGCCTGTAACTTCCTCACTGGGACCAGGCTGTGAAGGGTGACCCACGGGGCACGGCTGGCTCTGCGGGGAGCAGTGGTGGCTGCTGAGGACACAGGACAATTTGTCCTTCCACTTCTACCTGCTCCTTCCAGCGTTCACCTCCCTCCTCTTGGGCTGTGTCTGTCTGAGGCCCCGAAACCAGTTTGTTCACGCACGGTCCCTAATTGCCATCGGAATGGGTTTGGTGGAGCCTCTAACGAGGGTAATTGGAGCGAGCGGGTTAACGGTGCGGTTGAGCTGCTGGGGATCTGGTGGAGGATCCGCAGCCCCGTGGCACCGTTACGCTCAGCCCCACCACCGGGAACTGCTCCTGTGCGGAACGGGTTTGCTTTTAGGAAGGGCAGGAGAAACGGGGACACCTGGTTAACCCCGGGAAGAAGCAGATTAAACTGGGACAAGCTAAACTGGGTGGCAGCTCTGCCATGCAGGGGACTTTCTGCTGCTCTTGCTTCCAGGCTGTGCTGGATGTGACCTCCTAGCCCTCGCCCGGCCCCATGGCCATCAGCAGAGAGCTCTGTGGGTCATGGTGGGGCCTGAGCTGGGACTGTCACCTCCAGGAGAGGCGAAGGGTGGGCAGAAAGTGCAGGAATTGCTGCTCCTCAGCCTGGCTCGTGCTGGGAGCAGCCCCCAGACATGTTTTCTGTTGCCTGCAGAGAATATTCACCCAGCTGGGGGAGCATTCTGGGATGTGACACTTGTCTTACAGAGGGTTTTCCAAAGAGGCTTTTCTCTTTTCCTCTCATTTGGCTGGGAAGGAAAGGGAAGAAGAAAATTGAAGTTACCTGATGGGTGTAGAAATAGGTAGAAGATTGAGATACGGCTTTTTGCACCTCTCCTCGTGCTGCAGCCACCAGCTTCCCTTCGCTGCCGACCTTCAGCCCGGGATGGGAAACGGATGAGTCAGCAGATAATCCCTTCCTGCGTTAAAAAAACACCCCAAAACAGAAAAATCCTTGTAGCTCTAGCAGAACATCTGACTGCAAAAGGCAACCAGCCAACGCATCCTGCCCCGTGTGAGGACTCTGCATCCGTGGGATTCCACCAGCTTCTGCCTCCAAGTGTCTCTGGAGCCACCCAAGCCACAGCCCCCGGCCCCCGGGGGGGCTCCCTCTGCAGAGGGGACTCTGGAAATGAATTTGTTCTTCATTTCTCAGCCTGGACTTGTTGCCTGGAGCTCGACACGGGTTTCCTGCTCCAGTGGCTTCTGGAGCACGCGTGTGTGTGTGTGTGTGTGTTCACGTCGTCTCATCACACACAGGCTCTTCCCCGTGGTCTGGGGGAGACATTTCCCCTCGATTGCCCCCGGCTTGTTCTGCCTCGTGCAGCAGAGCGTGAGGCAGCGCCGTGGCCGTGGCCGTGCTGTGTTAGCGTCTCTGCGGCTCCTGGCACGCGTCCGTCTCACCAAGAGTTGCTGTTGTTTGGGGATGTGACTGCCTTAGTGACCTGTGGCCGGGAGTTCCTGTTCCCAAGGCTCTGCTGGCAGAGCGGCTGCCAGCGCTGCTCCGGCACCTTCAGGGGACACGAGTGGGGTTGGTTGAAAGAATGGAAAATGCTGGTTTTTAAATAGCCAGTGTGTCTGGGAGTGTGTCCTTAATGCCGGCCCAGACAGGAGGTGGAAGGACAGGCTCGCTCTGTTCCCTGGATGTAAGTGTAAACATTCAGCCCATCAAAGCCCAGTTTAGAAGGCACGCTTGCATGTTATTAATGGTGTGTTGGTCCAGGATAAGGTGTGTTACTGTATGATTAAAAAAAAATCCTTTCAGGCCTGTGGCACTTGGCATGTGTTGCCAGAGCCACGATCAGAGGAGGTGCTGGGCTGTGTCATCCTTCCTGGAACGATGGGTACCGGGACACAGCTTCACAGAGACAGGTACCGCTGCATCGCTCTGGGCTTGGCCGTGACGGTCCTGGAGCTGGTGATACAGAGAGCTCTTCTGAAGGATGCCAGGGAATCCTCCCAAGGGATATCGAGCGGTGATACCATTTTCCACACCATCTGTGAACGTTGTTTGTGGTCCTGTATTTTGTCCCACTGATCACAGAGTATCCGTGACTTTTCTCCATCTTCCATGGGAGTGTTTTTTTAATTCTCAGCTGTGGAAACACAAGCCAAAGCCAACTGGAAACTGTTACGGTCTTGATGACAAGTCAGCCTTATTGCACACCGTCATGGGCGAGAGCTGAGTGAGTAAATGGGTGGTTTAATTACCACGAACCCCATTGTGATCGTTGTTACTCCCAGGTAATCCTGCAGGTGATCGGCTCAGTTAATGGGGAGACACTCTTTTTGCCGTCTCTGCCTAAAAGGCCAGCGAGCAGCCTCTTGAGAGATTGTGCATGAGCCGTCGAAGCGCAATCAGAACCAGCAGCTGCTTTGATTCGGAAATAAATTCAGCCCAACATACTGCCCGTCGGGGTGAAAAACTTAGACTGGAAGAAATAAACATTATGAACATTAGATGTAAAGAATCCATCTGAGGGGAAGCTAAATTGCTTTTTTTCTATAAATGTTTGGTAAATTTTAAGGAGCTAATACAACCTAATAATTTTTCACATTACTGTATTGCTTTTAGAGTATCCTTGAAGTTGACACTCTTAAGGACATATAAGACACATCTAGGGCTGTCTTACCTTGGGGCAGGGGGAGGCAGCTGTATGTAGTTGATGGGACACCCCAGGCTTCCTTCCTTATCCAGCATCCAGATGAGCTGGTGACCGTGGCAGTGACCAGTTCCTGGCCAGCTGCTCTGATTCATCACCGGCTCGGGACCAGCACAGATGCACGTTGCTGGTATTCAGAAAGCTTCAACAGGCGCTGGGGGGTTATTAGATAATTTTTTTTTTAATTTATTTTTTAGTGCTAAACCTCAGTCGTAGCGGTATAGTCCCCACTGCAAGGCCCTGCTAACTCAGAGCTGGCGCAGAGCTGGGAATTCAAGGATGAGTATCTTTGCCCTTGTATTTGAAATGCTCTAAAGCCATCACCAGTAAGTACAGCCAAGCAAGGCCCTTTGCGTATGGACCCTGCTCCCCTGCCCTTGCTGTGCCCCTGATGCCACACGAGACAGCGTTTTGCTGGGTGTTAAGATGGGGAGGAGTGAAAAAACAGGGAGTTTGGTGTTCCCCATCCCAGGAAGCCGGGCTGGACTCGTACCCGCATGAGCAAGAAGGGGCTGCAGTTCTTCCGCTCTGTGTTTCCTGTTGTTCTCTAACAACACTATTCCTGGAACTGGGGTGACTTCAGTTGTGTTATCACGCAACAGCAAAAGCTGAGCTCTCATGGGGCTGTGAGTCAATGAGCTTTGGGGATCTTTACTGTTTCCCCCTGGAGTTCAGGCACCAGTTTTCATTCCCAGCTCCTTTGCTCAGCTGCGAGCCCTCCCTTTGCAGGGGTAGCGCATCATCAGTTTTCTGAAAAGACCACCAAATATGTGGTTAACAAGCAGAAAAGGTAACGGTGCAGGCTTTGGAGACGGATCTGGTATGTGCAGAAGGACAGGCTCTATCCCATAGTGCTCCTAAATTCAGATAGCTGAGTCAAGTTACTTTCATCCAAATGAGAAAAAGAAAGAAAAAAGCCTCATTGTCAAAATAACGGGGGGGGGGGGGGGGGGGAAAACCCCAAACCACCCAAGTTTGAATAGTAGTTGGTCATTTGACAAACCGTGTGGAGACAGGGCACCCCGTGCTCTGATTCTGCCTGCACCCTCCGCTGAGTTGGGAGGGAGCCGGCCGCGTCCTGCTCCTTGCAGAATGAGACGGGAGCGCAGGGCGACGGCTGCGGCCGGCACCGCTGCTCGGACGAGGCTGCTCCGCACGTACCTGCCCGCGCCGTGCCCCAGAGCTGAGGGCAGAGCAGGAACATACAGAGCTTGTAGCGTTGGCCCCCAGAGAGCTCAACCCCAGAACGTGCTGGTTTGAGACCCAAACTGTCTTAATGGAGACTTTTGAGAACAAAGATTGTAAACCCCGAGGTCTCGGTGGGCCCCGGACCAGCAGGTTGGCTCCTTGGAAGTCAAAGAAAGTTACTCCAAAGCACTCCCCCTGGTTTTCGAGGTGGTTTCTGGCTGCCCAGGCCTGGGGCAAACCTGGCCGTGACATCTGCCATCTCTGCTGCCTACGTTGACACCTTTCTCTGAGACTATCTGCTGCTTCGTGTACAATAACCAGGTTTCAAATACATGAATGTTTCTAGGTTTTAAGCCGTGATTTAATAAAAAGAGATGTTTCTGGAAAAGCGGGTTTTCTCTCGTTTGTTTGTTTTGTTGTTGTTGCTCTCTGGCTGAGTTTGCAGGCCCAGGAGATGCCACGTGCTGGCAGGGGAGGGAGATACGGGCACCGGCCATCGCCAACCGGCAGCCGGCAGGGAAATGCAGAAAACTCCAGAGCTCCAGAGGTGCGAGAGGCACTTCAAAGGGCATGAAGGTAAAAACTCCCAGTGCTTTAAACAAGGGACCATCCGAGAGAGGCAGATCCAGCAGTGGGGAGGAGATGGGATGGGATGGGATGGGATGGGGCCACGCACAGTTCCAGCAGCATCTGCGGCTTAGTGAGCGTGGCCCGGATCGCTAAGGAATTACAGAGCATTAAGCATTATCCCTTTTCCCGGGAGGAAGGCCAGTCTCCCAGCAGCATCCTGCACAGCGAGAAACAGAGCCCTGGAGAAACTCAAGGGAGGCTAAAGGCCTGATAATCCCTCTCGGGAAAACGGACAAGCTCCAAAATAAAGCACATCCCCAGGAGGGCAGAAGGGATCGCATTCCCTGTGTTGCTGGGCTGTTTGATTTAATTCCCCAAGTGAGCAGGTCTGGCTTGATCTCCCAGCTGCAATTCTCCCCTTTATCTCCAATGCTGACAGTCGCCTCCGTGTTGATCTTCCACTGAAGGCAGGAACCGCGGTCCCTCTGAGCACAGCGACCAGTGCCAAACAGGCCGGACAACTCTGGCATTTCAGGCATTTTTCTTCAGCTCTGGGATCTTTCACTCTTCTTTTCTGCATCCTCCCCCGTCTGGAGACATCCTCCTCCACGTGCCACCAACACAGCGGGGTGGGACATGCTGTATCCATCTCAGCAGCGTGACAGATGACAGAATTCACTTTTAACCCCTTGCCACCACCCGCACAGGTGGCTTCTGGCCAGACACCCAGCCACTGTCCTCCTGGGGCTTTCACAGCGTCACTGGAGCCCGGAGCACCCTGTGGCCAGAAAGACAGTCTCTATTCTTTACCCTGGAACCATTCCATACCACACTGTCCTGCTTCCAAATCTGTGTCTCAGGGTACAGAGTCAAATTTGTTGCAGGAACCCTGTTAAAACGCATTATTTTTACCTGTCACCCTCTTCCCTCTCCCTTCGTGCTCCGTGGTGTGATGGACACAGGCCCAGAGCAGGAGCTGTGCAGGCAGAGTTTCGCCCTGCCCTGTAAAAGGGTGAGGAACTGAGATGTCTCTCGGGGGTTTAAGGTGAATTCACGTGTCTCCGAGTGAATTCCTCTTTCCCTCTTCCCTTGTCACCCAGCTGTGCGTGGGGCTGTCCCAGCAGATCCTGCCACTGCCAGCCCTACGTCCCTCGCAAGCGCCGTGTGCCACGTCTGGCACTGACGTGTCGGATTTGCCGTCCCCTCGCCAGCTCTGCAGCCACATCAGCTGTGCCCTGGCACCGCCAGGACACCGGGAACTCGTGCCCATGCTACATGGTGGCATCCTGCCATCACACCCTGCGGGTCCTGTCCCCTGCCATCCTCACACCTGGGGTTTGTAATGGAGCATTCGTTTTCATGCCAAAACATGAGCGTGGAGCGGGATTCCCGGGAGCCTCGGTAACAGCTCTGGGGCAGTGCTCCGCTCGCTGGGGGTGTAAACACAGCGAGGCAGGGGATTAGCTCCAAAGTGCTCACTTGTCAGGCAAGTTTCACCCTCCCGGTCCTTAACGCTGTGTCACTGACTCAGAAAGAATTGACAGAAACTACGACAGACAGCTCTCACATCTTGACTGGCAGGGGAGGAGGTGAATAATGGCTGGATTTATTTTTTTGTTATAAAGGCAAGCGGGCATGCAGTGAAACCAGCAGATGTCAAATTCAATCCCCACAAAGGGAGGCGTTTTCTTTGCACCAGGTGCAGATAAACTGTGGGATTCATTATTTCAGGATTTATGGGCTTTACAGGGGCTCAAAAGCCAACCAGACAAGACCACGAAAGAGAAATCCATTGAGATCTCCCCAGCACAAAGGCACATTGTTGGCTCTGTACGTGCCTGAGCCATGAGTCACCAGAGGCGGGGAAATGTCACTACCCGCTTGCTGGGTCTTTATCCTCAGCCCCGGGCACCCGCTGCGGGCCCCAGGACGCAGGACGGTGCATCGTAGACCTCTGCTTCGGCCGAGCACAGAAGGTCATGAGTAAACCTTAAACCATTCCTGTGTTATTTAAGCTGAATTGCAAAGCGCTGCCTCCTTCCATCCAGTCCTGGTTTGCTGGCTGGCAGCAGAGCAGCTCCTCGGGGCACCCAGCGCATCTGGGCATCCCACAGCTCCCGGCACCCCGGCAGTTTTGGCAATAAAACGCTATTTTCAGTAGTATCATTTCCAGGTATCAGTTGAAGAAGGTGTAATTGCTCTGTTCTGGCTCGGGGGTGCAAAGGTAAGAGCCTTATCAGCAGGATACGGTGCTCCTTCCCGTAAACACACCTGTGTTTCCAGCAGCCCGGCAGGAGCGGGGTGAAGTCGCTCACGTCGAAGCAGCCCCGGGGTGCGGCTCTGCAGGGCTGCCAGCCTGGGACCACGGCAGCTTCTGGCCAAAGGTTATTTACGTCACGGCGGGCCATGATCCCCCGCGCCTCCCCGGCCCAGGATTTCGGCACACAGCCTTATCGGAGGCGTGGAAAGTCCTGAGCTGTGGCGCGAGTGTTTCCCGGTCGCGCTGACTTCCCCAAGAAACCTGCCGGTGGTTAAAAATAGGTGCTGCCTGGAAATAACGCTGTGGCAGCACTTTTCCCCACGCTTTTGTGCCCAAGAAGCAGCCGTCGCCCAACAGCCAAGGCAGTGGGGAAAATGTTTTCCTGCTCGGCTGCCGTGTGCCCTGAAACCCCCCCCCCCTTGTCTCCTCCAGAGCTCTCCCTAAATCTCTGCGCTGACAGGGATGAATGACAGGACATTCCTTCCAGGGGATGAATGATAAGACAATTCCTCTGGTGGCGATGGCTCCTTCCATGGCTGCTCGTGCCCAGACGCCTGCTCTTTGTGGTTGGACTCGATGATCTCAGAGGTCCCTTCCAACCATGAAGATTCTGTGATTCCTCAGACCGTGGCCGACATTACGGCAGGGTGACCCCAAAAGGCATTTTCTGCTCCTGACCTGGCACGACAGGGCCAGCCCAGGATGAGGAGAAAGAGAGGACATTTTGCTATCTATGGTGGGTCACCCCCGCTCCTGTCAGGCCCGAGCCCCCCGGGGCCTGCCCCAGCCTGTGGCCCCGCTGTGTGTGAGGGGAGGGCGGTGTGGGCAGCAGGGACCCCGGCGGCCCTCCAGCCATACGTTCCCTTTCCCCTCCGGGCAGGTAACGGGGCGGATCTCCTTGACACCGACCCCGCACCCGGCACGGCCGCGGCCATGGCCTGAGGGAGCGGCCCGCCCGCCGGGGGCCTGTCATGGCGCCCGCCCCGCCCGGCGGAGGGCGGCCCGGGGGCGGCGCGGCGGCCGGCGGCGGGGCCTGCTCAGGTGCGGCGGGGCGGAGGAGGAGAAGGAGGAGGAGGAGGCGGCGGCGGCTGGGCAGCGCAGTGCCGCCGGGGCCGCCGCCATGAGCAGCGCCGAGCCGCCGCTCGGGGCCGGGCCGCGGGCTCAGCCCGCCTGGAAGCGGGAGATCCTGGAGAGGAAGCGGGCCAAGCTGGCCGGGGCGGCCGGCGGCGAGCCGGAGCCCCCGGCGGGGGAGCGGCTGGTGGTGGCGGAGAGCCTGGGCCCGCTGCGGGAGAACCCCTTCATGCGGCTGGAGAACGAACGGCGGCGGCTGCGGCAGGGGCTGCCCGGGCAGGGCGGCGGGTCGGGGCGGCCGCTGCAGCAGCTGCTGGAGCTGTACAGCGCCGTGCCCGGCATCCGCACCATCCGCGCCGACAACATCCTCATCATCGAGTCCCAGCCCGACGCCGCCGCCTGCTTCGCCGACGGGGACGCGCTGCCCGGCCGCCGCCGGGACCCGGCCGCCTCCGGCTCCGACCCGCCGCGGCGCCCCGACCCGCTGCGGGAGCTGCTGGCCCGCCGCGGGGCCGCGCTGGCCGAGATCCGCGCCGACCAGGTCGTCATCTACGAGGCGGCCGAACCGCCGGAGTCGCCCGAGGCGGCCGAACCGGGCACCGTCAGCCGCCTCCTGGAGAAGTTCGGGCAGCGGCCGCGGGGACGCCGACGCCGCAGCGGGGAGGCGCTGAGCGGGCCCGGGCCCGGCGCCGGGCCGGTCGCTCCTCCGCAGGTGGGACCGGGCTCCCCCCGGGCCGGGCCGCCCCCTCCGCCGGTGGGACCCGGCTCCCCCCGGGCCTCCGCGCCTCCCCAGAGGAGACCCGGCTCCCCCCGGGCCTCGGCCCCCAAGGCAGGACCGGCACCTCCGCCGGCCGCCGCCCAGCCGCTGCCGGCTCCCCCCCGGGCTGCCACCCCCACCGAGGTGCCGGCCGCCCCCCAGCCGCTGCTGGCTCCCCCCCGGGCTGCCACCCCCCCGGCCGCCCCCCAGCCTCCTGTCCTGCNCCCCGGGCTGTCACCCCCCAGCCCGCAGCCCCCCAGGCGGTGCCAGCTGCCCCCAAAGCCGCAGCCCCCCAGGCCAACTGCTTTCTCCACAAGATCGGCTCCAACTCCTTCACCGTCACCCCCCGGGGGCTGCCCCCCGGCAGCCGCCTCCCCGAGCCCGGTGCCGTCCCCGCCGGCCGCCCTGCACCACCCAAGGGGCCGCCAGTGCCATCCGCCAGCCCTTCCCATGCCAGAGCCAACGCCAGGAGGCCAAAGCCGGAGGAGGCCGAAGCGGCCGTGTCCCCCCCGCCCAGTGCCAGTCTGGCCCCCAGTGCCACCAGCTCCACTCAGCCGCTCTCCGCCTCTGCCCCCCGGGCTGGGGGCTCCTTTGAAATCCACCCGGCCCCCAAGCCCGACTTGGCTGCCATCCCAGCCCACGACCTGCAGGCCCAAACCCTGGCCAAGCTACGCCTGAATTCACGCAATTCCTTCGTCTTCGTGCCCCGCCGGGAGGGGGGCCAGGCTCTGCCCCCCACCCAGAGCGTCAGGCCGGGGCCACCGCCACCGCCCTCGGAGGAGAAGGCACCCAAGGAGCCCCCGAGGGCTTCTGCCCCGGAGCAGGAGGAGCCCATCACTTCCCCACCAGCACCTCTGGAACCCTCGGTACCTGTGACTTTCATCGATGACATTGTGGAGCCGGAGAGCGGGGAGCTTTCCCCCAGGGCCTCCTCGGCTGCGAGGACGGGGAGCTTGGCGGGTCAGACTGGAGGAGCCAGCCCTGACGTGGAGATGGAGATTTCCTCCGTGCCCCTCTACAGACCCCACTCTGTCCCCCATCAGAGGGGAGGCAGCACCTTCACTGTCGTGCCCAAAAGTAAGCCCGTTGCCTCGGGGCTGCAGACTCTTACTGATGCCAGCGGAAGGCCACAGCGGGAGGAAGAGGAGGAGGAGAGCAAAGGCAAAGCCGTGGAGAACGCCGATGGGCCCCAAGCGGGGGTGTCCCATAAAAAGCGCTACCCCACTGTGAACGAGNGGGGCACTGGGTGGGAAGATGGGCAGCATTTTTCTGGTCCTTTTGGGAGCCAGAGGCTTGCCCTCGGGGAGGGGGCACTGGGTGCTGGTCCACGGAGTAGATGGGAGTGGGATGTGACCTGTTATAACTGCAGGGCATCTCCCACAGTCACTTCTCGGAGGTGTGATAACAGAGAGCGAAATATGTCAGGTATTTAGAAGCTGAAGGTGAGTCGTATGGTTTGAAGGGCTGCGGACTTGCCCCCTCTCTGGCCCTGCTCGCTGTGTCTGCTCACTCTTGGACAGGTTGAGGTTCCTCATGCTCACTGCCCGGCTTGTGAAACAGTACAATGGCTGGCGTCTTCCCCGCATTAGTGATCTATTGATAGAGGCTCAAGAATTAGGTCTCTATTAGGCAGAGAGAGATCAGCAACAGTTTAACTCCCCTTGATAGGATTATACCACCTGGCTGCTCGTCCTGGATGTGTGGTGGCATCGCTGAAGGTCTGCGGGACATTGTTTGCTCCAAGTGTCTTTGGAGGGAGTGTCAGCTTTTCTCGCTGCTTGGGATCTAACTTAGATCCTTGTGAGCCTTAAATTAAGAATTAATCTTTGTATGGCGTGGTGAAACGCGTCTGGGTGTGATAAAGACACATTCATGCTGAAAGATGGGGTTATTTTGCTGCGCCGGAGGAATAAGTGTGAATTGTTGGGCTCTGAAAGCAGCCCAGTGAGGTGACAAATCCCCATTTCTAGATCTGTGACGGGACATGTTTTTCCATAGCGGGAAGATTTGTTTTACATTCCGTTACCTAAATTCGACTAAATATTTTCTGGACTGAATCCACACGGGTGCCTGAGGCACTGAGCATTATAATTTGAGGAAATCCTTTGAATAGAGTGCATCTCATTTAGGAGGGAGGCAGGGAGTGCTGTTCCTTGTGGCTTGACATTGTTAGATTCCTTCATAAGAGCACCCAATCCGTATTAATTTGATGATGACTAAGGCAGGTAGCAGATCTGGAAGCATGAGCTCCATGAGATCCAGAATAAGCGAATAAGCAGGAGTGTTGCTTCTCGCTCAGTGCTCCTGTGGTGTTTTCTTGCCCTCGTACAAGGAAATGCTTAATCACGCTGGAATTGTTCTGCTGTTTACGTGCCTGCTGGATTGCACTCATTCCAGCTGTTTTCTTTGCTCCATGCAGGTTGGGGTATTAATCGGATTTACACCACATCAGGTGTGTGGTATAAATGGTGGAAATAGCAAGAAGGCGTGTTACAGCTATGGGTAACCTTGGGATGGAGCAGAAAATACACACGAAACCTTGCAGGGCAGCCTCTCTTAGATAAGCCCGGCTTCTGCTGCAGCCATCGGAGCAGATTTCCCTGTGCAGGGGAAATGCTGTTGGGGCAGCAGCCTTGCTGGTAACAGAATAAAGCAAAAGTAATACAGTAAAGCTCAAGTAAGCAAAAACAATAAACAGTGTGTGGTGGAAGCTACTCTTAAACTGCACGAAGAGGAGGAAGGGAGACGAGGATGAGGGCAGTGCAGCGATGGAATTGTTTAAGGGCTGGTCGAACACTGGGACAGGAACCCAGAGAAGTGGTGGCATCTCCATCCTAGGAGCTATTTGAAGCTTGCCCGGGGAAAGCCTTGGACAACTGATCCGGTTGGACCTGCTTGGAGCAGGACTCTGGGCTAGAGACCTCCAGAGGTTCTTTGCCAACCTAAAGTACCGTATGAATCTTTGAAATTGGTTGATGACTGTTTTGTCAGCTCTGGGGTGGATTTATGTGACATTGGGCAGGTCGTGTAGCTTCTCTGCTTCTGTTCTTATCAGCTTAGTGGCATTAAGAGCACTCTGCGGGCACTCTGGAGATGAAGAGTGCTCAATACTTGTGCGTGTCACCTACAACTGTAGCAGCATTTGCTGAGAATTAACTGTACGTGGGGGATGTCCTGCGTGAGAACTTGCACAGCCATCTAATTTCTGAGAAGAGAGATGTTAAAAGGCGAAGGAGGAACTGCCTGATATGTTGCAGGGCTCGGGTGCTGAAACAGATGGGGGGACTCTTTGGAAAATAAGTTCCAGCTTAAGGAGAAGTAGTAAAGAGCCACAAGTTGCTGAGTAAAATGAAATGTGGTGACGAAGTGGGAGAAATACCAGGTTTTCTTTCGGTTCCCTTCTCCTCGCTGGAGGTGGTGAGCATGGAGTGTCACTTGACTCTGTAGCCAGCGGAAAGCTGATGGACAGATCTCTGTTTACTCCTAAGTTAGAGGATATTTGTGGCTTTTACTCTGTGTAATAAGGCTGCGTGTTGATGCCTGAAAAGGAAGGAGCCAGTGTGAGGACACATTCCATGGTTTCTTCCCAAGAGATCGCTGTGTGTTGCCAAGGCAACTGGCCAAAACCAAGGGTTCTGTTTTGTAGATAAGTCTAGCATTTCAGAAACTCGGTTTTGGCCTGAATTGGGCAGATGCAGACATTTCCTGAGAGCTGCAGTTCTTCAGTAAAACCAATGTCCCTTTCTCTTTAGGGCTATCAAAATCAAACCTGATGCTGGTTTCATCACCTGAGCAGCTGCCCGGGTCGTTTGGGCTGGTTCTCCCCAGGCAGACCTGCCTCCTGCTGAGCATCTTCCTTTCCAAACCTTGCCTTAGATTCGCTGAAAGGTCTTTAAAGTGTGCTCCAGGCTCAAGAAAGTGGTGTTTAGTGGAACCCTGATGACTTGGAAAACTTCATCCTCTCACTGGTGCCCAGCAGGAGTCTGGGTGAGATAAAGAGCCGGTCTGGCACAGCCCGGGAACGCTGCGGCTCGGCGGGCGTCTGCGCTTACAGTCAGGGCTAATGATTTATTGGGAGGAGAGAGGTGGTCCTGGCAGTTACACTGATTGTTCTGAGAGATGCAAATCGTGGTTTTCTTCAAATGCGGAAATTCAGCCTGCCTTTTCCGTCCCCTTTTCTGGCAACTGATTGCCTGACTGTGGGAGAGATGCCAGCAACATGGACCTGACTCGGTCCACATCCTCCGTGACTTTTTGGGCTGGGAGGGCGGTGGGGACAGCGGGGATGGAGCTCCAGCCCCTGTTCTCAGCTGCGCCCCTGGACTTTGCCATGGCCTGCTGGTGTTCAAGGTCTTTCAGGAAAAGCAGCTTTATTGCTCCTTCCAGACGCTTCAAATATGTGAAGCAGCTGCTTGTTTGGGGGTTGGAGCTGGATATTGAGCTGATGAGAGAGAGAGAGAAATGCTGTTCCTGTGTCAGAATAAAAGCAATGGTTTCCCAGTTCTCTCCTACCAACTGGAGCTGCTGTGGTGGCAGAGTTGATGTTCTCCCAGGGCTGTGAGGGTGAACATGGGGTGGTGTGTGATGGGACACGGGCAAAATCTGCGGTGGGACAGTCCTTGTTCACCCAGGGCTGTGAGGATGAACACAGGGTTGTGTGTGATGGGACACGGGCAAGATCTGCAGGTGGAGGGGAGAGTTTCAGCCGTGCCCATCCTGGGCACCGGGCTGCCCATGCGGGCAGGGAGTTGGAGCTCTTGTCCTCCTGCAGGTGTTAAGATGCCCTTCAAGCCTGTTCATCCACCACTCTGTGGCTGTTTGGAGACCTCTCCAAGCGGTATGAGGGTTAGTTCAGATAAAGCAGGGGGGGTGTGACTGCAGATTGAAAATTAAGTGAGCTGCTGGGAGAGGCTGGCCGGGCTCGGGTGGTGAGGACAGGATATGTGTGCAGGGGTGGAAGGAGACCTACTGACCTTTATTCCGAACAGGGAGTGGGGCAGAGGATGCAGAGGGCTGTTGGTGACCTCTGTTCAGTGCTTCTCTTCGTACTTTGTTATTACAGAAGTCGTAAAGACACCGCAGCCCGATAACAGCCCCAGGAGGGAGAGAAGGCTTTGCTGTGGGTTGTGGATCTTTGGGATCTTGGAGGATAAAATCTAGCTCGGCTGAGGTGACAAGAGCCAATCCTGGTTTGGTTACCTGCCAGAATAACATACAATAAAGTTGTCAGCAAGATAGAAATCTAGGTTTCTGTAAAATATGTGACTGGCATGTTGGAGTGAGGGATGGGAAAGGGCTGCAGGCTCCCAGCAGTTGTCATTCTTCAGGCTTCATGTTCCCCTTCTTGTTCACCCTCCAACCCTTGGAGGCTGGACTCTGCCAGGAAGGTCCTGTGTGTACAGAATTTGCCCCAGTTGTGCTCCTTCCTTATGTCTTGTCACTCCTGAAATTTATCCCAAATCTCAGTATGTTTGTCCCCTCCAGGACCTGGTTCCTCTTGGGGATCCAGCAGGAAAGGTGACTTCTTGCCAGGCCACCCAAAGTCCTGTAAATAACAGGTCTTGAGAGCCAACAGACATCAGGTTGTTGATGGTTTTAATGGTTTTTTGCTTGTCACAGCTGGCAGTTTGAGTGCTGGGAGGTGACCTGCAGCCTTGTGTGAACAGGGCTTACAACAGCAAGGTTGGTGGGACCCAAATGGTTGGAGTCTGATGTTTTCCTCCTTCTTCACAAAATTGTCTTCAAATATGTTCAGCTTCAGCTGAACTTCAAAAAGTTCCACCTACGTGGACTTTACCATGATCCATTTTCTAATGTTTTGAACTGCATAATGCCTGAATGAGCCTTAATGCCCACTTAAATGCCTGTTAAAAGGTGATTCTAAGCATCCCTCAGCTTTTCATCGTGGGCAGGACTGTGTGGCCGTTTTGTTGGTCTAACCTGCTGCACTTCTTGCTCTGTGGCTTCCCATCTGCTGGGTTCTGCTGGAGATGGTCTCCTGTGAGAACCAGGTGTGGGCACGAGATGTTGGCAGGGATGAACACTTCCAACTGTTGCCCGGACCTGTCTGGAGCAAGTCTGCACAGTCTGGAATCTAAATATCGGTGACTGCCTGAAGTATTTATTTGCCACGTGTAACCCAAGTAAATTAATCTGGTGGTAGTAGCAAAAATCTTTCCGCAAAAATGACTTGGATTCCCTCGTCTCTGTGTTTTGAGGGGGTCAGGACACAGATTTGTGTTATTTAGCTCGGAGAGCTGGAGTGCTCCTGTTGAATTTTCTGCCTCGTGGCTGTGTTGTGCTGGCACAGATACATCTGCCACCTTTAAGGATGGGCTGCAGTACGCATCTGACACGGACGTATTGAATTTTTGGTAGATGAAGTCAGCGGTGACAAGTTGCTCTCAGAATAATACGTGTCTTACCTGGGGAGGTGTGGTGCCTCCCCGGCGGAGGTGATTTCCACCGCCTGTCAGATGAGAGCAGGCTCCTTCACCCACGCTGGGCAATTTCCCTGCCCTTTTCTAATTCTGCTGATTTCTAGCCTGTGATGTCAATGGCTTAAGACTCTAGAAATCAGTTATCTTCTTGTGGTTGTAATTTTTAAACCACCTCACAAGCTGGGCCTGAGGCTGTCGGTGGGGAAGTGGGTTGTTTTTTTTTTTTTTTGTTGCCCTGCTGCCTGCCAACTCCTTGAAGTTGTTGCTCTAAACCCCTGGCAGAGCAGATGAGTCATATTTATCTCATCTCTGTAGTGGGAAATCTTCTGTGACTGAGATTCTCCGTGGCCCTGCCGCTCCCATGCATCGCCTCCTGCCCCAGCGACCACCTGAGCTGCTCCCAAATTCCAAATCCCCCCATCTCTCTTCCTGCCGTCCCCTGCCCCGCTGCCAGCAGCACAGGGAAGGGGACAGAAAAGCTAAAATAGAAACTCTTACGCAAATCAGAGCCCAGCCTGCCTTTGAAGCGGGTTAGGACATGCCCAGGGCTCAGCCCGCCCCAGAGCTTGAGAGATTTGAAGTGCTTTGTGCTCTGAATTCCCATCGTGGGGATTACAGTTAATGTTATCTTAATCGCTTTCTTTAATCTGTGGACCAGATTGGAGATGGTTTATAATTCCCCTCCATCTGAAGTATTCAGTTTGGCTTGGACTTTGCTCCCCCCTCTGCTTTTTCCAGTACAAGCTCATGGTGTTCCTGAGCTAGTGATGGGTTTTGGCAGTGTTGGGTTGATGGTTGGACTAGATGATCTGAAAGGTCCCTTCCAACCTAGATGATTCTATGATTGTAAGTACACACTCTGGCTGGGGCAGAAGTCCTGCTTGTCTGTGTTACATGAAGGAGACAGTAGGAAAAATTAAAATCTTTACTTTCCAGGTTCAGTGGCAGTAAAGGAAATCTCGGTCAGAGCCGCTGCAGCAGCATCTCCTTCACCTCTGGGGTGGTGCTCGCTCCCCTCCTGAGCGAAACCTGGGCAATTTAAAATGTATTTATAAACCCAGACTCTTCCTGGTGTGGGCCGTGGGTGTGCCGTGAAGCTGTAACGGTATTGCTGTGTGGACAGTGTGTGTAGGAAGAGTCACATGAAGCGCCTGTAATCGCACAGGGAAACTTCACAAACATCCTGGCAAAATCTGGACTGAAGGAACTTGGTGCTGATGTTTTCTGAGAAGTGCCCTTCAGATGGGCTTGGGGACTTGCCTGGATGGAGCCGCTGTTCCGTAGGCATCGGATGGACTACAAGCTGAGGAAAATATCTCAGACACTTAACGAGAGCAAACCCCTTGCCTGCCTAGGGAAATGTTATAGCTTGCAGCTAGCGAAAATGCCCGTCTGAGCCATATCCGTATGCCCCGTGGAGAACTTGCTGCACTGAGTCACTTCTCTTCAGGGAAGTGGTTTTTGCATATTAGTAGTACAGAAAAAAGGGCAAAGAGAGACGTGAGCTCTGTTGTGCAGCTAATGCTCTTCGTGTCTTTTTGCTCCTGAAGTCTAGAACAAGCTCTTTGCCAGGCTGGGAAGTAATTCTCTTCCCAATCTCCCCGTATTTCCCAGGAAATGATGCTCCATCCGTCCCATTCTGACAGGAGACGGTTCACTTGCACCAAACTGAAGTAGGAAAGAATTTTTCCCAGAAAGAGTGGTCAGGCATTGGAATAGGCTGCCCAGGGAGGTGGTTGAGTCACCATCCTTGGATGTGTTGAAGACTTGTTTAGATGTGGTGTTGGGGGATATGGTGTAGGGGAGAACTTTGTAGAGTAGGGTAGATGGTTGGACTCGATGATCCCAAGGGTCTCTTCCAACGTGAATGATTCTATGATTTGTGTGGAATGCTCTGGTCACTCTTGGTTACACAGAAATGTTGGTGGGTGGCATCTCCTAGCCCCGTGGCGGAGCCACGAACTGTGGGCTCAGAGCTGGCTGTAAAGCAGAATCCTCTGCTCTTTGGGAGTTTTGTGCGTTGTTTATGAAGATACCGAGTCTTGGCACTAATTGTATCTCGTTTCTGCCTGCTCTCTTTGTGTACTCAGATGAGATCTGTTCCAGATATGTAGGGAGATTTGTCCAATTTTTATGGTCTCAGTAAGCAATATTTGACTTCCTTGTTAGACTGTGGATGGCTCTGGCTCCTCTGCCCGCAGATGTGGGGAGGAATGAAGGGATCCCTGGGTGAATGGTGGCTTTGTACCCTGGCAGACGGGGACCCCGACTGCCCCGCCGTTGGTTGGGCACTGGAATCTCCTCTTGGCTGACACAGAAGAGTTAACAAAGCTGCCTGCCCTTGGGTGCTCTTGGGGACTGTCCCTGCCCTGTCACTTCTCAGCAGGAATTTGAAACTTCCCCCTGTCTTGTGCGAGGAGTTTAATATTTCGAATCTCCATGCATTGCTCCTATCTGCCATGTGCTTCGGCATATTGATTACACAGAGCTGGCTGTGTGGGTTGCCTTGTAAATGGAGACTTTCTTGTTTTGCCTTGTGGCTTGGGCGCTGGGATGCGGTCCTGGAGGCACCCTCTCCTCTCCCAGCAACACAGCGCTCCCTTGACGTCCCACTGCTGTAAATCTTCCCCGCTGCCAGCTCTAGGCAGTAACTTGCTCCGTGATGCAGTTAATCGTTGAGCAAAACTCAGTGTCACTCTTGGGAAACGCTTGAAAAAGCACGATCGAGTGAGGCTGCGGTGAAGCAGCCAACTCCTGTGCCCCCAAAACCCTTCCTTTTGTACAGAATGGCAGAAAAGTATGTTTTTGAAGTGCCACCTGCACTTTTCTGGGCTGCTTCAGCCACAGCAATACAGGGTTAATCCAATAGAGGAACCAAGCCTCGAGTACCTCCCTATTCCTCTGGGTTCTTGTCAGGGAAAAACCCTTTCTTCCTGTGTCCAGGAAAAGATTTAGATATACAAAAGCTCCTTATCTTCTCCTGAATGATAGCAAATGCCTTGGTAATATGCTGATGCCGTTGCAGCTCCCGGGGTACTCTTCCAGGCTGCTGCACATAGAGATTGTGCCTGGAGTTACTCACCAGTTGGTGCTGACACAGGACCATGGATCTACAGGCATGTAGATAAGCTCATTGCTAACTCCTGTGAAATGGCTCATTTCCCCAAAAATCCTTTACCTAAAAGTTTCAGAGAGAAAACTGCATCACGCGGGAGATGTCTAGATCACGGACTGCAGGCTGTAAGGAAAAAAAAATGAAGGTCCCCACAGAGGTACACGGTTTATGAACTGCTCCTCCACCTCCTCCTGCTAAATCTGCTGATCTGTGGGAACGGTCAGGCTGGGTCAGATGGAAAGACCAGGGTAAACCCTGTGGGGATTTTTGTCCACCATAAAATATCTACTTCTGCCCTCTGTTTCCAGTCTCACAGGCAGGTCTTTGTGCAGAGACCTTCCCTCTCGCCCCATGGCAGTGTGGAGCTGGGAGCTGCTTCTCTGTTAGACCCTTCCCTTTGCACGGATCCTGAATTTCTCTGGGCAGAGCCTCTGCCAACCGAGGAGCTTGAGGAGCTTTTCTGCCCAACCTGGGGGGCTGCTTCTCACAAACCTCCATGGGATGCTGTACATCAACAGGCTTCCTGATGCACTCCCAGCTCCCCGCTGCTGTAGCTTTCAGGTATCTGGTGTGATGGCTTGTGGTTTTTCTCATTGACTAGATTTCTGGACAACCAGTGCATCAGCAAATGTAGCAAAGCTCAATGTAAGACCGGGCAGAAGCACAAGGTGATTTTTCTTCAAACCACTGATTTTTGTCCATGCTCGTTCTGTCAGAGACCTCAGTCTCTCCCTCTTTTGTATCCACGCTGAATTGTCCGCCCTTCCTGCAGGTACCAGCCGAAACCCTCCCGCTGCCGAGAGAGGAGGCGGCGTTTGGCCGACCAGGTGTGAGAAGCTGTTGAACCAGCTGCTTTACATCACACCCGGCAGCACATCCGCAGCCCGTGCGTGTCCTCGGGAGTCAGGCACTAACTCTGTCACTTCAGGGTTATATTGCTTGGGGAGAGAGGATGATTAGAGGAAAATTAGTACCTGAAAAGAGCAAATCTTGATCCCTGGTGCTGCTCAGTTCTGTGGATCTCATGAAGTAGTTGGGCAGCACAACCACGTTAAGGGGAATCAGTATGCTGACTGGCTCTTCTTGCTGGAATATAGTTAAAGGGTGATTTATTTTTTTCTCTTTTTTTTCTTTTAATGCTCATAAGAATTTTTTTTTTCCTTACTCTTATAAGGTCAGAATTTGGCTTGCCAAAGGCATTCCTGTTTAAAGGGTGTAAACCACCCTACCTTATCACTTTGGCATTGCCACACCTGCTGAGGAGCAACTGTGATAATGGGGGAAGAGAAAAGCCACACTAAAGGATGGAAGATTAACCCCATGATTTGCTCCTGAGACTTAGGGTGAATCCCTGGTTTCTGAGAAGCCATCAGGTGTTTGCTGTTTCATTGACTGCAGAGTCTTGCAGACTTTCCCACCTTGGCTTTTGGAGGTGAGGTGTCTGCTGACTTCTGTTGTTCATGTTGCAGGTTGGTTTCTGTAAACTGGTTATTTTTATTTCTAATACATCTCTTTTTTTTTTTTTTTTTCTTTTCTAAGTGAGCCCTCTATGACTACTCAGATTTATGCTTGTTGGGCAATGTTTACCCTGGCTTCCCTTTCTTGGGTACTCTATTACTCATTACTGTTCAAATCCTAGCAAATAAATAAATGATTTTTACTATGGCAACAGGACTCTGGTGGCTGAACAGCACAAGATTCCCCTAAAAGCCTGCCTTATTCTTCCCAGCGTGGCTCTGATTGCTGGGCAGAGTATTAATACACAGATATAGGGGTTTGGGCTGGACCCTGGGTTTGTGACACAGTTCTGGGTGAAGCCATCAGCTGAGCAAATAGTGACAAATCCCTGCAAATATCCACAGCTGAAGGGTGCAAAATTCTTCCTTTCCCTGAGGCAGAAATGGGGGAACCACTGCTGGGACACAACGAGCAGAGTCCTCTGGACTTGGCTCTGCTGGGGTACCGTTTTCTTCTCAGAAAATGACCCCTGTTGCCTTTTGTGTTTCCATAAAAGTCTACATAGTGCTGGCTGTGCAAACCTGTTGCCTGGCCTCTTGATTTTCCTTTTTAGATGGTTCCCGGGACTGAGTCTCCCTGTGTTCCCTACGCCCGGTGCTCATTCTGTTCATTAGCTGCTCAGAGGCTTTCTGAAGGCAGCGACGTTGACCCACGTGTCCCCTGGTTTTGCCTGAATACGTTGCCCTCCATCTTCTGTTGGATCAGGCAGATCTTTGTGCTTCCCCTGGAACCACCCGGTGCCTGGGGAAGGAGCTGGAGTCCAACCCTGCGCCGGTGCCTGGTTGTTCCTCCGGTGTTTGCTTTGCCTGGGTGCGTCCGGGTGCTTTATTATTGCAGAACAGCCACAGGGCTTTTCCTGCTTCTTGGCAGCCGTGCAAGGGGGTGGGATGCTACCGTAGAGGGAACCAGCGTGGGGTTTTGGGGAGGGGGCTTGTGCCAAGGTGCCCTCACGCCAAGCAGGATGGGCCGGTGTCGGCCCCGCGGGGGCTGCGCTGGCCCAACCGGGGGCGTTGCTGAAGCAGCAAATTATCTTGTGACGAGCTCTCCCCCAGGCTGGGGCCCTGGGTGCGTGGGGCTGGCACTGCCCTGGTTAATGATTGCTCTCTCTGGATGTCTCCAGCGTTGCCTCCCGCAGCAGGTACCCGAGAAGCCTTCTGGAACTGGCTGTGGGCGAGAGGGAGCTGCTCCAGTTCAAGGCTTGTCCTGGGCTGTTGGAGTGTTGCCTCTGGGGATGTCCCCATGTCATTTCTGCTGCTTTCTACTCTTTGATTTTACTCCCCGGTGAGGCTGTTTGCTCCTCCTGCGCTACATGCAGCTTTGGTCCAAGCTGGACTTCAAGTCATTTTTCTTAGAGACTTTCCTCTTGTTAGTAGAAAACCGGGAAGGCGTAGAATTTAAGCGTGGGAGATGGAATGAAAAACAAGGCCTGTGTCTCCTGTCCACTTCATTTGCCATGTTTAGCCAAGAACTCCTAGCCTGCCTGCGTAAGCAGCCTGTGTGCAGCCTCTGCTTCGGGGAGAGCTGCTGACCCTCACGGCCGTCGTGCCTGGCAGCGTGGCTTGTCCCCCAGCACAGACGCCACATTGTGAGCGGTCCCTGCCTGGCTCGGATCAGGGAGCATCTAGGTCAGCAGCAGGGGTGAGAAATTCAGGGAATAGCAACTGGGATGCTCTGATCTTTCAGGGACATTTTATTCCTACCCCTTTTCTCTGAAATGTAATCATTCCTTTCCCCATGTGTCATCTGGAGAAGGTCAGGGGCAGGGAAAGGGGAAAGGCAGCTGGTTCCTGCTCTGCTATTCATAGAATCATAGAATAATTTGGGTTGGAAGGGACCTTAAAGATCAGCCAGTACCACCCCTGCCCTGGGCAGGGACACGTCCCACCAGACCAGGTTGCTCCAAGCCCCCTCCAACCTGGCCTTGAACCCCTCCAGGGATGGGGCAGCCACAGCTTCTCTGGGCAACCTGGGCCAGGCTCTCACCACCCTCACAGCAAACAAGTTCTTCCCCACATCTCAGCTCCATCTCCCCTCTTTCAGTGTCAAACCCTTCCCCCTTGTCCTATGGCTCCCCTCCCTGATCCAGAGTCCCTCCCCAGCTTTCCTGGAGCCCCTTTAGGGACTGGAAGGGGCTCTAAGGTCTCCCCGGAGCCTTCTCTTCTCCAGGCTGAACCCCCTAACTCTCTCAGCCTGTCCCCACAGCAGAGGGGCTCCAGCCCTCCATCCTGCCTTCTCCTGGGAGTGTGGGGAAGGGAGCCAGCCTGTGTCTGAGGGATGTCCCCAATCCCTGGGGCAGAGCAGCTGCAGCTCTGTTGTGCCTATTTGCAGTGCCTCTGGTACCTTGGTTTGAGTCAAGCTCTCAGCGTTGCTTTTTTGAAAATCAGGAGTAAAATATTCACTGTTTTGCCTTCAAAACCCTTCTCACTCAGAGAGCTTCAGTGTGTCCGTCCGTGGGCGGCGCAGGGGAGGCAGTAGCAGGCTGGTGTGCAGGGGCTGGCCCCTGCACGGTGGCAGGTTTGGCTTTAGAAGACCCCGTTGGTGGCAGCATCATTGCACCGGTGCTCCTGGTGCAGGAGATGCAGAGGCAGCGGCTGCTGTCAGAAGAAATGCTTGTCTGGGCAGCACGGGTGGTGCGTTGTGCACGATACCTGTTTCTCAGCCCGTGGGGTGTTTCGTACTTGAGGGGAAACTAAAAATATGGCACATGGAGCAAATGTGCTGCACTTTCTTCTTGCCGGTTGTTATGACACAGCATGAGAAGAAATCTTCTGAACCATCCAGCTCCTACTGCCTCTCCCAAGCAGCCATGCCCTTTTAATTCTGTTGATAACCCAATTCACTCAATTTTAAATGTAGTTAGAAGTAAAGGGATCACAACACCCTTTAGGCAGCTGCTCCTGAACCATGATCCGCATTGGCTAGATGCTTCCCTACTCTTGGCATGAATTTATTCCTGGCAAGCTCTTCCTCCTTGTTTGTCTGTTGTGTGCTGGCATCAGCAGTTCTTCTCTGCTCCTTGGTGTTTGTTTTCTTGGTGTACTCACAAAGAGCTGTTATGCTTTTTCTCAGCCTTAGTTTTTGCTAACTTGGACAGGCTGAAGTTCCTCTCCACCTGCTGAGATGGCTTGCAACCACATCTTCTGAGCAGAATGGTAGATAACGATTAGGACATGAAAGGCTGCAGGGGAACAACCCCTTCCCTCAGCTTTTCCTTTCAACTCGGGACAGCACATCTGGAGTTCCTGCATCCGGGTTTGGGCATCCTTCTATGGGATAGATGCAGAAGCTGGAGCGAATCCAGCAGAGGCTACCAAAGTGCTCCTGGGGCTGGAGAAAATGGCGTCTGAGGAGAAGCTGAGGGAGCTGGTTTGTTCTGCCTGGAGGAGAGAAATAGCAGGTCCAGTTGCTGCCTTCCTCCACCTGCTGGGTGATACTGGGGAGGATGGAGCCAGGCAGTCCCTGTTTCCAGTGGAAATGCCCTGCTTTATTCCCAGTTTATTGAGGCAGCATCCTAAGGGTGGTTACAGTCCTGTAGCCATCCAGAGTTTTCTTTCTCAGTTATTCACAGGTGATGAACTTCTCTTAGAGCAAGTGTTGATCTTAAACATTGTCCCATCTCTAGTGTTCTTGCTCTCCAGTTTTCTGAATGACCCATAAAATTCTGGTTTTTCCTTGATGAATTCCCATGTTGGAGTCATCTTCATTCTCAGTTTCCTGGTTATTGTGCAAAGGTCGCTAGTGAGATACTAAATAAAACCGGTTTCAAAACAGAGCCTTTAAGTACCTCCCACTTGTCCAGTACTTTCCCTCTTTACTGCCACCCGGTACCACCTCTCCTTTAGCTGCTTCCATCTTCTCGCTTTTGGCATTAAACCCTGTTTTTCATCTAGCTCAGATATCTTGTTGTCAGGATGTCCTCCCAAAAATGTTGTCCTGATAACTGATGGTTCCATAGTCTAGAGCATGGGTACACAAGTGAGTTGGCAGGCATTAGCGATGTCACCTTTCCACCACGGGGATGCTTTCCTGTCCTCCTTGGCAACACTGATCCCTCTTGAGGGATGCTCCAGCAGCTCCTCCTGGCTGCTGGGCATTGCTGTGAGAGGATGGCAAAGTGTGTACCAGGATGAAAAGCCAGAGGTGTTCTGGACATCTCAGCCTTCTGACCCCATCCCATCTATTTGGCAATCTGCCTTTGTGGTTTTTCTCAGCGCAGCAGGAGATCTGGCAAATCTGGGAAAGGTGGGGGGGACACGCAATGGCTCCTTCAAAGCAGAGTGAAGCCCTGGGATGGGAGGTGGCCGTTGCCAGAGATTGAGATCAACGGTTTCTTGTGCTGCTTTCTAATAATTCCCCTTTGCTGTTGTCTAGATGAAGATCTCTTTCAATGAGACAAGTTTGCAGACTATGTTTGAGTACCCATCAGAGAGCTCACTGGCAGAAGAGGAGGAGGAGGAAGAGGATGGACATGCCTCTGAAACAGAGGAGGACAAGTCTAGCACCTTTTACATTCCACGCCCAAATAGCACTTTGCATCCCAGTACACCGAACTCAGGTGAGCAAGGTGCTCTGGAGGCACTGTGGGGTTACTGGTGGTGTCCGACACCATCTCTGTTTCCTGCAGCCCCTCATGGGGCTCCACGCAGGTGGAAATGCCAATGGAAGTGACAGTTGATGGCAGAACTGGGGCTTAGTGGGGACAAGGAACCACAGATGGGCAGCTTCCGTGTTGTCCCTGCCAGCATCCCGATTCGGTGCCCTTTTGGAGCAGTAAGAAATACTCATGTCAGCTTTGTCCTTCCAGCAGATTTATCCAGCTACACCCCAAAGCACTCCGTGAAGTTCAGCGAGTGGCAGGAGCAGAAGTATGAGGAGATGCCTGCTGCAGAGGGAGCCCTTCCAAAGGAAGCCGATACCCATGGGAGCCAAGTCATGGTGAGACTTGAAATAAGCAGGTTTTGGCTTTGTCCTGCTGTGTGGTTGTCCCAGTGCTCGGGCTGGTCTGGGCAGGGGATGGGATGGGGTGGATGTGTCCTCCACTGACCCCCTGTGTGTATTCGCTGCCCAGGGAGGTGTGCCACCATGCACAAAGGGACATGAGGTCCCAGTGTCACTTGCAGATCTGCCTCTCCACGTGTGTGTAAAGGAGACATAAGGCAGATGGCAGGCTTTGTACTCCAGGGCATGTTTGGAGGGGGGAATTAAACGTGCTCGTTAGCCCCGGGCGAGGCGCCAGCTCAGCCTTCACCGTCCAAAGGTGTGGGTGCTCATTCCCTTCGGGTTTGATGACGCCTCCGTGTCAACTCTGCTTTCTCCACAGCTCACCCCAGCAGAGAAGGGCGGACTCTCCGATTTCAGCAGCGAGCCTGCTCTGTATTTTTGATGGCTTCGTCTCCTGCCCTGCAGCAGCGGCTGCTGGACGGAACGCGTCAGTGCACCAGCCGAACGCCCAGGCAAGCGCCGCCGAACGAGCTTCTGGGTCCCTCCCTCACCATGGTTTTCGCTGGATCCCGATGCCAAGGGTGGACTAGATGCTGTCAGACATCCTCGGAGAATATTTGCACTGGATTCTGGGACCTAACTACTACTTTTATAAGTCGTATGATTTATTCTACCTGTGGCCTTGCATATTCCTTGTTCAAGATCAGCTGCCGATGAGGCAGAGCATCTTAAGAGCAGATCTGTAGTCCCGGGATGGATGTGGATTCTCCCAGTGTTTATCTGAGTCCACACATCCTGGCACTGTATGGGGTCTGGATGGCTTTTGTGACACCTCTCCCATGGGAGGCCCCAGTGAAGAACGGTTCTGGAGTTGGAGCTGGAGTCACAGGGGCGGCTGTGATTTGGCAGCTGGATTGGGTGTCAGGTTGGAAAACCATTGAAGATTCATGGTTTGTTCTTGGCACCTTTCTGGGTCTAGTTTCACTGAACCATCATGGGATTCACGTGCCAGTTCTGCTGCTGTGAAGGAACCTGAACACAGGGTGAGGGATGGGAAGTGGAATGAATGCCTTTAGCTTTAGGGGTCAGTTTTGCACTGATCTGTACAGAAGTGTCCAGACTGGCCTGAGTCTCTTGAAGATTCCCAAACATTGGCCATACCCAGCTCTGGCCTCCGGTCTCTAGGAACTGGTGATTGTGCTCCAGTTTGTCAGTGCCTCTGGTTGCTTTGTCCAGCATCTAATGGGGTCAGATTTAACTCCCTTGGTCGGGGGGGGGGGGGGGTTTCCTTCGAGCCATGCTTCCTCCGCTCCTCTAATGCAAAGCACAGGAGGGCAATTCAACTGCTTTCTTCTGCAGAACTTGAACAAGGAATATGTTTGTTGTTTTTTTTTTCCTAGGATTTTTATAGTTCTATTGTAATTGTTTAATGCAGCCAATATGCAAAGGAATCTGCTAGACTCTTCCATTTCAGTTTTCTACTACTGTAAACTCAGGGTCAAACTTGCACTCTGGCAGAGATGGAACACTGCTGCTAATGTGATTTGTACTTCTGGGATTAAAAGAGATGTGGTTGGAATAGATACGGCCTCTTTGGGCTTTATGAAATGAGTGGGACCCCAGTGTGTGGCTCCATCCAAAGGCACAGGCTGGTATCTTTGATTAAATTTGATAGGTTTATTGGTTTGTCTGTTCTATAGAGATGATGAATGTCTACTCAAGGTGATACCAGTCTGTGAACTGAAAATGCCCTGCGTACCTTGCACTTGTTTTGGTGTATATTGTAGCAGCAGGAGAAAGGTTGTTATGCTGAAAAATACGGTCAGAACTAAATGTTAGGACGTACCTGCTTCTAGCTGTTCTCTTCTGCCCTGGGTGCCTAAATATTCCTGGAAAAATAATGCAAAAAAAAAAAAAAGCAGCTTGTTAGATGTTGGCTGGAGGGGCCACAAAGGAACACTTTATACCTCCTTGCGCTTCTAAGGCTTGTCCTTTCCAAGCTAACTCGAGATCCCTTCCCTGCCTGACCTCCCAGGAGCCATACGTGGCTGGCAGCGTGTCAGCCTGTGACACGATACAAATACCGAGTGAATCCCGTGTGCTAAGGCTTCTTCTGTTAATGAAACACTTCAGGACAAGATGCTGAGAGTGGGGTAGCACGAGGAAGAATGCAGGACTGCTAGTGACTGCTAGATTTAAGGGATAAGGAAGTTATCAGATGTGTGGAGTTGAGTTAAACACTGAGCAGTGCCCACAGCCAAAGATCAGGGACCATTGTTTGAAGAAAAGGTTACGTGGGGCTTTTTTCTAGCAGAAAATGTCCCAGCGAGAATCCTGCGTTGTGGAAAAGCTCAGGCCAGTTGAAGGCAGCCCTATCTCACTGACTTAAACTGGGTTGAGCCAGTTTAAGACTTGCAGCTTAACAGTAAAGCACAAACTGCTTGCAATTAAAGTTGGGGACCAGGTGTCTGACCTACTCCTGACTTTGTTCTGCCATGGATCGATGAGGAATGCTAAAGCCAGCAATATCCCGCAGCTTGTCCTGCTGACTTCAGCCACTGTGATGCTGTTCTCGGTGATGAGCCCTGTGCCTGCTGGGTCTCTGGTTGGGAGAGGCTCAGGGGAGGCACGGGACTGCAGGGTGGGCTCACCCCAGGAGCTCCTGGTACCCTGGTCTGCTCTGACTTCTCTACTCCTCCTCCCACTTTGCCTGCTCCACCCTGTAGCTGGGATTTACACCTCGCAGAGTGCTGCCTTCGTGCCTCCCGGCTTCCTCCTCTAATCCCTGCCGGCTCCTGGCAGAGCGAGGGGAACGCTGTTTGAGGGCAGAAGCATAAGCTGGTCAGTCACCCCCAGGGATGTGCTTCGCTATCACTGTGCTCAAAATAAAGGGTATTTTTTTCGTAGATGCCTCTCCTGAGCTCTAGCTTTTGAGGACTAACTTTAGTAGATCTCTAACTAATACCAAAGTGCAGCTGAAAGGAAAATTTACTCCTGCAAAACAAAGACTTTTATTAAATGTGGCATCCTTGTCCCAGACCAACAGCTGTCCCAGGACAGGCCTCTCCAGGCTAAAGAACAACTTTAGGAATGCTTTTCTCCACGTGCTTGTTTTTCCCTTTCTTTTGAAGTGCTTTGTGGCTCACTGGCTTTACCAGCATTCCCAATTTCTTCCTTCAGGACATCTAGCAATGTCTGAGAACTCTCCAGAATCTGGGAAAGAAAGAAATAAAAATAGCTTATTTTTACATAAACTGTTTTTGTCATGAGTTTTCTTCAAATCCAGCTGATCTACCTTGCAGCAAGAGGGATTCTCCAGCCCTCACAGTATCTAATTCTCTGTGACGGCTCATCCTGTCTCACTGTGGGAATATCTGGGGAGGAATTTCTCTGGGTGGTGCCCACATTGTGAATACAGAACAGCTTAAGCAATTTATTGGTCTTGTAGCACGAGGCAGAGAACTTCCTGAAGCAGGCTGTGGGGTGAACTTTTGGGGGTTTGGGTTATTTTTAAGGAAGATGTTGATACCTGAGCTTTTTGGATTCAATTGAGCCAACTCAGTTTCAGGTGTCTCCACTGTTAAACTGCACACTTTAGGTTTCTTGCTTCGAGACTGACTCGACTCCACAATGACCTTAAGCCTTAAATCAGACTAAATCTTTCCTTTTATTATTTTTCTCCTATTTTTAGCTTACATTGTACACAATCCAACATTCCCACTTACTGCGCTCTAGGAAGCCAAGCTCCAACAGGTTTAGGAGATCTCACTGCCCGTCTGTCTCACCATTTCAAAGTTTTAACACAGGGGACAGCTGTAACAGTGTGACCGTAGGGTTGTAGTCCCAAAGATCATTTGTGTTTCCCATGAACTTGTGGAAATCACCGAGCGGCCAGAGAAGAGCTGAAGGTAAGTGCCCCACAGTTCGAGACACCTCTGCTTTTTACCCCCTGGGAGTGTCTTCTAATTTCAATAAATATCAATCCGTTTGGAGGCTGGGGGGTTGTGACTTGTATCTCAGGGAAGCCTTACTGTTAAAAGGTGCTGTTTGTTTGAGGAGCTTTACAACGCAATTTTTAAGCTGTTAAATTTTTATGTGAGTTCCCCCTCTTCACCCCAAACCATCAGGTCTTAAAGTGGGAGGAGAAAGCAGCTCTAGCCTCATGTGAAAAAATAATTGTCACGGGAAAGTACTGGCGTTGGGAGTCGAAAAGGGTCTGACACGGAGTAGTTGATCACATTCAAGAAACAAATGGGAAAAGGGGAATTTAGGCAGCAGCTAACAGGGGGAGGGCTGCTTTTGGACCAAAGGAAAGAAGATTATCGAGATCACTGCTGCTCTGAAAGCAGGGCTGGAAGATCAAGGGGTCCCTGCCTGGAAGACTTCCCAAACCCAGAACGGGGGACGGGTAGAGCCACCCCAGCACCGAAACCACAGCAACAGCCCCTGCGCCCTTTGCTGCCAACGATAAATAACGGCCCACACCCTTCACTGCTCCCACATTTCTACTCTTCCGGTGATATTATTCCATGAAAGATGGAAGAGATTACATTAAAAACTGGAGGAAAAGAAGTGTGTCTGGTAGCCCAGCAGCTCTGCCACCGCAGTGCACGAATTCACGGTCTCCTGGGTCAGCGGCCTGGCTCTGCTTTCTCCCTTTTTTTTTTTTTTTTTCCCCGGCGAGTGATGGGTTTTGATGTATATTTGCCAACGTGCTTTTTGGGTTCAAACCCCAACCTCCCCGTTAGCGGGGGCCGCCTGTTCCGGGAGCCCCGGGGGTGGCCGGGGAGCCCCGGGGCCGGGGTTACCTTCCCGTAGGCCGCCTCCGTCTCGGCGATGGTCCTGTCGAGCTCGCCGCGGGCGACCATGTTCCGTGCCAGGCTCTCGCTGGTGCGGGCCAGCCGCTGGGTGAGCGCCCCGAGGCGGCCCTGCAGCCGGTCCCGCTCCGCCTCCTCCTCCCGGATCCTCCCGCTCAGCTCCTCCCGCCGGGCCCGCAGCTCCGCCAGCCCTGCGGGGGACACAGCCGTCAGCCCGCAGCCCCGGCCCCGCCGCCAAAACACCCCCCCCCACCCCGGCCCGGCCCCGCTCACCCTCCCGCAGCTCCGCGTTGTACTCCCGCAGCGCCGGCCCCGGCCCGCCCATCGCCCCGGCCCCGCCGCTCCGCCCCTTCCTGCGGCCCGGCCCGCATGGAGCCGCCGGCGGGCGCGGGGCTCTCCGCCGCCTGGCACACCCTCAGCACCGCCCTGGTGCCGCCCGCCGCCCTGGGGCTGGTGAGCCGGGGGTGAGGGGGGACCGGGGAGGGAGGCCGGGCACGGCCCCGGGGGAGGCGCCGCCGCTCGCCTCACGCCGCCCTCGGGTCTCCGGGCCTTGGCGGGGCCTGGTGCCCCCGGGGGAGCGGGGCAGGCCCTGACCCCCCCGCCGCGGGGAGGCTGAGGTGGCTCCAGCCGCCTCCCCTGGGCCTGGCCGGTGCCCTCCGCTCCTCCCTCCGGATTTCGGGGCTTTGAAGCGGGGGGAACGGCTGGAGCTGGCGGCTGGGGAGGAGGGAAGGGGGGTCTGGGGTGCGGCGGCTCCGGGGGCCGTGAGGGGAAGGCGGGGGGTGTCCGGCCGTCCCCTGTGGCGCCAGCCAGGGAAGCGTATGTGCCACAAAGAGGGGCTGCTGGCCACGTTGCCGTGGCTCTGCTCCCTCCCCCAGGGAGCTAACGGGGCTGAGGAAGGTTTTAGCCCCAAACCTGGCTTTTTGGAGGCCCAAGGGTGGCTTGTGACACGGAACTTGTGGCAACGGAATTGTCAGAGTTGGAAGGGACCTCTAGAGCCCATCCAGTCCAACTCCCCTGCCAAAGCAGGGCTGCCCAGAGCACAGCACTCAGGAGCATCCAGGCGGGGCTTGAAGATCTCCAGAGAAGGGGACTCCACACCCTCCCTGGGCAGCCTCTGCCAGGGCTCTGCCACCCTCACCCCAAAGAAGTTCTTCCTCCCATTGCAGTGGAACTTCCCATCTTCCAGCTTGTGCCCGTTGCCCCTCGTCCTGTCCCTGGGAACCCCTGAAAAGAGTCCGGCTCCATCCTCCTTCAACCCACCCTTTAGACACTTGGAAGCATGAAGAAGGTCTCCCCTCAGCCTTCTCTTCTCCAGGCTCAAGAGTCCCAGCTCTCTCAGCCTTGTCCTGTCAAAAGGAACAATCGTGGCTGGTGTTTGGGTGCTGGGCCTGGGGGATGACACTTGGCTTCCATCAGCGGACCAAGACCCCAGCAGGTCTCCGTGGAGGAACGGTGTTTGACAGCAGAGTCCATGTGCAATGGGACCCCCCTCTTTGGGAGGAGCGGTCTCTCTGGCCACTACACCCTCCTGGAGAAGTCTGTGTGTCCTTAACTCGGTCTCCCCTCTGTTTTTCAGGCGGCGCCAAGGTCCGACACTGCGGGGCCGCTGAAGGATGCCGAGCTGCGGGCAGCCCTGGAGGTGCTGCGGTGCTACGACTTGCACTCCATTGTGGAGGAGTGGTTCATCGAGGTGCTACAGACGGACCTCCAGGCCAACATAGCTCCTGAATTCTGGAACTGCATCGGCCAGTATGAAAACACGGCCGAGGAGCCCCAGTGCTCCTCGCTCCTTCTGGATGCCTTTTGTCTTCTCAAGTGCCGCCTGGACCCCTACCTGAACAGCCTGGAGCTTCTGGAGAGGTGGACTAAGGCGGGCTTGCTGCTGGGGACGGGCGCTCAGATGCTGCAAGAAAAGGTCTACACCATGTTCAAAGCTATCCTTTTCTTCTCCACCACCAAGTCCTTCCAGGAGATGATCCAGCAGTTCTACAGCCGCACTTTCAGGATATACATGCGGCAGTGGAAGAAAGGAGAAGATGGAATGAACGAGGGCGAGAGCAGCATGAGTGAGACCGAGCAGGAGAGCGACACGGAGGAGGGTGGAGGAGAGAGCCCGCTGTGCGCAGGCTGCAGCAGCAAGAGAGAGCAGTGCTGGTGCCCCAAAGCCATGGAGCAGTTTCAGCAGCTCAATGACATTCTGTACGTAGGTTACGGGGGGGGTGGCTGTCGCTCAGATGTTCCAGATGGGGAGCAGCAGCAGGTTTTTCTGATAATCTGAAAACAGGAGGAGTTACACGTGAGGTCAGGCTGTGCCCTGGTACCGGGTAGAGAACTGGACACAGGGTTTCTGCAGCTGGTTGCCAACTGGTGGCTGAACTAGAGCAGATCTTTTGATAGAAAGTGCCTCTCCATGTATATAGGGGATGTATATTCCTCTTCCTCTAAGGCCTTCTGTCCACAAAGCAGCAAACTCTTCTAAATGAAAAAGCTTTTGATGGCTAGAAAATAATGTTCCTAAGGAAGATGGGGTAGCATAGTGTCACGTGTTATCTACGTAGCGTGTCTATGGGGGGCTACCAGAGTATTTAAACTAAGAGCCAGGCCTGTGTCTGTGGGGTGTGCAGGGAGGAAGGTGCCTACAGGCCATTAGATTTTCTTTAATTGCTTGTACCTTCGCCTCCACGTGCTCTGAGCGGGGTCACTGTCTGTGTCTGCAGCCGCCGGCTGAATTTACTGGAGAGGGTGAGCGCCGACGCTGTCACCACCATCTTGCACAGGATGATCGAGGAGAGGATGGAGCAGCGATGCAGGGGGGAATACGAGCACTCCTTCCTCAACGAGTTCCAGGAGGTAAGGCTGCCGTGGGGCAGCCAGGGCCCGTCCTTCAGACTGCACAGCTGCTGCTCTTACTGCTTGAGCAGCTCAGCCTAAAAGTGAGCCTGAGAACACCTGGGCCAGGGCTGTGACCCCACCATCCCCGGCAGAAGAGCTGGTTAAAACTCCCCATTTTGATTTTTGCTAGAGGGGAAGGTTTGCTCTCACCTGTGTGTAATGGGCTGTTATATTTTATTTGGTGATAGTCCATAGTAATGAGTGAATTTCTGTGGATCTGTTTTACAAACTACAAGATCCATTTTACAAAGTACTAGTGTCATCAAGCCTGCAGAGGACCCTCCCCCTGCGTAGGTGGGCCCATAATTAGAATTTGTGTGACTTTCTTCTTTCCAATTTTGCTTTCTTTCCAATTTTTCAGCACCCCTTTAAAATGGGAAGCGAGGATGGGAGGTGATAGTCTGGTATCCATCTCACCCGTGGGCCAAATACAGAATTAAAATCTTCCCTTTCTCCTACCCAGTTGTTTTCCTGCTGCCTTAAACCGGGTTTGTGTCGGGCTGTTTACCCAGAGTGACCTTAAAATACAATCCTTCTCTGGGTTATGGCCGTTCCAGGATACAGTCCTGGCTCTGCAGGCGCTCGTTGTTCCTCCGTGCGTGACCTTGCCTTTGCCAGTGTTGTGAAGTCAGGTTGCCATGCAGACCCCACCGCTCTGCGTGGTTGCCCTGGTTTCCTTTCTGCTTGCCATGCCGGCCGTTTTTGTCATCTGCAAACATCAGCAGTCCTTGTGTGTTTACTTCCCTTCAGTTGCTGTGCGACGCTTTCTTCATTGGACCTACTGTGAAATGCTTTTGCATGACCTGGAGATTTGTTTAAGGACATTTTAAGGGCACCAGAGAAAATGCAACCACATTCTGCACCTTGCAGAAGGTCCCCTTGCTCCCACCTCTTCAGAAAGGCTGATGTGTTTGGCCGCAGAATGTTGGAGGGGGGCAGAATTAGGAAGAGATGATTTTAAGAAAAAAAAAAAAAAAAAGGCACAAGGCTGGCAAGCTACAGGTAAAATAGAAGCCTGAGAAACAGCTTGGTGAAAGTACAAGGCTGAGAGCAAACCCCCTTTTCAGACACATCGGCAGCCGTCTGCAGTGTGGGTTGATAATCGGGCTGTAGCAGGAGCACTCAGAGAAGATAAACTCATGGGAAACAATGGGTTGGTTTGATAAAAATTGTATTCCTTTACTGATGCAAAGCAACTCAATTTTATAGGCCTTTCCTTTTGTCCTTGAGGAGAATTCCTCATCAGCTTTTCCCCAGTTTTGCCCAGATCGATGCCCAGTTGTTCTCAGGTTCGTCCTGCCTGGCGTTGCCAGAACTGGTGCATTTCTTCTGTCTTTCCTCAGTTGAGTAGATAATTAATGGTTAACACCAGCCAGACCTTGACTTAGCATTTTTGTTTCAGGCTGTCAGAATCTGCTTATCAAAAATTGCTAATATCCAGTAGCTATTAATACTGAAATACTATCCCAGGAAATGCCACGTATTTGCCACCTTAAAGGGGAAATGAAAAAAAAGCATTTCTTTTGAACATCTGGATATTGTAGTTGAGTGCCTTTGAAATTCAACAATTACACATTTCTCTGTAGAAAATGAAATCTCAAAAAATTAACCTTCTGGTGCTCTCTGTTTAGGTTTTTATTTTATTATTCGGTGACAAGGCTGGTATTTGAGGTCTTGGTTTCAAGTGCCCGAGTTTGGTCGGGTGTCTGTGAGTCCTGTGGAAGGCTCATTTGCTCTTCATTGTTAACAGGAATCATAGAAATTTTGGGCCAAGGATGGTGTGATGGGCGATTTGCTCATACCCCCATGAAGAGAATAGTCCTGCAAGTATAGAATGGAGTGGAATTCTGCAGGAATAGAATAGTCTGCAAGTTTTTGAATATACCTTATCCTCGTTGGAGCCCAGCACCTACACACAGTCCTCAGTCATCCCTTGTCTTCTCCTGCACATCTGCAGGATACATCCTGTATCTTTAGTTAAAGTTGGTGTTCTTCTAGCTGTGTTTTCCCCAGCTATAAGCCAGGCCAGGGTTCAGGAGAGCAGCTGGAGGTGGTGCTGGCCTCGGCTACCAGCCCGTTTCTCCTTGCTGTGGTCGCTGCTGGGTGGTGGGGTAAGTGTGGGACGCAGTTGTGCACGCAGCCTGTGGTGTTCACCGTCTCCATACCCTCCCTCTCCCTGTGCAGTGGATTGAGAAGGTGATCGGGTGGCTCAGCAGGGTGTTCCTGCAGGATGGTCCCTCAGCACGCTCCTCTCCAGAAGCCAGCAGCACCCTGAAGCGCTGGCGCTGCCATGTCCAAAGGTTCTTCTACCGCATCTACGCCAGCATGCGCATTGAAGAGCTCTTCAGCATTATCCGAGGTAGGTGGGACCCATTCCATGTTCATTCACTCCTGGACTTGGACTGGATGAATGATGGATCTGTCTTCACCTCCTGATGCACTGCGCTGTCTGCTCTTGCCTTCCCACGGAGCACGGCACTGTTTCTCATCACTGCTTGGTGTATAGATTTCCCAGAGTCCAAGCCTGCTGTGGAGGACCTCAAGTTCTGCCTGGAAAGGACTAATCAGAGGCAGCAGCTGCTCAGCTCCCTGAAGAGTGCTCTGGAAATGCGACTTCTTCATCCTGGTGGGTTTTTCATCCTCATGTATGTCATAACACCATAAGGAGCCTTGGTATGAGTGGGAATCTACTGGGAACCATCATCTGATTCCATGTTTGATGAGCGAGAGGCCACCAGGCTGTGTTGAAATGTGCTTGGGCAGCAGTAGCTGATTGTATCCCAGCCCCTTCTTGCCTCATTTTTGCCTCAGTATGGTGAGGAGCTGAGCTAGAAGTTTAGCTTTGGTCCAGGTGGATAAAGGCGTTTTTGTTGTGCGTGGTCTGAGCTTCTAACGCACGGTCAGGGCTCAGCCGGTTTCTGGTAGTCTCTGAGCCTGTGTTCACAGCTGGAACTGGTTTCTCAGCCACATGGATCTGGTCTGTCCCCTTGGCTGGGGCAGCAGGGCAACAAGCCCTTCACCTCCGACTCTGTAGATCGGACAGAGGGACTTGGGGCACCCAAGCCGTTGCTCTGGGACTCTGACTCCCTCTGCCCCTCCCCTCTAGGAGTCAACACATCCGACATCATCACTCTCTATATCTCGGCCATCAAGGCCTTGCGGGAGCTTGACCCCTCCATGGTTATCCTGGAGGTCGCCTGCGAGCCCATCAGGAAGTATCTGAGGTAAGAGGCTCATGGGCTCAGTCTTTTGCACTCCCTTTTCTTCTCCTCTGTTCTCCCGTCACTTGCTCTGTGTCTCTTGCCTGTCGGCAGGACCCGGGAGGACACGGTGCGGCAGATCGTGGCCGGGCTCACGGGGGATGCTGAGGGCTCTGGTGACCTCGCAAATGAGCTCTCGAAAGCTGACCCGGTGACACTGGAGAACGGCCAGGAGAGTGATGATGACATCGCGGAACCAGGGGACTGGGTTCCTGACCCAGTTGATGCAGATCCAGGTTAGTTGTCAAGACCAGAAGTCCCAGCAGCTGGGCTCCGGTGGGCTGTAATCACAGGATCACAGAATGCTATGGGGTTGGCAGGGACCTCTGGAGATCATCCAGTCCAACCCCCTTCCAGAGCAGAGTCACCCAGAGAAGGCTGGACAGGAATGGGTTTGAATGTCTCCAGAGAAGGAGACTCCACCACCTCTCCGGGCAGCCTCTTCCAGGGCTCTGCCACCCTCAAAATAAAGAAGTTCCTCATCATGTTCAGATGGAACTTTCTATGTTCCAGTTTGTGCCCGTTCCCTCTTGTCCTGCCACTGGGCACCACTGAGAAAAGACTGACCCCATCCCCCTGACACAGCCTTGAGCAGCTCCTCTGCTAGTCCTTGAGAGCTGAGCTGGGCTGGGCCAGGTCTCTGCTAATCTCCCGCTGTCGTCTGCTGGATTTCACTAGGAAAATCGAGTTCCAAGCGTCGGTCCTCGGACATCATAAGCCTCCTGGTGAGCATCTATGGCAGCAAGGACCTGTTTATCAACGAGTACCGCACGCTTCTGGCTGACCGGCTGCTGCATCAGTTCAACTACAGTGCTGAGAGGTGAGCTCCCAGTGCCCAGCCCCAGGGCTTGCCATGGCAAAATCCCCTGATAAAGGTGTGCTTCGGGCTGGGTCCGATGAGCGGCTCTTTCTGGAGCCAGGAATGTCTTTGGCCGTTTCGTCTGCGGCTTTGGGTTGGCACAGAGAATTTAATGTGCTCCCCTCTCCTCGGGCTGCATCCTGCCCAGTCCTGCCCTTGGCTTGCACTGACAGGGCAGTGTGGAGGAAATTGGAGGCACCCACACCTTCTTAGCTCCATCCCACATGTTCTGGTGGCCCTCACAGCCTGCGCAGGCTGCTTAGGGTCAGCAGAAGGTGTCGAAGTAAGAAAAAAAGGGATGAAGCATCAGGAAACCCCAGTTGCAG
The DNA here is from genome assembly GCA_003697955.1 of Calidris pygmaea. Taxonomy (NCBI): domain Eukaryota; kingdom Metazoa; phylum Chordata; class Aves; order Charadriiformes; family Scolopacidae; genus Calidris; species Calidris pygmaea. Next base: position 419,136 of record QJSC01007477.1, on the reverse strand, counting down.
CCCAACTCTGTTTCTTGATTCAACACTTTCCTTTCCGTGAGATGCAGCTGGTGTGAGCCACCTCTGGGACGGGCCATCTCGGGCAAGTGGCTTGCCAGACGCTGAGGTTGGCCTGTGCTGTCGAGGGGGAGGGCTGTGTGCCACGTTCCTCCAAATAAGAGGGATGGGAAGGTTTTCAAAAAGTTGCTGACCTACAGAGGAAGTGACTATTCCTCACTTAGATGCTAGAAAACATCCTGTTGAGATAACGTACCCTGCAGGGCTTCCTAGGAAAAGCTCCCTTGTGCCAGGGACTACCTTTCTTGGCTGTGTTGGAAGGGGTGGAGGCCAAGCCAGGCTCGTCCGTCTGAGGGACCTGGGGCTCATCTGTTGTTTCTCTTATCAGGGAAATCCGCAACGTGGAGCTGCTGAAGCTGCGGTTTGGTGAAGCTCAGATGCACTACTGTGAAGTCATGTTAAAAGTAATTTTTTTTTTTTTTTTTAATTAAAATTAAAGACCTGGGTGTTTGAGCTCATTGGGGAAGGCGAGGGACTTGAGGAGTGACCCAAAAAGGATCTTTTAGGACAGTGGGGTTTCCAGAATCCCAGTGAGGGGGCTGATCCGTGACAGGCAGAAGCACATTCCAAATCATTTCTGTTTTTTAAGCCCCGTGGGTTGGGTTATGGACTCTGGGGGATGGTTGCACTGGTGGTGGTGTCCTTCCAGCCCTTCCTGCAGTGCAGTATTTGGGCATTGAAGAGCTGGGCTCTTCCAGCTCCTCTAGGGTTGGGAGTCTGGAGTTTAATTCACTTGAAGCAGTGTGGGAAGAACACAGGTCTGGAGGGACTCTGGTGTAGGCTAGTGTTGAGTTGTAATCCTTTCCTCAGCCTCCCCACAAGTGTTTCTGAGCATCTAACAGAATTTCTAGTGGACACACACCATCATGTCCTTTCCAATGTCCCCGTCATCATTTGGAGACAACCCTAGTCACCTTTTTTAAGTGTCTCCTTTACTAAGGATTGGCAGTGACTTGGGAGAGAAGGATCTACCTTTGCTTCCTCTGCCTTTTCCAGGATATGGCTGACTCGCGGCGCATTAATGCCAACATCCGCGATGAGGAAGAGAAACTCCCGGAGGAGGAGAGGCCACCCTTCAGCCTCGTCGCCGTTATCCTGTCGAGTGAGTTCTGGCCACCGCTGAAGGAGGAGAAGCTGGAGCTTCCAGAGCAGGTTAAGGAAGCCATGGAAGCCTATTCCAAGAAGTATGAGAAATTAAAGGTAACACACCTCCTCAGAAAAGGTGTATGCTGTTCACACTTTATTATATTGTATGTTTTTTGCAGAGTCACCTTTAACATCCCTTAAATTTTAGCTGCTGGTACCACACGCTGTTTTGGTGGAATCCCAAAGTCCTTCAGCCTGGAGTTGGGTGCAGAAGCTGCGCTCCCTTAGCTATTGCCGAAAGAAGGGTTTTCTCTTTATTGGGTGCCTGGGTCGTTGTGATGATTGCGGTTGTGGAATAGAATTTTCTAAAATATGCCAGTGTTTGTTAGTTAAATGGATACTGAGGTGGAAGTTCTTGGGCGTCTTAAACCTGGTCTAAGCTTGTTGGCCGAAATTCTATAGTAGTAAGAGCGACATCCTGTCCCTGTTGGATCTCTCCTTCACTGCTCTGGCACCTCCTCTCCTGTTTGTCCCCTTGAAAAGAAGCTCTTTTAACGTGGTCTCATTTTAAGCTTCACTGTTCATCTGATGTTGGGTGAATGATGCTTCCTCTTCTCTCTGTGGTCTCTCCTGGGTTGTTTCATTCGTTTCTGGAGGGTCCCTGGACTCCACGTTAAGCACTTCAGGTGCAAGCAGTTTTGGTCAGTTTGACTGTGGCTCAGAGACTGAATCCTTGCCTTTATAAACAGCATGGAGAGGTAGAGGAGAGGCACACAGAGCACGCGTGAGCGGCCACACAGCATTCTTCTGTTCTCCAGGCCCTTGATCGTGGCAGTTAGTCAGATAGAGAAGGCTGAGGCGCATCTTGCTCTGCTCACACAGGATGGGTTGGAACCAGGAGCATCTGTCTGGAAGCGAAGGAGAGATGTAGGTCACTTCCAGAGTTCTGGTCTTGCCTTTCTCACCTTGCAGCTTCTCATCTGGTGGAGTGGGTGATTCCAATCTACCTGCCGTGCCAGCGTAGTGTCTGTGCACGCACTGATGGTTCTTTGCAGCCAACCTGAACACAGTTTGGTGTCTCATGCAGGTGTTTTTGACTGCCCACTTGTGTTCTCATTCCAGGCTTGATTTTTCTATATCCTTACTTGAACTTGTTATTACACACCAGGTGATGCATGCCATGAGGCTGGGAACCTCATGGCTCTAGGTCCTGTCTCTTCTCCGGCTGTAGCTTCGTGCCAGATGTTGATGCCATCTGATTTCTGTGCCTGCAAAACATTGGGTAGGAGAGGATGCGGGAGGGAATGCAAGGGATGCAAGGATGCTCAGGGGACTCAAGAGCATCCCTGAGCATCCCTCACCCTTCAAAACAAGCAGTGCTCTTTTCGCTGCTGTATCAGAAGAGTATTCTGTCTCTTCTGAGGAAATCCTGCCCCAGATCAGCATTTATTTTCTGGTAGGACTTTCCCAGGAGTGGCCTGGTTGGTCTTCCAGTGTTTCTTCAACCCATGCTTACCCTACCAGTGAGCTGAGTGACCGGCTTTCAGGCAGGAGAGGAGCATTGGTCTTGGACAAGAGCTGAACAGCAATGTGTGTCAAGGAGGATGTTTCTCATGAGGGACAGGGGCCGGTTGGGTGGTGGCAGTGCTGGGTGACTCATGAGGAGGGGGGCAGCTTTTGTGTCTGGCAGAGACCCTGGTGGTTGGGGGGTGTTTGCAGTAACGCAGCACTTGGTGGTTCTTGTTAGAAGATCTGCTGTGAGTGGCTCCTTCTCCCTTTTCCAGGCCATGAGGACCCTGAACTGGAAGTACCACCTGGGCCTGGTGAGCTTGGACGTGGAGCTGGCAGATCGCACCCTCTCCCTGTCGGTCTCTCCCGTGCACGCTGCCATCATCCTGCACTTCCAGACCAAGAGTGAGTCCTGTGGCAGAGGCGCAGCGTTACCACCCGTGTCTCTGGGCTTCCTGTGGGTGGGTGGGAAGGGACACGTTGCTTGGGCTCTGAGATCTCCGGCAGCAGGACCAAGACCTGGTTCGTGGGCTTGGATCTACCACAAGGCTCAGCACCTCCTGGGCTGGTGTCCCGGGCTTTTCTCTGATATCCGTGGTCTCTGCAGGTACATGGACACTGACAGAGCTCAGTGAAGTGCTCAAGGTGCCCGAGACGTCGCTGAAGCGTAAGATGACTCTGTGGCTGCAGCAGGGGGTCCTGCGTGAAGAGCCCCAAGGCACCTTCACTGTCATTGAGGAGGAGCAGAAGGACCAGGTGGAGAAGGTAGTTCTGATAGACAGCGATGAGGAGGGAGACTCTGCCATGGCGTCGCAGGCTGACCAGAAAGAGGAAGAGCTGCAGGTACCTGTCCCTGTGTCTCGGCTGCTTGCGAAGCCACCAGGACAGTGCAAACATCCTGTGCTTTGGGTTTTGGGGAGTCTGATCAAGATGATGGATTCAATTTGCGCTTGGGATTAGTGTTTTCCACTGGCTCAGTCCAGAGTTTTTTTGAAGTGGGTATCTCTTGATCAATGACTGGTGGTAGATTGCAGCCTTCTCTCCAGGAAGGTGCCCGGCTGCTGAGCCAGGCAACCATCTCTAAATCTGTTTTTTCAGTTAAAAAAAAAGAAAAATTCTGAGACATGATTTCATATTTGAAAACAGTCGTAACTTATTTGGATTCACCCAAGCAGTGCTGTTTGGCACTTAGACTACCAAGAAGGCTTTAGCCAGCACTAGCAGCTGGACCTTTGCCGTCTCTGTGTTGTGGTTCCTGGACACTTCCAGTGCTTTTCCTACCCGTGTGTGGTGGTGGGTGTGTGTGTGGTGCTGTTGTGAACCACGCAGTTGTCATACTGGTGTTTATCCACTGCGGGTCATGCACGTACTGCACGTCAAACCCTGCTTTCTAGCTGTGTCCCAGCACCGCATGTTTCCTGTTAAAAGACCACACGCTCATGGCCAAGAGCAGAACTTACTGCCAGGCACAGCCCTGCTCTGCTTTTGGGATATGGGATCACAGAACCATGGAATCGTCTGGGTTGGAAGGGACCTTTTAGATCATCAAGTCCAACCATCAACCCAACACTGACAAACCCACCACTAAACCATGTCCCTCAGCACCACGTCTGCCCAGCTTTTAAATACCTCCAGGGATGGTGGCTCCTCCACTGCCCTGGGCAGCCTGTTCTAAGGCTTGATAACCCTTTCAGTGTAAAAATTTTTCCCACTATCCATCCTAAACCTCTCCTGGTGCAACTTAAGGCCATTTCCTATTGTCCTAGTCCTTATCCTGTCCTCGCTGATGGACCCCTTTTCTTCACAGTATAGATGTTGGTGGGATTTACTGTTCCTTTGTGTCCCCTCTGCAGCTGTTCTGGACGTACATCCAGGCCATGCTGACCAACCTGGAGAGCCTGTCCTTGGAGAGGATCCACAGCATGCTGAAGATGTTCGTGATGACAGGCCCGGTGGTTACAGAAATCGATATACAAGAGCTGCAGGGCTTCCTCCAGAAGAAGGTCCGGGACCAGCAGCTCATCTACTCCGGAGGTGTCTATCGCCTGCCCAAGAACTGCAACTAGACTTTGAGCGTCCCTGTGTTCCCCCTCTGTGTCACTTCTCCGTGCCCGTGCTCATCCCCTGAGCGTCCCCCAGTTCCCTGTCTCTGCTGGGCAGTTTCTCTGCTCGGCAGGGGGGGTTTGCTGTGGCCTCCTCCCCACACGGGGCTCCTTTTCCACATGGAGACAACTCAGCAGCAGCAGGGGCCATGCACCCCACAACTTCTAGGGCTGGGCCTGCTCCCCACATCGCTTTTCCTCCCATTAATGAGTGTCTGGGCCCACTTCACTGGTTAATAAAAAGCAGTTTTCTTTTTCAGATGGTACCACCTCTTTTCTTTCCCCTCGGCAGGGCGCTCTTGGTGTCGGCCTTCCCACGCTGGAGGGGTGGGCAGGAACCCCCCCCCGTCTGCCGGGCACCGTCCCCCTTTGGCTGGGGCTCCATCTGTAGCCCCGGGAGGGTCTGGGAGGGGGCCGTTGGCTCCGGTTGCTGTCTGGGTCTCTGTGTGTGGCTAAAACAACGTCTCGCAGCTGGCTCTGATGAGCGAGACCCTACACAAAGTCAAGTGTCCCTGCTGTCTCCTTTGGCTTACGTGGGAGGAAGACTCCAGGGTCTGCGCACCCTGAAATTGCGTGGAGTAATTTTATTGTGGGGTGAAGAATGCTGTAGATGGATGAGACGTAGCGGTTCTTCAGGGAAAGCTGTTTAGTCCTGGAGGATAAGTTAGTGGATTACGCAGACACTGGTGGGGTTGCTTTATTTTGGCACAAATAGGTGTCTCCCCACACCACAGCGGCTGCCCTCAAGGGTATCGTCTGGGTGAGCTTCAGAGTTATTGGCACCACTGAGATCCAGGAGGCAGTTCGAGGGGATAATCCCGGAGCTCGATGGTTGAACATCACGTCCCCAGCCCGGGCACAAGATGGGGCAATGGCTTTCAGGATTGTGCTCTGTCTCCATAGTGTTTGGGGTTCCTCACTCCTGCTTTCTGGGGGGGGTTTGCTCGTCGGCAGGAACATGCTGGGGAAATCTGGCTTTTTCTGAAGATTTGCTTTCTGTGAAGCAAGGAATGAATTTCCACAGCCCGAGGAGTCTTTCCCCTCCTTTGCTGAATCTTCTGTCCCAGCCCGTGGGCACTGCGGCCGCTGGAACTGAGATACCAACTGGCCACACTCAAAACCCCAGAGCAGCCTGTAACCCTGGCTGGGCCGCTGGGTGTCCAGGTGTGTGAGGGACTCGTGGAACACAGAAAACAACCTGTATTTAACATTTACCCTTGTTTTTCAGTGCCTAAAGGCCTGGAAGTCCCACACTGTGGGATCCTTCCTGCAGCTGCAGGCAGTAGGGGACGGGGCTTCTTTGTCCCTTGTGCACGTCCACGGCTGTTCCTGTGGGTGAGGGCACGTGTTCTTGTTTCCCTGGGGCACTTTACTCCAGGCTCGTGGTCCTGGGGCACGAGGAGCTGGTTGGCGTGTTCTGTTGTGAAGCTTTAAATGGTCCTTGTGCTGTCGGGGCTCTGTTAATAACGAAATAACCCCTGGTCTGTGAAGGTGTCGGATGTTACTCCAGGTAAAGCCAAGATGGATGAGCAGCAGCTAATCCCAAACGGCAGCAGACGGGGAGGGAAATCCACGCCTGAAGGCACAAGGAGCCCCACCAGGCCCTTGTAGGACACCAGGCTGGATTCGTTATCTTCTGAGGTTGGGTGGGGTGGCCAGGAGACAGCACTGGCAGGGTCATCACTGCACCCAGCGTGGGATACATCCCTGGGAGCCACGTGTCAAGGTCACAAAACCCAAATTCTTGTTGAACGGCAGCTGGTGTGACCCCAGGCAGAGGTCTCTGCTGCCTGCTTGGAGCTTCTCCAGCAGGTCCTGGTGGGTTCTCCCTCCCCAGTTTCAGATATAGGAAACTCCTTGTAGCAAACATCTTCTGGGGACTTCTCCACATTCCCTCAAAGGCTGCTCAGCTCCTGGTGCCCTTGCTCAGCTCAGCCAACACTCAATAAATGAGAGCAGCCCACTGGTGCCTGGGCTCCATCCAAACCCTACGTGCTGTGGGAGGGTGAGAGGGGCCAAGATGTGGGCAGGTTGCGTGGACATCCCTGTAGGACACCTCTTTCCTGCCTGTGCTGCAGGTGCAGAGCTGCGTTTTGCAGCTTATTTTAATTTTATTTTATTTTATTTTATTTTATTTTATTTTATTTTATTTTATTTTTTTCAGGAAAGCAAGCTGCTGGAGCAGATGGAAGCATCTGGCGAGGTGGGCAGCCGGGTGGGTGTCTGCCGGCGGTGGGAGCCGGAGCTGCCCGGGGTGAGCTGTGACACGTCCCGCTCCACGTCTGGGTGCTCTGCGGCCGCCACGGGGGGGGGGGAAACAGCGCTTTTTGATCTTTTGAGATCAAAGGAACCCCCAGCTGTGCAGCGCCGCAGCGGGGCTGCGGGGAACTGGGGCCGTCCCCGTCCCAGTTTGTCACCAACATAACCTAGAAACAAAGCAAGCACTGAAAGTGAGGAGCGTTACGTTCTTCATGGTGCCTTTCATCCATATCCTTACCGAGGGTCCAGTACGGGGATGATGACAATTAGGAGTTGAATACTGGGCTGTTCACGCTGCTCCCACCACTCAGCAGGGTAAATCCCGCATATTTCCGGCTGAAATAAAACCAGCACAAAAACCCAGGAATTCACCTTCCTCAACTGGAACCGATTTAATCTGGAGGGTGGAGGAGGAAGACAAGCAGAAATAGTCAAGCGTGAACACTTTTTATTATTCTCATATTTTTCTTTTTGTATATGGAACTATTAATATCAGTCTCGGAAACGTGTCTCAGTCCTTTGCCATGGCCACTTGACATAAATGACAGATATGTCTGTTTTCCACCCATTGTTCCTCCACTCACTTAATACACACGCTGCCTGTCCTCCACTGCCGACCAGTCATTTGGAATGTGACCTAAAATTGAACAACCTTCTTTGAAAAAAACTTCCCCTAAAAAACACTCACATAAGCATAAGGAAAAATATGTTTTTCTTTCGTTACACCAAGACCTGGATAGCTGCTGGGGCAAGGAACGTGGCCGCGAGTGACTCCAGGGCTCCCGCTGGTTTGGCTTTGCTTATAGATGCAAAAAATACATGCAAAAAAAAAACCAACCCAAAAACATGGCCTCAAGTTACGCCAGGGGAGGTTCAGGCTGGATATTAGGAAAAAAATTTTCACCGAAAGGGTTATCAGGCATTGGAATGGGCTGCCCAGGGAGGTGGTTGAGGCACCATCCCTGGAGGTGTTCAGAAGACGGGTTGATGTAGTGCTGGGAGATATGGTTTGGTGATGGTGTTGCTTTTTGTTTGTTGTGCGGGTGTCTATTTTTGTCAAAATTAGGTTGACGGTTGGACAAGATGATCTTTAAGGTCCCTTCCAACCTAGAAGATTGATTCTGTGATTCTATGTATTTATTTATTTATGTTTGGGTGCAGGTGGATATTTTCCTCCTGCAGCACTTCCTCAACCCCCAGGGCAGGGTGCTGTGGGGCAGGCAGTGTGCCCCAGCCGTGCCCCGTCCTCACCAGCGCTCCAAGCCCTGTGGTGACATGGCTGGGGCCACATCCAGCCACGGCAGCGCCACCGAGATCGGGTAGGGAAGGGCACGGGATGAGCATCTCTCCTGCCCTCATCTTTCCCCAGCTGCCCCAACGCTCCCCAAGGGATGGGCCTTTGGGGTGTGATGAGTGTGTCCGTCCTGAGCCGGGAGGTGGCCATCACCGCCACCGTCGAAGGGACCTGGAGCTGCTTCTGTCCCTGCAGGAGGTCCCGGCGTGACCGAGCCAGAGCCACCGGGTGAGTCGTGGTGCGGTCATTTCAAAGGGTGACAATAGCGGAAACCCTGGTTTGATGAGCGTTTTTGGCTTTTATGGAATGTAAAACTCTTAAAATTAATTGAAACAAGCTGAAAATGCAGTTTTTCAGCCTGAACGGAGGCAGCTGGAAGGAAAAAAAAAAGGACTTTGGGCTTTTCCCTGCTCGGTTTGCCGTGTGGCCACCTTGCTTCAGGCTGGAGCCACATCTGGTGGCTGAGGCGAAGCCCCGTCCCGACTCCCACACCTTTGCAAATCGCTTCTATTTTTAAAGAAAAGAAAGAAAAAAAAATACATAGCTTGAAAAAAGTATGTAAAATCCCATTTCTTTACTCCTTGGATGCTTGGAAATGGCCTCAGTTCCCCTGGGGTGTTTCACAGACGCCCTCGTTGCGCACCGCAAACCCTTTCAGTGAAGGCTTGTTTGCACGGGAAGCGTCACGATGATTTTCTCTGATCAGCCCTTGTGAAATGAGTCACTTTTTGTGGCGTTGGGGGACGCTGGCGGGAGGGAGCTGCACGGGTGACCGTCCCACCCATCACCGCAGGAGACCTGCTCGCCGCTCTCCATCTTTTCCAAATTATTTCTCACGTTTTTCATTTTTCCCCCTCAATTTTCCCCTTTTTTTCCCCAATGTGAGCAGCAGGGTGACCCCAAAGCTCCCCAGGGCAGCGCCACGTGCTGTTGGTCCCTGCCTTCTCCCATCGCTGGCCCCGGCACCCACTCCCGTTGCCACCCTGGCCCTGAGCTGGGCCGGCACGACGGTGACCTTCCTGGTGGCCCCGCGGTGCCACCAAGGCCAGCAAGTGAGGAGGTGAAACTGCCAAAGACATTTTTCTTTGTTTTTTCCTTATTTTTTAATGTCTTAGTGAGGTGGGGATGGAACTCAGCTGCAGGAGAAAGAAGCAGAGGATTTGAATTGGCTTTTAGGATCCATCCTCTGCACCGGCGGTCCTTGAATGGCTTTAAAAAAAGAAAATAGATAAATATCCTCGCTTTGCTTCAAAAAAAAAGCCATCACCCTCATTTACCTTGGTCTATTTATAAACTGTTTAGAAGGGCCACGATAACCCAAGCAGGATGCGGTGTCCCTAGAAGGGACGTTCCCTGGCCCACAGATAAACTGTTTGGGTTATTTTGGACGTGTTAAAGCCGGGCTGCTTACGAAGGTTGGAAATTCTTGCGAAGAGCGGGATTGGGAAGAGCGCGGGGTCCGGCTCCGTGGGCCCAGGGCCGTATCCCGTCCCGGGGGAGGGTGTCGCTGAGCTGTACCTGGTTTTACCCTGAGCCAGCGGCCGTTCCTGCTTCTCACTGATGGGTTTGGGATGCAGGAGGGCTGACGGCGCGGAGGGACCCTGCAGGAGCCAGGGGCTGGAGCAGAAATTCGGGGCAGATCGACACAAGGTGGGTGATGATCTGGGCCTGGAGCATCTCCCTTACGAGGAGAGGCTGAGGGAGACTTGGGTCTGTTCAGTCTGGAGAAGAGAAGGCTGAGGGGGGATCTGATCAACACCTATAAATACTTCAAGGGTGGGTGTCAGGAGGATGGGGCCAGGCTTTTTTCAGTGGTGCCCAGGGACAGGACAAGAGGAAATGGGCACGAAATTGAATATAAGAAGTTCCACCTAAACATGAGGAGGAACTTGTTTGCTGTGAGGGTGGCAGAGCCCTGGCAGAGGCTGCCCAGGGAGGTGCTGGAGTCTCCGTCTCTAGAGACATTCAAACCCACCAGGGGTCCTGTGGGACTTGCTCTGGGTGGCCCTGCTCTGGCAGGGGGTTGGACTGGATGATCTCCAGAGGTCCCTTCCAACCCCATAGCATTCTGTGAGTCTGTGATATAAAAGGAAAAAAATCCCCCACCCATTGCTGATGTGACTGGGGAGTCAAGGGTGGTCAGTAGCACCGTAAAAATGCTCAGAAAAAGGATCATCTGGGTCTGGAGATGTCCCTGCAGGGCTGCTGCCCCGTCTGCTCGGGCAGCCCCACGCCGAGGAACCCGCTGCCCACCGTGGGAAAATTCAGTGAAATACCCTTTTATTCTTCCCTTTTTGGGGAGGCAGGAGGGGCCGGCTCCGAGGCCGGGGGCCGTGGGGCTGCTCGGGGTTTCTGTGTCCCCACCCTGGTGGCATTTCCCCTTCTTCATTGCAGGCTCTCACTTTCTGTTTCAGGGCTCCTTGCCCACTCCCTGCCCGCTCCAGCTTTGCACCCGCGGGGGTATTTCTGACCCCTACACACATTTTCCCAGCAGTTCCAAGCCTGTGGCCTATTCAGCCTTTTTTTGCTTCCTGTTTTTTTGACAGATTTCCTCCTTTTTCTAAAGTTTTTCCGACATGAGGCTGGTGCTGTGGGGATGGGACCCCCTGTCCCAGTGTTGCTGGGGTTCACCCTGAGCCCATTCTGGGCTCTCAGCTCCCGCAGAGCCCCCCTCCCCGCAGAGGGACCCTCTGGGTGTTCCAGGGGGGGATTTGGGAAATTGGGGACCCCAGGGGTTCACTCGTCTTATTCTGGTTTCCCGGGGGAGCGGAGGGACCGGGAGCGTTTCCACGTGTCGGGGCTGCAGCCGCCGCTAATGAGCCCTGGCAGCGTTTCAGCTCCAAAGACGACGTGCCAGAAAAAATAGATGAAAAAAAAATCTAAAATTGTTGTATAAGTGGGTGCCACCCAGCCAAGGTGGCCACCTTGACCTCTGGCGATGCTTTCTGGTGGGTACCAACACTGGGGGCTGCCCATCGCCTGCGGGTACCCAAACCAGCGGGTGCCGGTCAGTGACTGGCACCAAAATCTCGGCTTTGGTGGT
>QJSC01007477.1:269028-407527 GCA_003697955.1 Calidris pygmaea | reverse complement strand
CTCCCCCCCACCCCATTGTGTTGCCCCCCCCCATTGCCTCAGTGCCTGCATGTCTTCCCCCATCCCCAGGATGTCCCCTCCCCATGGCACCCTGTGGCACAGCAGCCTGCTCCCCCCACTTTGGGGTGTCAGAGGTCCCTGAAGCCCCACGGGGGGGACGCAGCCCCCACCCCGGGGCCGTGCCAGGGGCAGCAGCAGCAGCACAGGGTGGTATTTCGGCCAGGAACATGAGCAGGGGCTGTTTCCCACGGCCCTGTCCCCCATGTCCCCCCTTGCCCCATGGGCCATGCCGGAGGGGTGTCCCTGTGTGGGACACCTCAGGGTGCCAGCGATGCCCCTGCCCCGTCCTCCTGCTCCCCCCTGGCATTTTTGGCAGCTGCTCCTGACTGAGATGATAATTTTGGAGGCCAGTTGGTGGTGACACCATGATGGTGTCCCCAGCTGGAAGTGCCAGCCCTGCATCGCCCTGTCACCCGCACGGGCACTCCACTGCTGTCCTTGTGTCCCCCCCCCGTCCCCAGGTCAGACAAGGGCTGGTGGTGGCCACGCTGCCCCACTTGGGTCCCCGTCCCCACGTGCCATGGAGCTCCTCCAGCTCTGCACGGGTCCCACGTGGGTCTGTCCCTTGTCCCCACCATAACCGGGAGCTCGTCACCCTCTGCTCTGGCCTCACCCTCTGCCAGAGCAGAGGGTGACGAGTTCCTGGTAATGGTGGGGACGTGGCATACGTGGCCACGAGGCATACGTGGGCCCCCGGCATCTCTCTCTGTCCCCATGGCTTGGGAGGGGTTTAGAAACCCCATTGCGGGCGCCCGTCGAGCCTCCTTCCACCCCGCCTTGGTTTCCTGCTGCGTGTTGGAGGCTTCCTGCCCCCCGACCCCCCTGTCCCCATCCTGGGACATGGGGACGGTTCATTTTCCTTCCCAATTACAGCAATACCTTTTTTTCTGGGCTGTCCAGGTTTGCTAACAACCCTCGGGTGGGGATCGGGAGCTTCTTGCTCCTCTCATTGCTTCTTGTAGGGTTTTTGGAGGACGTTGCTGGGTTTTTTTTTTTTTTTAATTATTTTTTTTAAATGGTTTTCAACCACGCTGCTTGGGGGAAGCTCTTCCTTTGCAGAAATCTGAATTGAAGCTGGAAAAATAGCTCTTCTCACGGCTGCTGCCGAAACGCCTGCCCGAGCTCCTCCAGAGGGGACCTCCGGCATGGGGCCAGCCCTCCTGGGCTTCCCGACCCCCGGAGCAGCCCCCAGCCACCCCGTGCTGGTGGCCACCCTCCAGCTGAGCTCCTGCGCCTTCGTGACACAGAAAATCCCCACATTTGCAAGGATTTGTTAGGCAAATCCCCTCCCTGGCCGCAGCAGAGGTGTGTCCGGCTGCCCAGCAGGGGAGACTTTGTGGGTCCAGGCTGGGGGGACCCTGCTCAGACCATCCCCTTCCCCTCGGGATGTGGGGACCTCCGTGTGCGTCGCAGCCAGGGTGGGAAGGGCGCTGCGATGCCCCAAAACACCCCAAACTGGGTTGTTGGTTTTTTTTTTTTTTACCTCCCTATTTTTGATCCCGTTGAGCTGCTTTCTCAGGGAGCAGGTTCCAGCTGGGATTTTATCCCCCCAAAAATAGGAGTTTGCTGGGCAAGAGGTCACTTCGGAGCCGCTCTGGCTTTGCCAAATGGGCTTGTTTTTCGGGGAAAAAGCCTCGGCCGCGTTGTGCGAGCGCAGGTGGGAGGCGGGGGGTGCCGGGGCGGGTTGGGAAGGGCCGAGGGAAGGTTGAGCTGCAGGTGGAGGAGCCGCCGCGATGATCCTCGGCAGCACCAGGCACGGGGAAACCCCGCTGCTTCCTCCTCCTCTCCCTTAGCGCAGCTGATGGGGAGCAGCGGTTTTCCCCGGGGGGGGGGGGTCTTTTGTGCAGCGGGGGCTCGGGGGGCCCCACATCATCTCTTCCAGGGGTCGGTTCCGCACTGGCCGTGCAGCCTGGCCCAGATGTCCCCATGTCCCCACGTCCCTCCGTGCCGAGGCTGCGAAGGGGCCAAAAGCCGCCGTGGGGTCGGGGTGGACGGAGGCAGCGGAGCCGGAGCCCAGGGGTTGGGACAAACCAACTACTCTGGACTTGCTGGTTTTTTCCAGACTCACCATTTCTTCCCACGTTGGCTCTATTTTCACTCTCCCTGTTTTCCCTGCCAGGGAGAATCCTCGTCCCCGAGCTGCACCGGCGCTGGCTCAGCCCCGATAACCTCTCCTCGCAGCAGCAGCAGCAGCATCACCGCTTTGACCTTTCCCGGCGACGGGCTAATTACACCCCGCAGGGTGGGGAGGTTTTTTTGCCTAAACTGGGGGTTTTCGAGGCCGAGCGGGTGATGAGCTCATCCCGCTGCCCCGTCCCTGTCCCGCCACCCGGGACTCGTGATTCCTCGCCGTGACGGCAGCCGCCGAGGGGGGCTTGGAGCAAGAAGGGGGGAGAGAAAACCGGCCGTCGGCGGCCGTCCCGCGGCGCGGGGAGAAGGAAGTGCTGCCGTGGGCCACTCCTCCTCGCCATTTCCTCTCCGCGGTCGGGTTTTTATACGGATGAGAGAGAGGGGGGCAGAGGAGCAGCCGGCCCGGCCGAGGCCAGAGCCCGGGCTCGGCGGCCGAAGGGGAGCACCGGCGGCCGGCCCCGAGGGAGACGCTGTGGGTAACTGCGCTCGGTCCTTCTCCCCCATCCCGCTCCCCACCCCACGGGGGTCACCCCACGGCCACTTAGAGCTCCGTCCCCGCCACCACCTTCTGTTCATCCCCAATGGCCCCTTTCCACCAAAAAAACCACCCTGCGTTTTTGGGGGATCCTCCTGTTCCTGCCGGTTTCAGATGCTCCGGGTCCTTCCCCTCCACTCGCTGCCCTTCCCCTCGGTCTCGGTCTTTGGGGTTCAGTTAAAAACATTTGGGCTGGGAGCAGGGCTGGTGGGGTTCGGTGACGAGGAGGCTTTTGGGGCGGCGCAGGTGGGTTTTGCATGGCCCTGGCTGTCACCCTCGGGGCTGTGTTTTTTGGGGGGGGGGGGTTGGTGAGGCAAACGCCTGCGCACCCCGAGCTCCAGCCACGAAGCAAAAGCACGTTTCTCGGCTTGTTTCCAAGCGGTGCCCCCGGGGAGCTGCAACTCGGGGTGCCGGGGCCGTGCTGGCCTCTGCCACCATCCGGGATTTCCATTCCTGGCCACTGACACCCTTCGATCCACGTCCCCTGCTGCAAGGGGCTGTTTTTCTCCGCTTTTCCCCCTGGAAAGGCTCAGTTTTGGACAGAGGGGTTGGCTTTCAGCCGGCAGGAATCAACCTTTGGGATTTTCCGGCTGGTCCCTTTTCCCAATAGCTTTGCTAACCCAAAGAGCCCGAGTTTGGGGTGCAGCTCCCTCCTCTCCGATGCTGTTCTTGTGACCCGGCGGTCGGCACTTTACCCGGGGACACCTTTCCCTGGCTGGCATCGGCCCCACGGCTCCTGAAAAACGGGCACTTTCTACCCTCAAACGCCGTCTGCCCGGGGGCTGCCCTGTCCCGTCCCGCTCCCCCCCCAGCCCCGCTGCCTCCGGCTGCCCACGCAGGCTCCTCTGTTGTGGAAACCTTGTTTTGGCAGGAGGAGGGTGACACACAGATGCAAATGTTTGAGGGAAGAGCTAAAGGAGGAAAAGCTGGAGGTTTCTCAGGAGCGGTTCCCGACCGGCGCAGGGCAGTGACTAACGGTGTTTACACCGGCCCTGGTGATGCTGCAGACCTAATTGTCGGGTTCTTTTCCCTACCGTTTTTACCGAACGTCTAATTAAGCTGCCGAAAGCACATCTCTGCAGGCTGGCACAGCCACCTGCCCCGGCCCTGATCCGACATTGAGCAAGCGGAGCAGCTCTTACAAAATTTAAGTCCTGTGTAAATAGCAGCAGGTATTAGGAACTGAGTCACGCTATTAATAGGATTATTATATGCGTGACTGGACTGATTCCTTGCTGAGGACGGGATTTGGGCCCTCCGCCCTGCCTCGCTCGGCTCCCCTGGAGGGTTGGGCATCCCGTGCCGCTGGGATGGATGCGCTGTTTTTGTGCTTTTGGGAAAGAGAGTTGGGAGCATCTCCTGCCTAACGAGCTGGGTCCTCGCCCTTTCACTTTCTCGGGCTCCCTGTGTGGACACGGAGATGGTAGGAGAGCTGGCTTCGGTTCCGAGGGGTCAAACTGCTTCATGCTTCAGCTCCGGGCAGGGTGGGGGTGGCACCCTGCTGTGTGCCAGAAACCTCCGTGGGGGTGTCTTTGGGATGTCTCGCTTTCAGCATCCATCTGCTCCCCAAACCTTTCCCCATAAACCCCCACAGCTCCTTCCTGGCGTTTCATCAAGCCCCTCTGCACCTGTGGAGGTTGAGAAAGTTTCACCGCCTGTTTGTGTCCATGTGTGTCACAGCCCGGAGCGTTGTCCTGGCCCCGGGCTGAGCCCTGCGGTGTCCCCACAACCCGGGGACCATGGCCCGCGCTGCTCTGAGCCACAGGGGCTGCTCCCCAGCAGCTTTGGGGACAGCTTGTCCCGTTGGGGACCTTCAAGCACTGTGAGAGCAAGGCAGAGGGTGCAAGACGTGGAGAAGGAAGGATGTGACGCCAGGGTGGCGTGGGGACAGCCCGGGGCTCGCAGGGGCGTCCCCGGCAGTGGCGTGGGTGGCCCCCAGCTCTCCTGCCTGGTGTCGCCTCTGTGCCTGGGTGCAGGAATCTCGTCCGGCTGGTTTTGCTCTGGGCAGGGCCAAATCCTGCACAGGGTCAGTAATTAGCGCTCTAAGCTCAGCGATAGCTCGTTCAGCAATTAGCACTGAGGGGACCCACTTGCCCTGGCTTGGCTCCCCACCAGGAGCCGGCTGCTGGTGCACGGTCCAGGAACCGACGTGTCCCCGGGGCAGGGGCTTGGCGTGGTGTGTCCCAGGGGCTCGGAGGAGCCGGGAAAGGAGCCGGATGAAGCGAGAAGGTGGCCAGGACCGTGTCCCAGCCCCTGCGACTCCCCGTGCAGCCCTTTGGCTCGCTGGGTGGCCGCCTGCGTCAGCCCGGCGGTGGGGGAAGTGAGAACCTTCTCCGGAGCGTGACATTTGGCAGGTTGGTAACTTCCTGCTGAGCCGAGTCGAGTTAATAACAAATCCTTGGGGGACCTCCTCCTCCCCAGTGATGCCGTGCGTTTGGCAGGACCTAGGGGTGATTTTTCTGGGCGGCCGATGAAAGGCAGCTTTTCTCGCCCTGCCCGTGGCGGCTTCCTGCTCTCCGGGGTTGGCAATGTCACCGCGGCAAACTGCCCTCTTGCGTCAGCGCTGCTGCGGCCCAGAGGCAGCAGGGACATGCCCTCCCTCGGTGACACAGCTCCTGCTGCCACCAGCTTCATGCCGGGCAGGGACGGAGCCTTTTCCCGGCGCTGCAGCACGTGGGGTCCTGCGCCCCGTGGCCACATCCAGGCTTGGAGAGCTGTCTTCTCCTGGGTGCTTCCCCTCCAAATCCATGCCTCTTGTCATGGTGTCCCGCTGCCAGGGTGCATCCTCTACTCTTCCTTCTTGTTCGCCGACCAAGGTCTGTCCACGCGTTCCCGATGCAGATGGGTTTCCCTAAGGGATGCTCGTGTCCCCATGCTCTCCTGTGCGGCTCCAGGGTCTCGCTTGGGAAGGACACAAGGACACAGTGGCCATTGCAGGTCCAGGGATGCGAGTGTGTGGGCACGTGGGATAGAGAGGACCATGGGGGTTGGAGGGTTGGGGTGCCATGGGGCAGCCCCAATCCTCTCCCCAGAGCCATGTGCTGTTGGCAGGCTCAATCACAGCCACGTCAGTTCTCTGCAGCCTGGCTGCCCGGGGAGCTGCGTACCGAGGGCTGAGCGCTGGCCGGATGGTCACTCTCACCTCCTCTCCCTGCGGCAGCGACCGGAGCTGCCTGGCATTGGCAGAGCCAGGAAAAATCCCCCCCTGCCCCCAAGGGAGATGCCGTGCCACCAAAACCTGCGTGGCAGTGGAGTTTCCACAGAGAGGTACTGCCATGGACACTTCCACACCCTGAAAGGTCTCTGCGGGTGTTCGGGTGACTGTTTCCTCTGGGGGTGTGTGCGTGTGTGCTGCTGCAGAGGTGTGGTTTTGCGTCTTGCTTATATTTAGCAGATGTAAGGGAACAGGACTGGGCAGCTCTGGTTCGAGCCGCGGCGTCTGCCCCGTGTCCTGCCTCCTGCTCATGGCAGAACGTAGCAGAGCCCCCGGCTTGGGCTCCAGCCAGCTCCAAGCTTTCCTTCTGAGTGTGGAGGTAGGGTTGGTTTTGTGATATACATCGATTTGGGCTTATTTATGCTGAATTCATCCATAGTTTTGCACGTCCAGAGCGTCTTCCAGAAAGTTTGCTTAGGTCTGAGAGTCCCTCTCTTCCACCTTGCACTGCTGATTGCTACAGGTAATTGTTCTGCCCGTTAGAAAGTGGGACATCTGTCTAATTTGGCTGTTATCGATCACTTCCTGATCTTATAAAAACTGATTTTATATTGTCTTTTTTTTTTTTTTTTTTTTAAGAAAGAGGATGATGTGAATGGGCTGCAGGAACCAGGCGAGATGGATGGAGAGCTGCCCTGCGCTGAGGTGGATGGAGAAGTGTCCTCTGCCCCGGAGGATCTGGGAGGAGAGATGCCCCGTGCGGAGAGCGATACCGAAGGAGAAGCTTCCTCTGCCGACAGCGATGCAGAAGGGGAAATTCCTTGTGCTGAGCCCGACACAAAAGAAGAGGGACATTGTGCTGAGAGCAGTGTGGAAGGAGAACTGCCCGGCATTGACAGCAGTGGGGAAGGGGAGATGCCCTGTGCCGAGAGTGATGTGAGAGGAGAAGCATCTTGCGATGAGAGTGATGGGGAAGAAGTACCAGACACTGAAATCCCTGCTGCTTCCAAGAAAATGTCTTCTATTTCTTCTCCCTTACGGGCAATCATCCGCCTGCGGCGGCGATATCGGGTGCAAAAGAAAAGCCGTCTGCATTTAGAGCTCCCTCGAGAAAAATCTCCAGATCTTGCCCACGCGAGGCTGCTTCAGAGGCAGCTTTCCCTCAGCCGAACTGGCCTGTACGGCCCTTCCATGTCCTTCCTTAACCAGAGCAACTTTGAAACCTCCCAGTACTTCACCTTTGACACGTCTGTAGAACAGTATGCCATGAAAAAATGCAAGCGGAAAAAGAATCGAAGGAAATCGAGAATAGTCTTGTATCCAGATAAAACAAAACGATACCTTCCAGCGGAGGAGAAGAGCAAGGCAAAACGCTGCCTGCTCTTGCTCATTGTCATTATCTTCTTCCAAATTCTCAATGCAATAGAGAACCTGGATGACAACCTCCAAAAATACGACCTGGATGGTTTGGAGAAAACAATGCACCGGGAAGTATTTGGGCAGAAGGTTGCTGTGGAAAGTATTATGGAACTACTGAAAGACTATCTGGCTACCCACATACACAACAAGCCTCTAGTAATCTCTTTAAATGGCCCAACAGGAGTTGGGAAGAGTCATGTTGGCTGGCTGCTGGCCAAACATTTTCGTTCTGTCATGGACAATGACTTAGTGCTTCAGTACTTCGTTATGCATCACTGCCCCAACGGGGTGGCTCCTCTCACTTGCGAAATAGATTTGTCCAAGAAGATTTCTGACATGGTTACAAGAGCCGAAATAGAAGAGAAGATACCATTGTTTATTCTGGATGAGGTTGAACTCATGTCTCCAGTCCTGCTGGATACTCTCAGCCGATTCTTTGAACCCAATCAGACTAACGAGTTCCTCAATGCCATCTACATTTTAATAAGCAACATAGGAGGTGGTGAAATAACGAAGTTTGTCATCCAGAATGCATCCGCCGAGCTTTTGCATCAGCAAAGGGGAGTTGAAGAACTGCTGAGCATCGTCCAGCCTGTACTGATCGATGCCCACCCCCTCTGGAAATCGGCAGACGTCGTCCCTTTTTTCCTTCTGGAGAAGAGTCACGTCATAAACTGCTTCCTAGAGGAGATGAGGAGGGAAGGGCTGTATCCTGACCAGAAGCACATTGAAAGTTTAGCAAGTCAGCTCAGTTACTACACTACAGGGGACAAGCAGTACTCCAGGACGGGCTGCAAGCAGGTTGTGGCCAAAGTCAACCTGCTATAGTGATGATTTACTGAAGAGACCAAGTCCTGCTCTCAGGATTCGGACAGTTCTGGGTTTATGGGGGAGTACCTCACAGCAGACTGTGGTCAAGGTGTCCTGTCTCAGGCCTGCACTGACTGTCCTGGTCGAGGTAGAGGGACGGAAGCCCGGGCTCCTCTGCAACATGGTCTCTGTTCTCCTCCAGATGCTTCACTTGTTCCTAATGTTCTGTGAATGGGTCATGGGCAGAAAAGCCCAAGCGACCTCCCGTAAACTGTGAGATGCTTTGTTCCTCACACACTCATTTGGGACACTTTGTCATTAAGGGGTTGTGAGATGAGACCAGACGCTGTGGGATACAAACAGGAGGAGGAAATAGTAACTGGGTTACTGTCCCTGCAGTACAGGTAGCCGTGTCTCACTCCTTCTCTGGGCTCACAGTCTTCAGCTCTTGGCTTTTCTTGGTCCTGGCTGGGGATGTGCAGAGCAGAGGCTGTGTGGGATGCCTGGAAGAATTGATAGAATCTGTGGCTCCTCATCCCCAAAATGCGTGGGCAGTCAGAGCTCTGCTCCAGCTCCTACGTGACCGCATGCTCCGGAGACTGCTTTTTGGACCCGTTCCTGAGATCTTCTGAGCTCATACCTGAGCTCACCTTTGGCACCTCCAGCGAGATTTCTGCCCTGCAAGTCTGTTTGGGCTCGTCTTGAAGACTCTGGGCTGTGCCAGTCGGTGCAGAAATAACCGCTGGATCGTTTCAGGTCTGGTGGTGGCAACTTATCCCGGGAGCTCTTCTGCTTTTTGCTTCTGGGTACACTTCACCACGCTCATTATCTAGAAGGCCCAAAATAGCAACTGACATATATTAAGCAACACACACTGGAAAAGACAGTTTGGGCTGTCTGGGCTGAGAGCAGTGGGAATCCTGGGCTTGTTCCCCGTCCTGTGGGGCCAAGAAAGAGGTTCTCTGCCATTGAGACCCCGAGGAGAAAGCGCTGCCTGGAAGCACCTCAGGAAAAGCACATGTCCTTGTTGTGAGCAGGCAAACTGAGCAGATATTTATGATGTTGCCTTTTCAGATTTTGGTTTCGTGCCTTAATCCCCTTCCGCAAGTTGCTGTGAATTACTTTATCCTTAATCCTGTGGATGTTTGCACTGGTTGTTTGATTTGCCTCTTTCTAATTGTTGGTCTCCAAAGACTTCCGTTGCAAACTCCTGCTTCCAGAGCTATTGTCAGGAATAAATCCAAACTATCCTGAATAAAACCATTCAAAGTACTTTATTTCCTTTATCCGACTGAAATGTGGGTTTCTTCCCAAATTTCTCTTTCTCTTTTGGATTGAGAGCAGGGACTACAGCTTTGCTACCTGTTTTTTTGTGCAGAGCACCCCAGTGCAGCTCCTCAGGGTGCTCGTGGTGAGCCAGATCCAAACCCACCCAGCACAGCAGCGCCAAAAGCTCTGTGCTGCACTGCTCCTCCATCTGCACGGGGGTCTGGGCCGGAGACCGGGGAAGTGTGTCCTCAGCTGAGATGGTGTTGGGCTGGAAAGCCTGTCCGTGGTTTCTCCTCTTGAAATTACCCACTGGAGGAGTGTTTTTCTCCTGCAGAACAGCCCGTGAGGGCAGCCGGGCAGGAGCAGGAAGGGCAGCTTGCCTGGCTTAGGGGAAGGGCTCTGGATAAAAACTAAACCACCCTCTAGGTGCAAGTGTCCCCAAAAAGCGACGTGGGTGAGCTGGTTTCCATAGCCAAGTGAGACTTTACTACCAGGACAGTTATTTTTTTATTCTGGATAAGAAATAGAAGCAACTCAGGGACCAGCATTCCCTTCCCCTTCCCCTCTGCAAGATAGAGAGAGGTTATTTCTGGTTTCTCCTACCAAGGTCTCTCATCTCTGGGAGAGGAGCTCAAAGCCCCAGAGTGTGACAGGAGAGGGAAACGTCACCCACACCGCCTGGCTGTGGGAGGTGACAAATGCCACCAGGTCTATGTTGCTGGGCTGCAGGGTGCTGCTGGAGCCCGCACGCCTGGACGCTGGATTGCAGATGGCTTTTGTCCTGGTGTCAGGACAGGCAGGAGCACTGATGGCAGCGCTGCCTTCCCAAGGGAGGCATTCGGGCTTCCAAGGGGCTTGGGGGGATCCCTGAGTTGCTCTTGTGGGGAGTTAGATTGGGTTTTGGCTGTCTGTACTTGTGGTCCCCCCACAGGGTGTTTAGTTGTGGCAGGGGCCCCCGGGTGTCCCTGCACCACCACCCCCCTGTGTGAGAGGGGAGGGTGGCTTCCAGTGGAGCTGAGCATCTGCAGAGCTCGTTTTCATCCCTCTAAGATTCACCTGCCCTGAACCAGAGGTCCCAACCCTGCCCCAGGTGAGCTGCCTGAGCTTTGCTGAGGTACCAGCCCATGCCTCTGTATCCCCCAGAAGCTGGGGTGATGCTGGGTGGCTCTGGGCTCATCCTGAGAAGCTCAGCACCCTCAGGCTCAGCAGCGTAGGGCCCCTCATGCCTCTGCTCGGGGAGACTGGGGACATATTGCTCTGTCTCAACTCCTCCTCCATCTCACCCCATTTCTGCACACCAGCTGCCCCCAAAGGAAAGCTCTCCTGGCTATTTTGCAAAAGGCACGGGGTACACATGGCCCTGTGCACCTTGAAGATCTGCCAAGGTCTTTGCCTCCCACAAAGCTCCTCTCAGTGCTAACAAGAGGGGCTCAGCTTCCTGCTGCATGAAGACCACCTCCTCCCTTGGCCAGTGCTGGAGAGGACAATCTGGCCAGTGCTGCACACATGGCAGCCCTTCCCATGCAGCTTGTACCTCTGGAGGCCTCCGTCAGAGAGCACAGGAACCTCCAGGCCATGGAGAGATTTCTCCTGCCAGAAAATAAGGATGTCTGGCCAGGTTGTCCTCAGTCCCAACTTGCCCCAGCACTTGGATCCCAGCTCAAACGGTTCTTCTGGTTGTCCCCAACCCCAGCCTCCCCCAGAATCCCAGCTCAGACATCTGCCCATACCATTCCCAGTCCCCAAGCTGCCCTGAGATCTTCTGCAAAGCCACCAGCCCTACCAGATGCTTTCAAGGCAGCGGAGCTGGCACGAGGGCGATCTAAAGTGCTGAGCACCAGGAGACTGATGGCTCATTTCTCAGCGCTGGGTGCAAAGGAAGCTGGTCTAAGGAAAAGGAACAGCTTAAACCTCTTCATCTCCCATAATGGCTGTGCCAGCACCGCTGAGGTTCTCCACCTCTGCTCAGCACAGGAGCAGTCTCATGCTGCCTGAGAACCAGGACAACCTCTCCGAGGAATTGCTCATCCACCATAGCTGCTCTCACACATACCTGGCCAAGCCCATATCAGAAGTTGCC
This sequence comes from Calidris pygmaea, assembly GCA_003697955.1. NCBI lineage: Eukaryota > Metazoa > Chordata > Aves > Charadriiformes > Scolopacidae > Calidris > Calidris pygmaea. The sequence continues at coordinate 396,070 of QJSC01007477.1, read as the reverse complement.
TGTTAGAAGTCCAGTTTGATGAGCTCAGCTTGAGAAGCACCTCATCCTGCAGGAATCCGAGGCTGGAATTTGGGGATTAAAGCACAGAGAGCACGGTGGCTTGTCCTTGGTCCCACTCTTATCCAAACTACTCTTGGAGGTTTGGATGTTCCTGGCATGGGACCCAAGGCTCTTCTGGAGAGCTTTTACTGGACAGGCGTACTGTGTGCTGAAGTGCTTTCCCAATAGACTTTTTCCTCCTTAGCCTGACATGGATTTCCTTATCAAATTCCATTTTCCAGGGAAAAAGCTGGTTGAGCTGGAGGGATGAGATTGAAACTGAAGGACGGAGAGAACCCCCACGAGCTGGGGCTTTTGGATGGACTGCTCGTCCTGCTCTTCCCCTGCACAGCCGAGCTGGTAGGCAGCCCCGACTCCCTCACTTTGAGAGCATCCCCCATGTCTCCCCTGCACTGGTGGCTCTCTTTGCCCAGTGAAGGTCTTGTTTTATTCCAGTAGCACTGGGTCCCACGGGTCCAAGTCACCAGGACAGGTCACCCTCCTGTTGCCAGCTCTTGCTTCTGAATGCACCGTGCGCTCAGGATGGGGTACAACACCCAATGGAGCAGGGGGACTGCAGGGGGTACCATGTCTCATCCATCTGTAAAGGATCTCTTCAGCCCTTCTTTATTCTTAATAGCTTCTTTGTAATCAAAAGATCTAGAAATACGACTTTGTAGGAGATACTGCTAGGGGTAAAAAGGTAATTGCTGTGGCTGCCCCTTTGTCCTGTGCCTTCATCCAGCCCCTCTGGATCCCCCAGGTGAATGGGGGCTGCCTGATGTGTGGGAGCTGCCCCATAGATCTGCTATGGAGGTGGCAGTTGGTGGCACTGGGAAGGATTCCTCGGTCGGCAAGTGCTCGTTCTGCGTCAGCTACCTTCCCGTCGTGCTTGGAGCAGTAATTTATGGAGAGCAGTTTCGGTCCCGCTGTGGGCATGGCACTGCATTTGGCTTGGAGCAAAGCACGGCATGTTCCGTAATTAAAGCACCACTGCGATAACCTTTCCTCATCACAGGCTGGTGGCAGCTCGTGGGGACACCAGCAGGTACTCTGCACCCTGCAACTGCATCCCAAAGCCAGAGAGGTGTTTGGGTCAAATCCCCTTTTCGCATTTACCCTGGGGAAAGTGAAGGGTGATTCCAAATCGGTGGATAGTGAGGATGTGGGAGCAGCTGCCCTTACTGCCCGCGAGAGCCTGGCAATGATAGAGGAGGGGAAAAGCCAGTATGAAATAGCGCGTGTCTATGATACTGCACAGGGTGGAAATTGTGATCACGTTGGCCTGGGCGGTGCTGAAGGTTTTCCCGGGGCCAGGCTCAGGTTGGAGGACCCCAGGACCTCAGAATGTGATCGGCACCTATTAGTCATCCCCACGTGAGCCTCACCTGAGAGCTCCTCACACCCCTGGTGAAGCATTTTCTAAGCATGCTCAGGAACCCTATTGAAGCTCAGGCAATCAGTCCCTCTGGGAGCTGTGCTGGAGGGGTGCTGGTACCCAGTTCAGCTCCACCTGTGCCTGGATTATGGGCTCTGCTGATCCAAGACCTCAGCCTGCACCCTGACATTTCATCTTGCCCCATCACCACAGCCCTGCCTGCCCATTGCTGGATCTGGCCCTGATCTGTGGCTTGTTTTCCTGCCTTCACATTGGACCCACCTCATCGGGACCCATCTCATCACCATGGTGTTGCTGGATCTGGACTTTTGGGTTGCTCTGGACTCTTGGTTGGACCTGGCCACCATCTCGGAGCTGCACTGGTCTTCCATACAGGTACCATGGGATGTACCTTGCTGAGCCTGGGGTCCCACTTGCTCCCTCCTCCCTCAGGGAGCAGCCCTGCCCTTGCTGTCCCCTGATATGGGGGCACCTTGCTGTGGGGGGCCAGGAAGGGCCATCAGGCCAAGTGTGCAGCTGGTGAGGAACCCTGAAGGGGACCTTGTGGCTGAGGCACGAATTGCCTTATCCCCACGGATGCCTAAAGCTAGAGTGGAAGGTGACATCCCTCCCTCTGGTGCCAGCTGTGTCCAGGGCATGCCCTATGTTGGCAGAACTCCTCCATGGCACCAGAAGAGCCTCCTCAGCTGTGGGACATATAGTTTCCAAGACCTGCACCCCCTTCCCTGCCGAAGCTGCTTTGCTTTTGGTTGCAGGACAAATTGCTGGGGCTGCCAGGGGAGGAGAGCAGCGTGGGGTGATGCAGCACGTCAGCAACCTGCCTGGCGAAGGTGTCACCCGAGGTGTACCCCGGGATGGGTGTGGACTCCAGCGTGCTGCTGCAGACCCACCCCTGGATCTCTGACCCGTGTTCCATCCCAATGTCATCTCTTTTCCATGCTGGTCTTGGAGATGCCCCCCCTGAGCTGTGTGTGGTGCCTGCCTGATAACCCACCACCGTGCCTTGTGCCCCTGCGTGGGTTGAAGCTGCTCCCTCCCACCCAGCCCCGGGGACCACAAGGCACGTGCTTGTCCCTTCCATGTCAACTGGCAGTGGGTGGCCCTGGGGGGCTGTGCCTGTGAGTGCTCACATCAGACGCTGTGTGCAGGAGCCCTGCTGCCTGGACAAAGCACAGGCTCCCAAGATATGGAAATAAGAAGCTCCTCCCTGCTGGGCTCAGCACTGACACACACAGCGCCTTTGGTGGCTCCTCTGGCATCTGTGAGTGTTGCCCAAGTCCCTGCTTGGCTGCAGGGCTTTGTCACTTCACCGTCAGCCTCCAGGGCTGGGGCAGTGTCCCTGCTCCACTTCATGCCCACGGCCCCGGTTGCCTGTAGGAGTGTCATCATGGACAACCTCCCGGCCAGGATCTCCACCTTCCAGTTGCGGGAGGATCCTTAGTGGTTCCTGAGAAATGGCTGAAAGCTGGAGGCCAGTTGGCCCTCAATTTGCTGCTACACTTGAGTTGGGGCATCTTTCTTCAAGACAGATGGTGTTAATGAACTGCTTTCCCCAAGCCTGGAGCACTATAGCCGGGGTTCTCAGGGTGTTCCTGTACCAGGAACGTGGCTTCCTCCTCCACGTGCTCCAGGGCTGTGGGAGTATGAACGGGATTTTCCTGGTGTTCCTCCATAGACATGGCCTGGCTCCAGCCAGAAGGCAGCAGGTGCAGGCACACATTCTGCGTGAGCTCTGGCTAACTTCAGCTGCCTCCAGGAAAAGAGATTTGTATTTAAACATTCCTAAAAAGGAGCTAATCCAAGCTGCCTCCATTAATCAGAGCGAGCCTGTCTACAGCTGCCTCCGGAGGTGGGTGCTGGCTGATGTGGTCAGCCTGGCTGCAAGGCTGGGTCCTCCCTGGGATTTCTTCCCACTGTGGGAAGATTCCGCAGTGATGGCACGGTACCGGACCGGAGCTGCTCTGTCACACACCACAGCATGGTGACAGCCCTGCTGGGCTTGCCCAGTCTCCCAGAGCTCCCGGGGCTGCTCCTCCCACAGTGCATCTACCCAGCAGGACCGTGCCCTCGCTGGCTGGTGCCTCTGGCCATGATGGCTCTACCAAGGTGGGCAGAAGTTGCGTGACATCGGCCTGGGGCATCTGAACAGCGTTTGCAGACAGATGCAAATCAGGGGTGCAGTGGTGACCCTAACCTTGATCTGCCCTCGCACACAGCGCAAGGGAAAGCTACTGATGACCCTGTCCTGGTCTGGGGTAAAAGAAAACCCAAATTTTCTTTTCAGGAATTTTACTTTTCAGTTAAGCCTTTTCTAACTCTGTGAAATTAACGGTGTATTTTTCAGACAGGATCTGCTTCTAGTAGAGATAACGCCTGACGTTTGTAGTTAACACCAGGGGATGGTGCGCAGAGAGGCTCCTGCTTACACTTACTGCTAGAACAACCAAGGCCAGGTAACTTTGTTATTTGCCCCACTGGAGGAAGTGGAAAAGTGTAAAGGAATTTCACCTGCCGGGGGGAATGGACAGAAGAGGTGACCCAAACCTGACCAACAGGGTGTTCCCTCCCACCAGCGTTCTGCTCAGTAGAAAAGCTGAGGGATCAAAGGGTCAGCTTCTTTCTTCCACGGTCAATATCCAAGGGGGACTCCATCTGTTCATCTTCCTTTGATCCTGATCTGTGTGTTCCTGAATCCAGTCTCTGAGTTCAGCTCCCATCCACCGCTGAGTCCAGTCTGGGACTTTCCCAGCGCCTGATGGTGATGCGATCATCATCCTGGGAGCTTCATTCGGGTTGTATATATTTCATTATTTTCTTTTTTGATATTATTATATGTTCTTTTTGATATTTTATTATTAACATTTTTATTAAAGGAGTTTAGTTCCTTTTCAATTCATAAGTGTCTCTCTCTTATTTTCTCTCCTCTGATGGGAGATGCTCCCTTCCCTAAAGGGGAGAGAAATAGAAGAGAGCATCTGCTGTTTATTTTAGGGGCCACCCCAGCCCAAATGACCACAGATCCCTAGAAGGTGAGGTACTTTGTTGCTGTGTTGTTCCTGTGGTCTTCACTGAACAGATGAGCTTCAACCAGGAAAGCAAATTTTAACGTCAGTGACAGCAGGGGAAGATCATGGGCTGCAGCGGGGGAGAAAATAACAAGGACAGCTCAGGTAAGTTAGAGGTTTCCCAATAGCTGTGGATGATGCAATTCATCGGAGGGTGCAGAGAGAACCATCTACAATGGCTTTTCAGACCACGTGGAGGTGGGGTGAGACTCTGAAAGGTGGAGGGAGGACAAGTGCTTCAACATTTTCCAAGTTAAGTTGTGACCATAGAGTCTAATTTCCTCCCCTGACAGGCTCAAGAAAGAGCTGTTAATGGTTACGGGGATGAACTGGAAGGAGTTTTCCACAGCTGTGGAAATTCAATATTCCCCAAATGGTGGGGATGACGGAGGTGGGAGCTTACCTGATGGTGAATTTGGAGGGGATGTGGAGCTGGGAGGCCTGCAAGCATTGCAGAAGGCAGGCTTGGGATGAAAAAGCATAAATCGGAGGAAAGGTCTGCAAGAAGGTGCTGCAGAGGAGGGTGGGAGTGAGCAAATGCACGTTCCAGGACGGGGAGGGCGATGGGCTGGAAGGAAAACAAGCCCCGGGGGGGATCAGAGCGCTCACGCTCCGCACGGAGAATAACACCACGGGGCTGCGAGGAGGGCAGACATCCCATCGCAATGTATAAATAGGTGTGTTGCATATGCAAGGGATGAAGTAATGCGGGGCCATCGCTGGAGCGCTCTGGCCTTATTTGGGCACCCTCCTGGGGAGGGAGCCCTGGGGGTGGCACAGCACCAGCCGTCTCACCCCCAAAAGTGGGCTCCTGGAGGGGAGAGCAGGCGAGGGGGGGCTCGTGCAGCCTGGGGAAAGTTTCAGGTGAAGCGTGATAAGAGGTTTCAAATATGCAAAAGGCTGGCAGAAAGGAGACGGCGGTGCTTGGTTCGCCTGATCCTCCTTGGGCAGGGCTTGGAGTTGGCTCCAGAGAGTGAGATTTAGGGTTAAACTTTAGGAAAGTTGCTGCAGCTGCGGCAGTGAAGCCCCAAAATGGATTGATCAGAGCGGCTGCAGAATTGCTGCTGCAGAACCTGGGGACTGAGGAGGGTGGTTTAGCCACAGGACTTTGCCTCGGTGGCCTTACAAGGTCCCACTTTGCCTGCCTTCTGTCACCCCTCAGTGCCTGTCAGGGGTTCAGCTGGGACTTTCTCCTGCACACAGCTGGGCTTGTGCACACAGCTTCTTACTTGCAGTGCTTGGGCTTCACAGAAATCACATCAATTTAACATTACTCCTCTGAAATGTGTTCATTTCACTTAGTAAAATACCTTGATTGAGCTGCAAAGCTTCAGGTGCCTGTATCTGAAAACTGCCAGCCCGGGGAAGTGTGGTGAGATCAGGGAGTAACTCCTCAAAGGATTGGATTTCCCTGGTGGGATGAGTTAGAAGGACAAGGGAATCAGCCAGCATTGAAACTAGAGCAGAAGAGTTAATAGTACAACTAAACTAATCTAGAGCCCCGTTTACTTCCCCTTGACTCTTTTCCCTTATCAATTCAGTTTATTAATAGTTATTAGATATGATTTTAGGGCTAGAGCTACCTCAAAGGACTTGTAGCCAGCTCCAGGAAGCAGCTGTAGAAGGGGCAGATCTCCCTGGCATGGTTGGATGTTCACCAGTTACAGCTGTGGAGCTGGTTGGTGGCTCCCTGGGTCACCGTGCAGGAATGGAGCTCTGCACTGCAGGACTCAGCACTAGCTCCTGCTCCTCCCCCAGCTGTGGGCATCACCGCAAGGATCACCCCAGGATCTCAGGGCTCTGTGCAGGATACACACAGTCTGGGATCTTCTGCGGATGTTAGTTTGAGTTTACCACTACTGTGCTTCCTGGGCTGTTTTATCAACTGATCCCTCGGGCTGGGATTCAGCTGCCCTAATTTCGGCACCTTCAGGAAGTCTGAGTAAGTCTACCTGGGATTTCCCCATCCCTGCCTCCTGGAAAGAGCCTGCTCGGGAACCCAGGCCTGGGAAAAGGCCACCTGGAAATCCTTCCCCGAGCCATGGCTCATGCTGTGGGCTCCCTGGGCAGGGTCCAGACCCCCAGGGTCCATTTGGTGCCCATGCAGCCCCCAGGTTATTCCAGCCCACTGCAGCTCTGTGCTCCTTGATGCAACAACTTCAGCCGTCAGCCTGCTGTTGGTAGAAGCTAACACCACCACATCCCACCGCCAGCAACCCTGCCATGGTACCCAGCCATCCTCGCCCAGGATCTTCCATCTAGGACAATGTGTCCCTGCTCTGCCCCAGCAGTTGTGGGCCAGCCCTGCTTCGTTTGCTGCTGCAGCTGTGGAAGCAATCACTCTGCTGCCCTGAGCTACAGGACATCTTTGTGGGTGCATCTTGACCTGCACTTGGCTTTTATTGCTAATGGTGCATCTCTCTGCTGGGACTTCACCCCAGGGATGTGCCTGGAGGGACCATCATGTTGTCCCCAGCTTCCAGCCTTGCTGCTCCAGCCTGGGGCTTTTGTTCTTCTTAACTTTTGGCATCAGCTCCGGCTTCCCCAGAGGCTGCATAAAGAATCCAGCCCTAAGGACCCCATCCTTCACCAGAACCTGGCAGCTAACCCCCATGAGATGCGTGTAAGTTTTTGTGGCCAGCAGGTCATATGTGAAAAGAAAAGGTAAGGCATTAACTGCAGCCAAACCCTCTGTTTTCACCTGTACCTTTGCTCCCTCCTGCTCCTGTAACCTGCTGCACCATCCAAAGGCTCACTCAAACCATGTGGTGCCTCACCTGGTCTTCCAGTAGAAAAAAAAAAAAAAAGTATCTTCAAGATTGTGGAGAAAGATGTTCCCAGAACTTATGGTTTCCTCTTAAACTCTCTGAGCCACCCAACACAAAGACTGTGTGCAGGAACAAAAGGAATTGCAGGCATGACTCTCCAAAAGCAGGGAATCTGGTGTTGTGTTCCCACCCAGCCCTCCCCACCTTCCATGTTTTCACAATACGGCGCTCGGCTTCCCGGTGGCTTTTCCAAGGCTGCAGCCGCAGAGGTGTGTGCCCCTGTCAGCAGGCACGACTTGTCGTGACTATCCCATGCTGTTTCTGATGTATCTCAGCAAACCACTCAGTTCTTCCTGAGATGACTTCATGTATTGGCCCTGTGGGATCAAGGCTTCTGAGTCACGGGCTGGCTTTGCCTTCGCCGGGGTCCTGCCACCCCTTTGGGTGCTGCAGGGGCCTTGGAAGCTCAGTTCTGAGCTCTTGCTTTGAGCATAAGCTTGTCCTTGGCTTCAAGGTTGTTGCTTCTCTCCCCAGTGTGAAAAAGGGCTTGTGTGCCTTGGGTTTGCTCCAACTATTTCGGATGATGTAATGAGCGCTTCTGCCCCTCCCTGCAGACTTGTTGAGCACAAACAGCACCGTGATTCTCGGGTGTCTCGAGGTCAGAACACGGTACTGAGTGTTGCAGGGCACCTTGGCCTAACACGACCCAGTGTCCTCAGCTCCATCAATGCTATGGGCTCTCTCATCTTCAGCTGCAAAAGCCACTCCATGCCAGTCTTCTTAGTCCCATGGGCCATGCCAAGGCCTTTCAGGTTGTACCTTTATGCCAAAGACCCAGCACCTCCACCTAGGAACGCTGTTCCTGGTGCATCCAAGGCTCAGTTTTGGGCTTTGGTGATCCATTGGTGAAACGCACTGAAGTCTCTGGGTTAGAGGAAGCTGATGAAATTCAATTCTTTGGATCCAGCTCAACAGAAATTGTCTTTCCCCTCCTTGCACCTGGTGGGCAGAAGATCCGCTTCTTGTGGCGCTGATTCATCTTAGTTCTCCTCACTTGAGGAGGATCCAGTGACCTGCTTGGACAAGCTTGCCTGGGAGTTATAAATATCTCCCTGTGTAATGCTTGCGTGACAATAAGCTAATGGATAATGATGATTGCCAATAAGAACAGGATTTGTCCCTACAGGTAGAGACCCCTCTTCCTGAGGCTCATTTTGAGGTTGGGTTATTAATTGCCTCCCTACAGCCAGGTGCTGGTGAGATGGATGAGGTGCAAGATGTGGATCTTCACTGAGAAACCTCTATGTGATTAACATGAAGTGATGCTGCTGGTGCCAGAGTGGGAGTCAGCTTCTGGACATGCTGCATTCCTGTCCATCAGGAGCTGCCTGTTACCTGCACCGAGGTAAACACAGCTCATACAATAGGACAGCTGGGAGAACCTAAATTGATCTGTCTCTCTCCTTGGATATAATCCTGGTTGAAGAAAGGGAATAGTTGCGTGTAATACTGAGTGTTTCATTTTTGGCCTTTAAAATCCACTGTTCACTCCACATCCAGGTGGTTTTGGTGGCCAGCGTGGGCAGCTGCCTGTGGAACTTTCCCCTCTGAACCGGGCTGAGATGGCCTGAAACCCACGGCGCGGGAGTGGGAGGGTTGGTTACTAATCCCCCGTCTGACTCATCCCTGTGTGGGGACCAGGGCGGGTCCGAGGGCTCAGACACCACAGGGCACAGCAGCACCAAGCCACATCAATTATTTTCTTATTGCGTGCTTCTTCTAAGCCACTGACGTGATTTAGGTGCACAATATTGCACCAGTCACGGGAAGGCGGCCGCCGGGCAGGGAGTGCAGCAAGGACAGTGCCACTGAGCACAGCTTTAGCCACCAGAGTTAAGGGACAAAAGCCATTTTACCCTCCTCTGACCAGCTTCCATGAGAGACGGTGGCTAAAGAGGCTGCTGGAGCCAATTCCTTACATCTTAGGAGTCACCTTGCCAGGAGTTGTCCATGATTTGGTGATTTTGGAAGCAGCGATTTGTCTCCCTGCCCTCTGGACTTTGCCTTGTAGGAGAGGGAAAAAGATGACCAATGACCACCGAAATTCAGTCTTTATGCCCCATCTGTGTCTCAGGTTTAAGTATTCATCTGGGTAGTGTAAGAGGCTGCCCTGAGGAAGGTGTTTTTCAGCAGCTAGTGTCATGAGGTGAGCCACTGGCTCCAGCACTCGGGTTAAACGGGGATTAGGGATGATTGCAAAAGCCCCAAGCAGTGTTGCCACATGGAATTAAATTACCTTGGAGGTGCTGGGTGGTCCCCTAGAAATGGGACTCCATGTATTGTAGTCACTGTGTTAGAAGTTATGTTTTGGATTTGCCCAAGACTTACTTTCCGGTGGAATAATCCTGATGACTGAGGGTTGTCATAACCTGACAGCAGGTGACGTGATGGTGATTTATAACGCTGAAAGCACAGGAGTTTGATGCCTTGTAACTTAAAGCCAACAGCATTTTGTTCTTCCAAGAAGCAGAAAGCAAGCAATGTTAGGGAGCCCAAAGGGCAAGGGAGGTCAAAGAATAGGTTTAAAATTTGAATTTTTGCCCTTTGTTGCTTTGTGGTGGCTAAAGGCTGCCTGAGCAGGCTTAGGAGAGATCAAGTGATATTTGATTTTACATGAGCCATCCAGACCTGGCTGCCCATAGGCCTTTTTACAGCAGTCCATCTTTTGTTCCCACCTGCGTGGTGCCGGTGTGAGGTGCCCTACACTGACAAAGATACATGAAATTTGCAACTAAATCTTCTAAGATCAGGACAAAGATCCCGGGGAGCTGGAGACCTTTCCAGCAAGTGTGTGGGCACTTAGCCCTTTCAGGAGCTATTTAGTCATCATTAGGCACAAAGAATTTGAACGTGAACATTTTTTTCCTTTTCTGGGCATATCTGCGATGGAGCTTGCCAGAGCAAGTGCTGAGGTTGCTGATTTTTCTGGGTCATAGTGCTGAGATCGTGCAGGGTCAGAACAGAAACTGGGGTCTCCCACCTCCATCCTTCCAGCTCGAGGCTGGAGGTTCTGGCAGATGGGCTGGGGACGAAGGTGAGACTGTGCCTGTCCTCAGAATCAGTTTCTATTCCTTATAGCAGATAGGTGAATTTTAATGAAGGATGCACTCTCAAAAGCACTGAAATGTCTCGAGGCAGAGTTTTGTGATAGACGGCTGTAATAAAGGAGAAGAGAACTGGGGAGGAGAAAATTTCGAGCGTGCTCTTGCACTCCTGTTAGCAATGAGTGCCCCTGGGCAGATACCTGGTGCCGGGAGTAGAGACATTCCAGAGCGGTTTGTGAATCAGCCGAGCTCCTCCCATCGTAATTTCACTCATCAAAGCAAGTATTTATAGCACAGGTAGGAGTAGGGAGAGAAATCAAAGAGCTTCCCAGAAAGACGCATAAATCACTCCAAGAGTTCAGCTCTGGGGTTCTGCATTTTTTGTCTTTAACAAGACTGAATAAAAGTGCTGTTGTTATTACTAATATCTCTTAATATTATTTCATCAGTCTGCTTTTTGAACTAAAAGCATCTTTGAGCAAAGAGATATTTCCATAGAGTTCTCCTAGCTTTCAGAGCTACCCCGGCAGGCTGCTAAGGACATGCTGTCTTACACCGGAGAAAATATTTTCCCCAGCACAGATCTGCTGAAAAACAATTCAGAAAGGCTGCCCGGGCCGATGTTTGCTGTCCGAACTGTCGGGAGACCTCCAGGCCTTCCAACAAAGCGAAGCAGGAAAGCCAGGAAGGTGCTGTACCCAGCCCGGGTGAGAAAATATTTGCCACGTCAGAAGAAAGACCAAGCCAAGCGGTGGCTGCTCTTCTTTGCTGGCATCATCCTCATGCAGATCTTAACTGAGGCTCCTGAGCAAGAGACCCTGGCTGGGGGGAAAAGCCCTAGAGAGCAGCCGCCCTGTGCACCAGCATCACGGACGGCTGCAGAGCTTGGGGCTGCAGGGAACAGATCCAGAGAAGACAGAGCTCTTTCGGAGGCCCCGGCAATTATTATCTCATCAGCTCATGGGCACCAACCTCTCAGGCAAAGCACAGCAGATGTGCCACAACAAGCAAGGAGACAACCGCACGCCTTCTGCAGGCGATGCTTGACCAGTTTCTCCCGCGCAGAGCACTGAACTGTGTGTGAGAAGCTGTCCTCCTACTCCTGGAAGTCGGCTGCTGGAGCACCGTCAGCAGCAGAGGTGGCCTGTGAACTCCTGCACCCCTCCGAGGGGACACCAGGACTCTGGATGGTGACACGGGGCCAGCGGTGGCCGGAAGAAGCATCGAAGAAAGCCCAGGGCAGCAGCAAGAGCTGTGCAGTTTTTACTACTGATCGGTTTGTGACTGCGATTAGAGATCGGGGTTTCCAGGAGCTGTAAAAAAAAGCAGCTGCAGAAATTAATTTACACTCCTGAGTCGGGTTTGTACTGTGCTAACCTAACTGTCACTGCTGCATAACTATTTTCAGTGCCTCCGTTCGCATGTTGTAATTTAGTGTCAGTTCTCACAAATTAGAAGAAAGTAGCTCAGCTCTTGGAGCGATGAGAGTGCAACGATGCTGTGTGCTTTTCTCCTCTGTAACGCTGTTAGAATAAAACTGCTAAGATCAGACTTTCATAATGTGTTTCATCTGAGATTTTTAAAATTAAGATTTTCCCCTCTGCCGCGTGCTGAAAAGTGCTGACTGTCCTGGGGAAATAAAACTGTCCAACCAGCAAGAATGGCGGGGTCAGGGCCACAGCAGGACCCAGATACCGACACGCTGGTGCCCAAGCATGGGGAGAAGGTTCATGGACCTGGGTCAGGCATGGGAAGGGACACAACGTGAGCCACAGCCCCGGGGCTAAGATATCTTCTTGGGAAAAAGCTGGGAGGCTCCTAAAGGAAATCATGGGATACGCTGGGGAAGAAGGTTGGTCAAGGGGGAGGCTGAACTAGAGATCACCAGTGGTCCCTTCTAACCAACACTTCTACCATTTCTGTGTTTATCGGGGGTTACTGGGGGTTCAGCAGCACATTGTGGTTCTCTGCATGAAGTATGGGGTTGGCCACTGGTCCAAGGCAGTACATTTGTAGGTTTTTTTGAGCAGAGTGAATTTGATGGTCTCTTTGGGCTACCTAGAGAGGTACAGCTGGGAGTGGGGCTACTGCCTCCCAGGCAGGAGGAAGCTGCCTGAGTTAGGAAAAAAGAAATCTGTGTCAGGACCTGCTTTTTCTCCTTGTCCAGCCATGGGGCTTATTGCAAAGAGGCGCTCATGGCTCCTTGCTGGAAACAAAGAGCCCAGGACTATCAGTGGATGGTGTTTTGAGCTTATTGAACTTCCTGGGTTGTTTTATCACCTAGTCCCTGAGGCTGGGATTTAACTGCCCTAATTTAGGCATCCTGAGGAAATTCTGAGTAAGTCTTCCTGGGATTTCCCCAGCTCAGCACCCTGTGAAGAGAGTGCCTGGGAGCCCAGGCCTGGAGAAAGGCCACACGGAAAATCTTCTACAAGCCATGGCCCATGTTCCGGCCTCATGTGTCTCATGTATTAGGGCTCCCCTACCCCCATGAGGGTCAGTCCCAAAAGGTCTTTGCAACCCCCCAGCTTTGCCCTTCAGGTCTCCAGTCCAACCTTTCACTCTGCAGAACAACTTCAAACTTTTGCCAGGTTGCTCAGGGCTGTCTCCAGCCCAACTTTTAAAATCATTTCACCACCTCCTTGGCCAACCTCTTACACTCTGCCTGGGACCTAATTCAGATCTTCTCCATGCCGCGTGATGACAGACAGCTGGTGTGCCTCACATAGCTGTTCACTGAGCAACGTCTCTCAGAAAGCAGGTCTTTTCATGGCAGCAACAATGAGTTCCTCAGGCCCTGATAAGAAGAGAACTCAGATGTTTCGTAATGGCCTAGAGCAGCCGCATGTGACCCGGGGATGGAAGGAAACTGGATTGCAGATGCAGGGATTGCAGAAGAGATGTGGGAAAGCCAAGTGCAGCACTACAGGCCACAACAGAGAAGGTGCAGGTGCAAGCAGGGAGGTGCAGCTCATGGCAATTACAGAGAGACTTGCTTCTCTCAAAAAAAATGTAGCCAAAAAAGCTGAATCACTCACAGAATTGAGTTACTTTATTTCTACTGGAAAAAAAAAACCCAAACAACAAACAGCAATCTGTCTGTGTGTGGCCAGGGAACCGTCTGGAGTAAGGAGCAGCTGGGACACGACTTCTGGCAGTGGTGGTCCAGGATGAGCCCTTTAGAGGGGTTCTACATGCCTTGTGTAGGCAGGGGAAGACAAGGAATCACAAGAAATAACTGAATGTGGAGTTTTGTAAAATTCTGCAATTGTAAAGATGGTTGCAAATAGGAAGATCTTTCAGCAATGGTGGTGTTGGTGCTGAAATCTTTCAGAGGTGGTTGTAAACTTGGCGATCGAGAACTTTCCCAAAGCCCAGCATATCCCAAAGGTATCACGAGAGGGCAGCAGAGACAGGAGCTGAGCAGGACCCAGGAGACAGAGGCCTGCAGTGTTTCAGACCCCTGAACACGAAACAGCAATGGTACATACACAAGAATTGCTGAGGATGCTGTTGGTACCTTGCAGAGAGCTGTGGTGGTGGTGGGAAAACAGAACCTATCAAAACAAACTAGTGTGCTGGGTCATAACCCAGAAAAATATATACAGAGATGCCTTCAATATAAAAACCCCCATCACCGAGGTTTACAGCTGAGTTTTATGGTTCCCCACGGCACAGGACAGCGAGATGAGGTATATGGTAATGCAGATGCAACAGAGGCTGCCAACAGCCAACATCCAAGCCAGACACTGACAGCCTAAAGCAACGCAACCACTGAAAACTCATTTCAGACCTGGTGGCTTGAATGAGCTAAATACTAAATACTGGGAATCAGTCTCTGGCTTGGTCTAACATTTCACGCTGTGGTCAGCCCCTGTTCCTGCCTGTTACGTTGCTGTCTGCTGCGACAGTTGCTTTTGGCAGGATGTGGCATGGGCAAGGACCAGCTCTGGCCACAGGCAGGAGTGAAGGACATTGTTTAGGAGCGCACGTCCCTGCTCTCAGCGTGGTGCTGTGAGTGCTGTCACGCTGCCGACCCTCGCCCAGCCCTGCTGTAGCTGCTCCCAGGCCTGTGCATCGCCAGGGACATTTAGAGGCACGTGCACCAGGGGACGAGGCAGCCTGGCAGGACGGTTTTGGGAGCCCTGTGGTGCCCCGGGGGGACAATACGCCTGCACTAGGCTGCGGTCGGCAGAGCAGCGTATCCAGACAGGCTCTGCAGCTGGGACATGCCAGGACCCAGCCCTGCACTGGCATTTCCAGCCCAGCGCAGGGATTGGGGCTCCTGCTAGTGACTGCCTTTGTGGGGGACCCCCTCGCACCCCAGCTCTGTTGCCCCAGAGGCCTCCACCCTCACCCGAAGGCCCTGGGCCAGACCCTGTGTCTCACTCTTTCCTCTCCCAGAGCTCCCAGTTCCCTGCCCTGCCCACTCCAGAGTCTTCCAGGCCCATGCTACAGCCCCAGAACCTTCTTTCTTCATACCACCCCTCCTTCCAACCTTATCCTTATCCAACTCTCCTTGGGCCATGTCATCCCACCCCCAGCCCTGCTGCTGAGCACAGAGTCCTTTGCTCCAGGACATATCCCCGCTGGCAAAGATCTTTTGGCAAACAGCATCCAGATGTGTGCTGGGAGCAGCCCCTGGGACATTCCTACCATCTTCCCTGCCTGGGAATGGTCCCTAGGGAGCGTGACGGATGCATTACCCCAAACTCAGGCCAGGGACCATTCTGGCAGTTTGTCATTACACATGATCACATTCCTGTACCCAGCAGTGTCCCAGGGAGCTGCTTAATTCAATCCTATAGATGTGTCCTGCCAGACCAGGCGCACTGTGAGGTGCAGCACACCGAAGGTGCTCCTAAAGGGGAAACTCTTACCATATTTCCCCAATCCTACAATATGAACAACCTTCTGAGCCCCATGCTCCTCCAGAGCAGACACAGAGCTGCTCAGTATTTTTTCTCAGGGAGCTGTAAGCAGGCTGTCCATAACTTTGCTAGCAGGGAAAGTTCTGCAGCAGCTTTTTGACTCTCCACTAAACGTAGGAGCTGACACCGCTTCTGCTCACCGTGACACGAGGGGCACTGACGCTGCTCCCTGCGGAGGCGTGCCATGGGAATTATAAACACAGCTGCTTTCATTAGGCACATTATTCACCCTCTGGCTCACTCTGAACCCGTCTGTTGGACTGATGGTGTCTCAGGAGCGTAATGGAGAAAATATTAAAATGGTTTTTCGTTGCACCGCCTCACCTAGATATTACGTGCTGCACTACTCCATTGCACAACTGCATGTCTGAAAAAAGGAAACCTGAAAAGATTACTGTAAATAAACCTTAGAAAGAGACAAAAATCAGGGGAAATGATAAGTAATCAGTAAATCAATGAGCAATCTAGTGAAAACATACCAGGGACTGTGCCTCTCCTTGCCTCACAGCATTAAAGAGCCACTCAACAGAGCTCAAAGACATGAAATTGAAAATTGATTTGTGTTCATTCTCACTGCAAAATGTGAGTGAAAATTCTTTACAGGAGACAGAAAGTTTGATTATAAGGACCATGGGATTACCCTAACACTCAGCATTTCTGCTTCCCGGAGTAAAGCAATGATCTTCGCCATTACTTGCTCTTAAACAATATCATCTTCAAAACATCGATCCACTTTATGCCCAGAGGCTGTGTAGCTCTGTCCAGCTGGTCGATAGTGTAATGTTTTGGCTACGTGTTCACTTGGTGTATTGAAAATCTCCTCTGAGCGCACCTTTCCCTGTTAACCAGCGTTTTCCTTCCTTTCCTCCTTCAGGAGAGTTTCTCAGTCGCCTTCATATTCTTTGGCTTGTTTGTGGCCATGTGTCTGGACAGCCCCAGGGAAAGGCCCATCTTCATTGACATCAGCCTAAAAAAATAGCTGAAACAATGTCAGGTTTGTTAAAAAGAGGCACGAGTGGGAGAGGCTGTTGCAACTGAGCCTTCGGAGGCCACCATCATACGCTGGCCAGTGGCCCAACAACACTAAGTGCCATCGTGGCCACACAGCACTAGCTCTGGGAGGGTGCTGGGGGTGACAGGGAGGGACCCACTGGCACCACAATGGTGATGGGACCCAAGGGGACGTGGTGGGGACCTGGAGTAGGTGGCTGTGACTGGAGTGCACAGTGGTGGCCCTCGAACATGGCGGCAGCCTGAGTTACAGGGGGGAACAGGGAGACATGGCAGGGCCCTGAGGTACATGAGGTAACCTGGGAACGTGGCAGGGCGATGAGGTACACCAGGGGACGTGGGGACACAGCACAGCCCCGAGAAGTGTGGGGTCACCTGGGAACACGGCGGGGCCCTGCAGCACATGAGGACATGGCGGGGCCATGGGGCACTCAGGGACACGGCTCAGCCCTGAGCACACAGGGACATGGCGGGGCCCTGAGGTACGTGAGGTAACCCAGGAATGTGGCAGGGCCATGAGGTACGCCAGGGGACGTGGGGACACAGCACGACCCTGAGGCGTGTGGGGTCACCTGGGAACATGGCGGGGCCCTGTGGCACAGGGGGGCCATGGCAGGGCCCTGAGTCACCCAGGGACATGGTGGAGCCCCTGTTCTTGTGTCCCCTGAGATACCTGGGGGACACAGGAACATGACAGCCCTGAGCACAGAGGGACATGGCGGGGTCCTGAGGCATATGGGGCCACAGCCTTGAAGCGCACGGGGAACTCGGGGACATGCCAGGGTTCCTGAGGCACACGGGACACACGGGGGTGCGCTGAGGCACTTGGAGATATGGTGGGGCGGTGAGGCCCTGAGGTACCTGGGGGACACGAGGACATGACAGCCCTGAGCTCAGAGGGGCACAGCAGCGCCCTGAGGCACACGGGGACGCGGCGCTGGCCACAGGCCGCCGGGGCCCGGCCCAGCGCCGGGCGAGCCGCGCCTCCCGCCCTCCGCGCCGCGTTGCCATAGCGACGCCGCCCGGCGGGCCCCGAAGCGGCGGCCGCCCCGCAGCGCCGTGCCGTGCCCTGCCCCGCCGCCCCCGTCCCCGTCTCCCCGAAGCTGTCGCTTTAAGAGCGGCGAGGCCGCGGCCGCCCCCGCCCTCGCCCGCCCGGCGGCCGGAAGGGGGCCGTGATGCAGCGCGCCCGCCCGCGCCCGCCGCCGCCGCCGCTCGGTCCCTCAGGTAAGCGCGGCGGCTCGCTCGGCCCCACCCCGCCCGCCGCCGCCGCCGCCGCCGCCACCACCGGGGGAGGCGCTGCCCCGCCCCGCCCCGACGGGTGCCCCGCGGGCCCGGCCGGCGGAGGTGCCGGGGGACGGCGGGGGCCGCCGCGGTTGATGGCCGGCGCTCGGCCGCAGGTGCGGGAGGAGCTCGGGGCCGCCTTTTGGTAACCCCGGCCGGGCCTTCCCCTCCCGCGGGGGGTCGGGGACCAAGCGAGGGGGGCTCGGCGGGGTTCCTTGGGGCCCAGGCGCCGCTCGCCCGTGGGGCCGGGCCGCCGCCCCCCAGCTCCCGCGGCCCGGGGTGGGCAGGGGCCGCTCGGCCAAAGAGGGAGGGGGCGGCGGAGGGTCCCCGAAAGCGGGACACCCCGCTCTGCGCTGGGCTGTGCCGGCCGGGGCGAGGGGCAGCGCTTGGGTTTGCTCGCTGCTGGGTGCAAGAGCCTGTAAGTTTGTTGAAACGCCGCTCCGGACAGTTTGGTGTTTTAACCATAGAATCAATCGAAGAACACCGGGTTGGAAGGGACCGCCAGGATCATCTCCGTCCAACCTTCCTTGGCAAAGGCACGGTCTAGACAAGATGGCCCAGCACCCTGTCCAGCTCCAAGTTTTGAGGCAGTAACGTGTAGTGGGAAACCTTTTTAATTAACGCTGCCAGCGGTCCTGACGGGGTTTGCTTTCTTTGTTAGGCCTTTTCCGTGCCATCATCGGGAGCAGGCTCCCGCCCCGCTCCCCTCGAGCCTGGAGTTTCTCCGCAGGTAGAAGGTGATGCTGGGTTTTCCCTCTTCACCGTACGCGTTACTCCTGCCCGGCTGCTGGCACCGCAGTCACCGGGGCCGGGCACCGACCCAGCGCAGGGACCGCCGCCGGCTGGGAACGCACCGGGCCTTTTTGTTGTTCTCCTTCTTTCCTGCAGCTGGATCAGTGTTCGGGGCCGGTCCTTTGTGGCCGTACCAGCAGCTGCTGGGGCTGTGCGAGGCAGGGGGTGAGCGGGCAGGAGGGAGTAAACTGCGCCGCTGCCCTGTGGAACCGCAGTGTCAGCTCCAGTCCCCTCCTCGGATCCGGTTTTTCCTCGCAAGCTTGGGAGTTAGACACTCATGCCTGGCTGATGGTTTCGTTTGCTTGGGTTTTTTTCCCTTTATGAAAGAGCTTTCAGTTGATTTATTTTTTTCTTAAGCAAATCTCTGTGGGAAAGCTTTGCTTTTAAACTTTTATTTTGGCCTTTTCTGGTTTGATACTCAGCACTTCAATTTCTTGTTTGTTGGTTCTTTTTCCCTTTCTTCCTTTTTGTGCTGGATCCACTGGCTTTCTGTTTCTTTGGCTGGTCTGGCTTCTAAATGTTCTTTAATGTGTGTATGCATGGGAATTGGGGAAAAAATAAAATATGAGAATCTGGGATTATTTCGTGTCAGCGTCTCTAGTGGAATCCTGTAAGCCAAAGGGGAAGAGGAAAGAAAAGTGATCGAGTGGAGCTTTGGGTCTGCTTTGTTGGAGGCAGAACGGGAAAAATGTTATGAGGGAGTGTCTGAGATTGTTTCACTTATATTTCTCTTCTTTTGAGGTTGAAAGATAAACCAACATTTTGAAACACTTCAGTTTAAAAATGCCAAGCTCTTCTTTTCCTCTTCAACTGACTCCACTGAAAAAAAAAAAAAAAAGTACTTTTAAAAAAATGTAGCAGCAGCGATTCTGTAGTTCTGGAGCCAGAAGTAGTGGTGTGTGTGGGCAGAGAGGCCTTGCTGCTCTTCCATCAGCCGTTCCTGCCTTCTCTCCGTGGACTGTAAAATTAGAAAGGCTCCAATGTCCGTTTAGTCTGATTGTCTGAGTAATGTGGGCTGTCGAAATCCAGAACAGCTCTTTGTGAATTACCCACCCGTGCCTCTCGTGGCTCGCTCAGCCTGCGAGTTCTGGCCTCTGGTGTATAATTGAGGAAAGTAATTGTATTTTAAGAAGACCTGAATCTATTACCCAGGTGTGCGCGTGTCCCCTGGGCAGATGTCAGGGTGTATGAGCTTTCTTTAGCTGCTAGCAAGTGATCTGTGACCTTCTGATGGTCGCAGGCTACAGTTTGAAAACTGCAGCATCTTAAACTTTCAGGAGCGCTCCATGCCAGACCCTGAGGCTCCCTGTCCCCTTCCTCCCCTGGGAATTGCCAAGGTGACCTGGCTTTTCCCCTAGAGCTCCCGTCCCAGGTACTTTCATCTTTCTCACTGTCCAGGAAGATTATTATTTGTTGCATGTTTCCTTAATTTGTTTTTTGTGCACAATGACAAGCCTGGCTGTGGAGAGCACAGGTCTGTGGTGAGGGAGGGAGAGCCAAGATCAACTGGAACTGGGCGTAATTGAAGTGTCAACTTCACAGTGAAAGAGAATCTTCAGAGCTTTCTACGGAGGCTTGAGGTAGCTCTTTGGATAGCACTGAGTGGAGATTTGGATCTTCCAGTCCTAAATAGTCATGAGGAGAAAGTGACAAAGTCTCCTGATTGTCCAAAAGCTGGGGGATTGTCTTGGCTGGAGTCCAAAGCTGAAATGGCAGCAGAACTCTGGGTGGCTTTTCTTCAGAGGTGATACTTGCTGTTGAAGTTCTCCACCATCTGATGTAGTTGCTGGTTGCTGTTCTTCTCCTGAAGGTGTCCTAGAGTGGCTTCTAAATGGTTGAAATACTCAAGAAGTAGTGCCTTGGAATGCTCTGCTTGTTCTGGGTTTCATGCCCTTCCCTTTGAGGTGGCTGTTTCCTGGTAAGCGTGGCTGCAGTGGGGGGGGGTCTGTGCCCTGGAGAGACAGTCCCTTGAGAAGGCTTTTGGGTGACAGAGCAATGGTTTAGAGCTCCTGCTGATGGGAGACCAGTGCCGAGAGCAGGTTGCCCACCCAGGTGATGTACCTGGGGAATGGTGCAGCTGTGTTCTGAATCTCTCCCTGGGGTAAACTGGGTGCACTGGGATGCTCTGGGCTGGGCTGAGATAGCGTGGGGTGGTTTGGGGCATGGAAGAGGCCTGGGCATCCAGGAGGACAGAGAGGAATTTGGGGGAGAGACACATCTGTCAGGGTGCAAACGCTCACCGCAGTGGTAAACAGCACAGAATAGTTGCTTCTGCCCAGCACGCCCTGGCTGGGTCAACTTGAGGCAGTTTCTCTATGATCCCATGGGTGAAATTCACTGTTTCATTCCCCAATTGTCCTGCCTTCCCCTTGGGCCGCTTGTATCTGCTGGGGTTTGCCAGATGTTCCCTGAGTTGCTCTTAAAGTGCAGCTGTTTTTGCAGGTTCCCAGTTACTGCACAGTTGTTCTTACTGTGTTTATTTTAGTGGTTATAAACCGATTTTTAAAAAGGAGTTGGAACTTGAGCCGGAAAGTCTCCTTTTTCTTCTTCCCCTTCATGATTTGGTTGAGAAGCTGCACCATAGGAGGTAAGAGCTGAGCCCTTCAACATTGTCCCCCCTTTGAATTTTCTGAGATGTGGTTTCCCAGGGACTCGGGGGTGGTTCTCCTGTACCTTGATTTTAGTAGCTGACATATGTTTAGGGGGGGGCGTCTGCTATTAATCTTGTAAAATTAGGAACTTGGCTAGGGAGTAAAAAGCTTGAAGGAGACTCTTTTCTCATAACATTTTGTTTAGCCTGAATGTTTGCAGTCAGAGCTATGTGTTTCTTTTCTTAAAGCCACAGAGAGCAAAATGCTTCTGTAGGGTGCTATTTCCAATTGCTGTGAGGTTTGGAGTCGCATTTGGAGGTAGAAGGTGCCACCATTGACCAAAACTGCTTCAAGATGACTCTGTCATCCTGCACTGTACAGGGCAAAGTCCCTCATGGTGATTCTCACAGTGGTTTCAAGAACTCTGGGTTGAGGTGTAGGTGACATTTTAAAAAAGTATTAAGTAGCTTTAGTAAAGAGACAAACGGAGGGAGAAGCCATTGCGGTTAACTTGATCTCTGCTCTCCTGGTAATAAATGTGTGTTGCCTTTCCACTCTGATCTCTGCTTCCTTCTGTTTGTTTCCTAACAGTTACTTTGGAAGTTGAACTGAAAGTAGGTGTTGGAAGTGGTGAATAATTACTTTGCTGGGAATAATCTGTGGCTGGGAAGAGCCAAGGGGTCAGTCCTCCTGATCTCTTTTGTTAGAGACAGACTAGCTTTCTTTTTTTCCTTTTTTTTTTTTTTTCCCTCCCAGCTGTACGCTGTGTTGAACACTGAACAGTCATTTCTATGCAAGAATTTTAAGCAGAGTCTTTCAAAGTGCTTGAATGACCAACTCAGGGCAGCTAAGAAAGGGTTGCCAGGGTGATGCTGCTGAGAGCAGCGAAGGCATGGTGTGACAGCTTTCATGGGAGACAGTGGAGGAAGGCAGATTTGGGGGCTGATCTTCCCCGCCTCCCCTTTGGCGTGCCAGAGTGGTGGTCCTTCTTCTGACACCTCAGGGGAGGCAGATGTGACCGAGTTTGCGGGGACAAGAATCGCGCTGCTTGTTCTACTCGCCACAGTGCTCCTTCTAAAGGAAGACTTTGTGGCCCTGCAAAGACAAACTGAGAGCGTGATCTGGGAATCAAACGCTGCTTTTCATTTCCTACACTCTCTGCAGAGCTCGTGTTTCCCCAAGGTTTTCACTGGGAAGGGAAAGATGGTGTCTCGTGGGGATGTAGCGCAGGGAGGAGTGTAGGGCTTCTGGATACTCCTGCAGCATCACCAGGAATTTAGGGAAAATTCTGTTATATCACTTCAAGCAATCTCAGGACAAAGCTGGCTTTCCAGGGACCTTATTGTCTGTTCCTTACTCCTCTTCGGAGCTCCCAATGTACTGGTTATTCCTCTCTTTGGGTGTATGTCTAGAGTCCAAGTGATAATTGTGGGGAAAAGCTGACATACATATCCAGAAATGAAGAAAATATTCTGTCTTATGCATCCGGGTCACCACCGTTGCATGTTTAATGGATTGCTTTTCCGGATGCTACTCAACTTGCAGCTCTGAGTTTATTCTTGCACTCTTCCAGCGCCTGCTTAAAATGAGTTTGCACTCACATTTGAAAATGTGAGTGCTTCCAGGCTGTGGAGAATGAAAATGGGATGCTCCAGTTAGGTGTTGGCAAACTGTCCTGCTGTCTGGAATTGTGTAGGAGGAGAATCAGTTTCTTGGTTGTGTGACCCCAATGGGGAGAAGAGCAGCTGGGCTTTAACAAACTGGTTAAAATCATATAGGCCCCCAAATTCTCCAGAGACATCTCTCCTTTCCTCGAAGCTTCCTTTAACAAGCTGATTTCTCAGGCTGATTGCTTGCAGATGAGATCATGCAGTGTGTTTTGCAGGGAAAGAATCTGAACTTAGGCTGGTGAGCCAGAAAGATTTAACACACGAGTCACATGCCCAGTGTCCTCATGGCACATACAAAACACTAGAGACTGGAAAGCATCCGTCTTTGGGGCAGCTTTGTGCTCCAGCAAGAGCTTTCTGAATATAAAGAATGCCAAGGGATGCTCTCAAGTGCCGGGTCCTGTTGCTTGGACAGCAACAGGAGATAGCAAGGAAGTATTTCATCTTTCCTTAGCTCTGTTTCTCTCTTTAGTGTGTGTGGTGTTGGGATAAGCCCAAGCGAGGGAAGGCTCTCATCTGCCTAATTCCACAGACGTTTTTCTGCTGGCTTCAGCGAAGGAATTTATGTAGAATTGATGATATTTTTGCTGTTAATGCATGAGAACATTCTGAGCAGGGAAGACCTGATGCTAATGTTCTGCTGCGGAGGAAAGATTCCAGTCTCTAGTTGCTCTCAAAAGGGACGCTGTTCTCCATGTCCCTTCATGGCAGATGGGTTAAGGTGTCCTTAACTGAAAGGCCCCTTATTCCAAAATAATCACAGCTGTTATTTAAGAATGCTGAAAATTAAGCAAAGCTGTTCTAAGGTGACGTTGGGTGGTGTTCCCAGTGTAGGGGAGCAAGCTAAATGGTTTTGTTGCCAGTAGCTTTAAAGTACAACCCGTTCTCGGAGACAAGGTGGAAATTCGCCTTCCTGGTGCCAGGGCCTCTTTGTGCCTTAAATTACATCTTCCAAATCAAGGAGGCATTACGTATGCAAAAATAGATTGGGGAGGGAGAGTTTTACTAATATTGATTATGGAAGTAGGAGCTACTTGTTCCCAATCTCTCTTTAAAAACAATAAGAATTGGAGTCAGGCAGGGCAGGGAGAATTTCAAATCCCAACCCTGAAATCTGCCAACATTTTATGCAACTTGAATGCATAAAGGAATGTATAAAGCAAAATGCGTTAAAATCTCCTATCGCTCCACATCGATGTTCTATCTGTAGGGATGTCTTGTTCTGTGGGTCGCACCTGTGACCTTGGTGGTATTTTTTTTCCTGTCACTACCCTGCCCGTCACTTACACATGTCTGCTCCATGGGACTTCATCAGAAGCTCTTCCCAATGCATAACTTCACACGGGTATTTTGGAGAGGTGGGAAGTCAACTCAAGGAAGTGGAAAATGCCTATACGGAGGCTCGTCAAACTTTGTTTGGCATCCTTGTGAGTCTGTAGTACAAAGCCAGTTAAAATACTTACTTTCTATATTGTATTATTTTATTCCCTAAATAAATAGTTGTAAACATAAGTTCCTTTGGTTCCACGTCCTTACTCACTGGCTGAGAAACCCAGGGTCCTCCTTTTAATGGGAAGGACTGGTAAAACACTTGTTGCTCTGACTGATTGCACTGAGGTTCTATATTTTTTTGTAGCAGCTCAACCGTTTAATTCTTCATGCTGCTCCTGGATGGGATCCTGCTGGGTCTGCTCATGGGCTGTCTGTCCACCTGGATACTGGCTGATGGTCATCCTGGGGCCACCACGCATGGGAGGTGATGATCTATACCCTGAAGAGTGCTGCTTAAACCTTGTTTTGTCCATGAAGCTTCAACTATGGAGCTGTTAAAACCCCAGCCCACTCAGAACTAATGCTTGCAGAATGCATGAGCAAGGAATTAAACTGGGTGGAGTTGTTCCAAAATTTGGATTTGGGGCCTGTCCGCTCCGAAGGCAGCCGCTCTCTGGGTGTTTGCTTGGAAGGGCTCCCAGCGTGGATGATGCTCTCCTGACCTGATTTGACTTTCCTTTCTTGACGCTTGGGTACCGTGCCCAAATCTTTCTGCAAAGCTCTGCCGTGCAGAGCCCCGGTGCCTGATGAACCTGAAACAAGTCAGCTCCTGTCAGGAGATGGCAGGGAGATACCAGCTCCCATGTGCCGTGGGGGATGGAGGAGAGAGCCAGAAAAGGGACAGACAAACAAAGTAAACAGTTGTGTTTCTTCCCTGGGACTGTCGTAGGTCCTGAGTCTGCCAGCTGCAATTTGGAGGCCAGAAGAATAGGGTGGAGTATTTTCTTCCAACCAGATGAATTTATGCAGTGAAAATGAGAAGTTAGTTCAGTTTCTCTGGGAATAGCATTTAAGGTGTAAAAAAGTCCCACCCGTCAATAATGAAGAGCTGCTGAAGAACGAACAAATACAGAGACAGAACCTGCCGAGCTCGCGGCGTTTGCAGCTCTTTTTCCTTGAAGGATGAGAATCTGGGCATGTTTTTGTTGCGTGTAGCATTCGTTAGCTGTATCAGGCATTCATGTTGCCTTCTCACAGAGAGCTAAATTAGCCAAGCATCAGGTTTTGTTGTCCATCTGTATTACTGCTGTGTTATTTCACTTGTGCTCGTTTATTTCTGCCTGTCAACAAGAAAAAACAACAAAACCCCAACCCACCAAACCTGTAGCAGAAATAGCTGGAGTACTAGTGTTCTCCAATATGAAAATGCCAGCCTTTCATGAGTGCTTTTCGCTAAGCTCAGGACTGTTTCTTCTGTTCTTGACAAGCTGTCACATCTTTGTGCTGGGTAATGTGATCTTCCAGGAATGTTTATCTTTCATTTCTGCATTTATAGTGGAGCTGGGCTGGGGGTGCCAGTGAGAACACGTGCAGCAGAGCCTCCTGCACCGTGGTGGTGTTTGGGATGAGGTGTTGGCCATGTGTGCTGTGATTCAGCTGCTGAAGAGAACAGATCAGCCTAGCAGAGCTGGCCATGCAGTGAGCTCCCTCGCTGTTGCCCTGGACAAGGGTCCCAATGCTGTAAATTCATCTCCTGGACTTTGTTTTTAAGTGCACATGTTTTGCATTTGTCTGGATTGTGATGGGTGTTACTCAACCCAACTTCCCATAGTGTCCTTCCTCATTCCATCAGTTTGATGCCGTCTATCTATATGCTTAGCTAGCAGCAATCTTAACATTTTTCTTTCATGTTTTGGGACAACCTGGATGGGGCTTTACCCTGAGAATATGAGCTTAGCTGGCCAGTGCCGTGTGGAGATCCCATGGGACAATCCTGGCAGCACCATGGGCACACAGCTGGGAGGAATGGCACTGGTGGCAGTCTCTCTGGTGGCCAGTGACCCTTTTTCACCTCAGAACCTGCTGCTGCTTCTCCATCCCCCTGGAGGCAGAGCACCTCCTGTGGACATGCTGCCTTCTTCCCGAGGACTGAACCCACCAGTGATTAGATGTGGTTCACTCCCTGTACGGCATTTTTTGGCCTCATCCCAGCATTGGAAGGACACCAAATAGCAGCAGTGCTTCTGAGACCTCCCTAGAGTAAAGACTTACAGTGGGAAACGATTTCTCTATTTGCTTCTAATGTCTTGAGAGCTATTGGCTGTCTTGCCTTTAACCTGTATTCTTGGAATTATTGCAAGCTTTTGTGTTTGAACACATAGCTGAAGTGAAATGCTAAAAAGAAATCTCTCATGGCAGGTGTTAATTTGTGCAAGGACAGTCTGACTCAGTGTACTGACCCCGTTTGAGACCTGTGCAATACATCAAGGCACGGATACTGGTACTCCAGTATCCCTGCCAGTACAGAATTAGCCCTGATTGTGTCAGTGCCGACATCTTTATTAGCCAAGCTTTTAATATAATCTAGAAAGATCTCTTCGGAGAAACTCGATGCGAGTCTTTCATAAAACGGTTGGCAATAATTACTCTGCCTCTTCTCATTTGCTATCAGAGAAATACTGGTTGGAAAGGACATCTGGAGGTCTTCAGGCTGACCTCCTGCCTGAAGTGGGACTGTCTCCAGCGTGTGATCGCCTCAGCCGTGGCTTTGTCTGGCCAAGTCTTGGAAGCGTCCAGGGATGGAGCAGTGTACCACGCCGGATCAGCTTTTGTTTGCTTTTGCTTGAGAACTGTACCTAGTGAACCACCTTATAGCGTGGGTTATGCATTTAGGTTTGAATTACCTCATCCTGCAGGTTTAAAAACATTTAAGTGAACTGTTAGGAAACGTCCCAGTAGGGCCAATAATGTAATGTGTAATGTAGCTGAATCCTCCTGTCTTTTCCGTGCTAGTATGGGAAATATGAGCAGCCCCTAGTGCTGTTTCTGCAGGAAAGGGCAGGGATCCTGTTAAAGTGGTTTTTCTCATGTTTGCACGGGGTGTTACAGGTGAAGCAGCGCTTGTAGGACGTGTCCCGTTGTTGGAATGAGCACGTGGGTGTTTTCTCCTCGGTGTTAGCCATGGCGTTTCCCCAGAGAGGAGCTGGGCTTGTCGGGAGGCGCAGGAGGAGCGCTGCGAGCATCCCTCGCCCTGGGGCTGTGTGTGGGATGGGTGCCGGCCAGCTGTGTGCCAGGCTGAGCCCACACATACACAAGGCATGCAATTGCCTTTTATCTACCCTCCTCAGCCCCTCGCGATGGGAGGAGAGGGTTTTCCCCAGAGTCTGCTGCAATTTGTTCAGGAAAAAAAGAAAAACAGGTCATCCAGATGAGTGTGCCTCTTGGAGCGCACATCTAAGCTGCCTGCCGTGGTCCTGAGCGCTAATGGGAGCGGAACAGTTCTCTACATCTGAGGAGTAAACTCGCCTTTGGAAATGCCACCAGCTTCTGGACGCGGTGGGTGTCTGTGAATGGCACGTAGTCGGGCCAGACCAGAGGCCTGCTGCTGCGTCTGGGCTGGGCTGGATTTCTTCACACAAAGCTGCCGATTGCAACACCCTTCTGCTTCCTTTAGGCCAGGAGGCCTTGCTTGGAAGGGAAATGGCTGAGATGCAAGGAGCTGCTGAGGAGGTGGAAGCGTCCCGCGCCAAGGAAGCTGCTAGGCTCAAATCTGGATGCATCCCTGGACTCGGCGTCTCAGGAGTGGTGTCTGTGCTTCACCGGCACTAAAGATGAGAGCTCCTGTGCGCTGGTCATGATCCTGCTTGGTGTTGCCTTCTGCTGTGGAGATCTGTGTCGTGTCCCTGTTGCAGTGCAAACCAGCCCTTGGGGCAGATGATCCTGGTGGCCTGGAGCGAGCAGCAGTGTCCTTGGGTGGGTTAGGAGTTCTCACTCGCGATGTGAGAGGAGCCCTTTGGTATCCCACCCGAGAGAACCCTCCTGCTGTTTGCTTCCATACCAGAGCCAGCGAAAAGGACTGGGAGCCTGGGTTTCTGCAGTCTTCGGGCTGTTTGAAGGTGATAGTCCTTGCTAAGGAATGGCAGAAATGTGGTGACTACTGTTGTCAGCTGCTCCCTGCCTGCTGGCATGGGCCAAAAGTGCAGAGGTCAGGTTTTGGGGTTGTGTGGTCAGAGGGTCCTGGAGCAGCAGCTGTATGGGGCTTCAGGGCTGTCAGCGAGGGGCTGGCTCAGGCTCACAGCTCCTGTTTTCCCACCAGTTCTTCCATGCACTGCTTATTTTTCGTAGGGGTCTGTGTCTGTGTATCGCAGACAGAGCTGTAATGGCATCGCTGCCACGAGCCGAGCTCTGCCTGTTGGGTGTCCCTTCCTGGGGAAGCAAAAAGCTGGTGCCGAGTCTCTCCATTCCCACGTGCTGCTCCTCCTTGCTGAAGCTTAGAGCCAGTGCTCGTGGTTTGCTTTGGCTTTCTGCTCGTGTTCTGCATAACTGGAATAAAATCTCCTGTGGATGAAGCTGATTAGCTTCTCTCCGAGCTGGATTTGCAATGAATACTTAGACATTGGTCTTCTCAGGTCCTCACAGCTTGTAGTTCCTGAGGTGAAACATGCCCAACACAGATTCACCTGGGAAGCTTCTGGGAGAGAGGATCAGGCTTGGAGACGTATCGTGGCAGGTGAGATAGCAGGATTTGTCCCCAGCAATCCTGGGACCTGGGCAGCTCTGCTTGTTACAGGGATGGAGGGCAGGAAGAGCTGCCCTGCTGCGGTGGTGAGGGATGAACACATGGAGGACAACGTTCGGAACATTAGATACTGGCTAGTGCTTTCAAGAAGAAAGGTCAGCTTTGAAAGAGGCCTTGTGCCTGCTGAATATGGCAAGTGCTTCTAGGGAGTAGATGTCAGAAGCTCAGAGCAGGGGCTCGTGGAAGTTGAGCCCTTCCTTGGGGTGGATTCTCATCTGCAGCGCTTGCTGTTGCAGGACACCAGTGGGTACTTGGCTCATCATGCAGATGAGAGCAAGGCAGGGAGGCTGGAGAGGTCCTGCTTGGGCTGGTCCCAGTGTCCAGGGACCGGGAGGGATGTCTGTTTGCAGATAATGCTTTTCTCTGCCCCTTTCTCACAGTTGCGTCAGCAAAGATGGCCAGGGAGAGTGTTTACGAGCATGTCCTTGCTGAGCACTGCTCTATGCCAGGCGTTCACTCTTCTTCTGGGTGACGTGTTCACTGGGGCTTTGTCATTACCACAACTAAAGCTAAATTGATTTTTTGTTCCACTTGTTCTGACCTGGGAGTAAAAGTACTGCTTCCTCTACTCTCATCCCACGTGGGGTTAAAAGACGGGGCAAATGGGAGGCCAGTGGTGTTTGGATCTTTCCTGGTAGTATTAAAGCTCCAAGTGAGATTTTAGGGGCTGGGAAGGAGTCGTCGTTCCTCTGTGGGAGCCTTCCCAGCCATTCTCGTCCCTGAGGTGAGGGAGCTGTGGTGGCAAAGCAGTGCTGAGGCCTCCTCTGCTCCCATGTCCCAGCATGGGACTTCACTGAGTGGCTGCCTGGGTGCCCAGAAACAAGCAGCTTAGCTCAACTGCAGAACTTTATCCGCTGGGGGCACGAGGATGTCTCTGTCCCATGGCTGGAGCAGAGGCTGTGCTTGTTTTGGTGATTTAGGAAGTCACTGAGGGGCAGAGGAGACACCGTACTGCTGTGATGTTTGCTCTCTTGGGACTTTTCATCTCTCTTCAGAGCGGGAAAGGCTTCCTCAGCACGGAGTGGGAGGTGTGTGGTGGAGGGTGAGTGCTCCCCTTGTGCCTTACACTGCTTGGGGAGGGTCTGTCCCACAGCAGGTGTCCATATGTGTCACCATATCCCCTGTTGTCACCTCTGAGCCTTCTGTTACCCTGCACTACAGCTCTAGTCAACACTTTGTATGCAAGGGTCAGTATTTCTTGGAGGATGTCACACAGGTGTCCCAGACTTGCTCTGCCCTGCTTCCCTCTTTCCCCAGGTTTATGGCTGGAAGTGGATTTCCTCGCGGTGGAAGGAGGCTCCCTGCAGAGCTAGGCTGAGCAGAGGTTTTGGCTGGGGTGGGGTGGGAGTGAAGGTGCTCTCACGCTACGGGTAAGGACAGAAAAGGGCTGTGGGGTGTAAACAAAGCACTTTCACAGCAGGCTTCTGTGTTGCATCAGAAGTTGCTGGGAAGCTGAAGATGGGAGCTGGCTTTCACAGCCTCACTGGAAGAATAAAAAAGCTTGAACGTGTTCAGGTCCAGCCTCCTTAGTGGGACTGCCCCGTGCTCTTCACCTCCTTTGTCCCTGCTTTGCTGCAGACTCCCCAGGTGAGGTCCTGGTCCCAGCTGAGGCACTGGTGCTTACTGGGGTCACCGGGCCCTGCTGTGGCCTTCTTGGATAAAGGCACAGAGGTCCTGAGCTGGGTGACTGGGAGGGAAGGACTATAAGGACCGTGAGCAGAGCTGCTGTAGAAGGATGGTGGTCTGGCAGTATCGCCGGAGCAGCCTGTTGGGCTGCTGCTCCAGGAGGGGCCTGTCAGAAGAAGCTTTTAGGTGGTGTCCTGATTAGTGTTTTCCTCCTTCTTACTCGGAGATATATTCCTGTGCCGCTGTTGGTGACTGTGGCAGCTCCCTGGCCACAAGTCCCAGGTCTGGTGCGTGTCTCCCTTGGCATTCATTTCTACAATGTGATTATGTAGCTTTTCTTCTGCAAGAAATTTGTGCTCAGGGCAGAGAAGGGATCTGCTCAGAGGTTCAAGGCCGTCAGTCTGTCTTTAGCTGTTTGTCTGGTTGCCTTCTTGTTAGCATCAACATGCTCACTGATGTCTGTTCATTGGTTTCTCCCAGTGATAGCTGATCACGCAGAGGCTCTGGGACAGCAAAGGGCAATTTCCCCATTTCAGTGCAAACAGCTCACCAGTTCATCACTCACAAATTTCAAATTCTGCTTTGCAGCTTAGCATGGCAGGTTATCTTTAAGCACTGGAAGAAAAAAAACCTTCTTTTAAGCCTGTTGAAACACTTTCAAGGCATTGTTTTCCATTTTGTGAGAACACCGCTTATCTCTCTTTAGGCTGCCTTTGAAATGCTTCTAGGATTCATGATACCATATAGACACCTTAAAAACAGTCCTGCATCAGGATAAACAAGCTTTTGTGTCTAAATTTGTATATGGAATTTAGTATCTGCTAATGGGTCTTCATCTCCATGTTAATTGGACTGATCTTTTCCGAAGCCAAATATGGATTCCGACCCAATCTATGGGAGAAAAGATAAAAATGCCAGCCCTGGCCTGAGCGGGTTCTGCTCCCTGGCCGTTTGGAAACCTGCTCGTGCTGCAGAAAGATGTTCTGTGCAAAACCAAAACAGGGTCTGTTGATGTTATTTCTAGTCCTTTGAGAAGATGACTTACTGGTCACATGTGCTGCTATGAGGTCATTAGGAAGTCTCTCAAATACACAATTTGAGAAGAGATGATGCGATTGCAGAAGTATGCTCCCTCTGCGATGTGAGATGCAAAACTCTCTGAAGTACTTGAGTTTGTAATAGCTCTGAGTGGGATCTGTTATTGTGCATATTTGGGCTCATTCCAGCCAAAAAAAAAGGCCTGTTTTCTGCTTTGCTTTATCCCTAGATTGATTAGTGAATGTATACCGCGGGCTCAAGTTACATTTCAGAGGGCATCCAGCAGAGACCCTGTTTCTGTGTCGAAGTCCTGAAGGCAACAGTGAGTCTAACTGCAAGATCAGCAGTTTTCTAGCTGTGCTTTGTGCCTCCACGGCACTGTCCTTCCCTGGGGAAAGGAGCTCCTCAAATCTGTTTGCGAGTTGGGCGCTTGCTCTTCCTGGTGCCGTGGGAGAATGGAGAGCTTTCTCTAGACCCTTGATGTTGCTTCTGTGATGTGCATCTGCTTTGATGCTTTTATTGATGTTCCTTCTGGACTCCCTGTCCGTGGATATCCAGAGGTACCTTCTGCCATAGACTGCCCTGTGTCCTCCAGAGGGAATTGGTTTGGTCCCAGTTCACCCCATGGTGCCTGTTCACCATTATGTTGAAGGGCAGGTGTCCTTATTTTGGCAGGAGAATGTCTTCTATGTGTGTTATCTGAGTCAGTATCTGAATAACCCTCTTGGAGTAGGGCTTCCCCAGCAGAAAGGGGTTTCATATCCTTCCATCTCTGCCCTGCTCCTGGTCATGTATTTCTGTTGCAGATCATGTATGAGCGTTAGGGATTATCTCATCCCTCTGAGCTGATGTACACACTCAAACATGGAAAAATTACCCAACGGGGAAGAGAAAAGTAAATAGTTTTCTGCTCTTGGTAAAGAGCAGGATTGTGCGGCTGAGGTGGGGTAAAGAGATAGGGAGGAAAATGGGAGCAAGGTGGCATCTGACTGTATATATGACCATGTCTTAGAGCTTACACCTGTGCTTTCCAGTTAGTGTGCCCACACTAAGCCCTGTGGTTCGTGTCTGTTTCCTTTTTTCCTTTTGAATACCCAAAATACCTGCTGCTTCTGGTGACGCTTTGCTGCGATTCCTGCTTGAGGCTGGTGGGGCATATGGGAGTCTTTAAGGGGCTGAATGGCTGCCATCCCCGCTTCTCAGCCTTCGGCTGTAGAGTCTCCATGGGTGTCACTCCTGTACAACACCAGCACCCACTTCCCACCCCTGGGATGTGGTGTCTGAACGGGATGTGGCAGCACATTTCTTGCTGAGCAGCTGCTTTGCAGGAGGCAGGACAGCACCTGCATTTTCCAACAGGCAAGTCAGCAAAGTTCTGCTCTTCACTCTCCTCCTGCTGTTGTGGTCCTTGCTGCTGCTCACCTAATTGAGACCTAATGGTCACCCTGAGTGCCCACAGCCTGCTGGCCCCCGTGGCCATGCCAGTGCCTCCTGTGGCTCCATCTACTGCGGTCCTGCTTGTCCTGCCACCATGGACCCTTAGCAATGTCACCTGCCTTGGGATTCCTACTGTCACCCTTGGTAACTACCTCCAAAGTTACCTCACCCAGGTGCCACATTCTGCTATTGAGTTTTGTATTTTCCCTCTATTTCTTTATTTTTAAGTGAAAAGTAAAAGGATGTGATGTCGCATGGCTGTCTGCCAGCTGCATTGCTGATCTTCACTCCTGGGGGACCCCAACCTGAGGAAAGCAATAGGGGTGCCCCGCTGTGATGGTGGCACTGTTGTCACTGCTGGGCTCTCCCTCTTCCAGGAAAAGCAAAAGTCCAAATGTCTGAGAACTGTCCCCGCTCCGCTCTGTGCTTGCCATAATCCTGTTGTCTGGACTTGCTTAATAAATTACTAGTTCTGTCTTTGCTTTTTACCTTTCCCTCATGGATGACAGGGGCGGGTGAAGGATGAACGTGAGGAGCACGGCATGGCAATGCCCTCCTCGGGACTTCTCCTGCCAGTGCGGGCAGCCGTGTTGAAGAAGAAGGTGGAAGAGGGCTCTGTGATGCCGTTCTGGGGCCTGGCTTGCCCCTGGGACTACATGGGCCCTGCTTCCTGAGCAGGAGAGCTGCTTTATGTTGTGGTTTTACTAAATGAATTCAAAGCTTGGCCTTCCTCCAGGCGAAGTCTGGGCCAAGTGCCAGCGGAGCAGCCCCTGGGGAGAGCACTGGAGCAAGGAGGGGCCAACAGCAGGGAAGAGCGGAGGAATCCAAGAAGGCAGATTTGCCTAGAAAACAGCTCTGTTTCCATCTGCTGGGTCAGGAGTTGCTATAGGAACTGGGATGATAGAGGCAGGGCCATCTCCTGGGCCTGTCTGTGTGTGCGGAGGGAGGGAGGAGGGAGGAGTTACTCAAGTTTGAACATATCATGTGTGCTGGTGGAAAGTTGCAAGGAATGTCGAAACTACAGCCTGGCTCAACCTATGGAGTTCAAAAGAGACATGGCAGTTGTTCCCCGTGCTCAGTGGGCCCTGGGCAAGGCAGGTAGGGTCCTTCCTTCCAGCTTAACTCGGATCTCGGCTGGCAATCCGCTCTCTCCCCGCTGCGCGTTTCTGTCGTTGGCTAAAGCACAAAAGCCTCTGGAGGCTTGCTGGCGATGGAGGGGGGTTTGGAGAGGTGGCAGCGCTGGGAGGTGAAGGTTTTTCCTCCCTGGGCCGATAGGGAAATGGTGGCTCTTTGCTCCCTGTTTTTCCTCCCGCAGGGTTCATGGATCAGGGGTGTTCCCACGGCGTTCCATGCCCGGGGCCCTCTGGGACCCGCGGGATCTTTTGTTGGGTAGGAATGGGAAGCTGGACGGTGTCGTTCTCCCAGACAGAAGCGGTTTCTGGGGCTGTGGCTCTCCGGGGAAGCCCGTGGTGTTTGAGCTCTCAGACATGCTTGTCTGAAATGTTTCAGGGCTGGGGCTGAGTCAGATATGCAGAAATTGGGGCTGGCAGCGAGTCGCTTGTGGATGGTGGGAAAGTGGGGGGGGGACGACACGCTCCTGGGCTCCGAGCCCCTATGGGTCCTGCCCTGCATGAGTTTTGTGGCTGCGTCTTGCCTGTGCTCACTTATCCCTTCTCCCAAGGAGTTGCAGACCTCCCTGTCCCCTCCTGATGCACCTACTGCGACTTTTGTCACTGTCAAAGTTTCTCAGTCACGTTTTAGCCTAAAACATAGGAGTGTGAATATGTAGGAAGCTGCTCCTGAGAATCTTTGTTGTTAGGGTTAACCATGGGGCTCTCTAGTAGCAGCCCTTGTAGATAAAATCTTATTATTTCCCCAGTAAACCCATTTTTTCAGGTGCTGAGAACTTTCCAAAATAGCCGTGTTTCCACCGGAGCCTTCCAGAGCCACTCACTGCTCCGCAGGTATTTATTTAAATAGGTTTGGCTGAAATTTCATCTGCCCTTTTTGTGCCACAGAGGATAATCCCTGCGAAAAAAAAAAAAATAATAAATGAAGGTGGGTAGTGTTGTTTCTCTTTTTGAGAAACTGCACAATAAGCTGCTGAAAACTGAAATCTGATCTCTATCCACAGACCCGGGCTTGCCAAACTGGATTAGATCACAGCCCACCTACTCAAGCACTCTCTTATCTCGGGCAGCGGCTGCTGGGCACGTTGCGCATGAAAACCCAGGAGCCTGAATGCAGACAAATGCAGAGTAACCTGCCTGAGCAGGAGATAACTTTCTGGTTACATTAATTACTGGTTTGCTTATGCCTGGCTGGATGAAAATTCATATCCACTGTACTCGTTCCTTTACACTCCTAATGGAATCGCAGATGTTCTTATTATGTAGATCCACTTCCAATATTTTATTGAATTACTCCCACATTGCTCTGTGGCAATATTTCCCAGAGGCTTAATGCTCATGGTATGCTGTGGAATTTCATTTCCTCAATTTTAATTTGTTGTTTTTTAATTTCAGTTCATTTTCAGTATGGAAAAGAGGTAAATGGGATCCTTCTTTTGGGTCTAGGCATCATTATTTTACATATTTCTTTTTTGTCCCTTCTCATCTCTCCTGTTTCTCTCAGCTTTGCCTCAAACAATCCCAGGTTTTTCTGCAGCTACCTGCCTTCTGTGTAATTGCTAAATGTTAGTACTTCTCTGTGGGCTCCTGTTTTCTGGTCTGCCTCGAGAAAATTTGATCAGAATTGGCCACTCTGGCTTTTCATGGCTGTGAAATGCTGCTGGAGCTTTTCCTTTTGTTTATAAGCAAAACATTTGGTTTGATTGAAACCCATTGTGGTAAGCAGAGATCTTCTTTGAACTGTCTATAGATCTGCTAAGTATTTTGCTGGAACATGTAGTTAATTGAAATTTCATCTCTCTACACAAGAAGTTACACTTTACCTTGTAAAGTTGTATCCTAGGAAATACTAAACCCAGCAGAACATGGTTAGACCTGCTTGAAAAGTCCTCACTGGAGTCTCCAGGCTTAATGCAGCAATTTCAGCTGATCCCTAAGCGTTGCCACTCACTGCTCCCGTCTTTGCCAGGCACTTTATAAATTAAACTTTAAAACCACTTTGTGTAGTAAACAAAGTTTGCTGCAGCAGAACATAGCAGCTGTGTGTACCCAGACGTGGCTTCCTTGGTCGGGTGCTCTGGTGTGTGCTCTGCCCGGGCTCTGAAGAAGTGGTACCCACCGAGGACACAACCTGCCTTGTCCCATCACCTTCAGGCCCGTGTGCTATAGGAGGGCACTAACGCTTTCCACTTGCTGCATCTTGGTATTTGGAGTTATTTTAATCTGTGGAATGCAGTGAGTGGTGATAATTTTTGCTTCTTTCTGATATTGGAAAAGCTTCTTCAAGTTTGGTGGCTTTTTGAAGATGTGTGTTGTGGCTTTCCACATTTCTAAACATTTTATTGGTAAGACTCCAGCAGAACCAGTGGTGCTCCTCAAGAAAAGGGCAAGGTCTGTGTGCCGGGGACAGGTGCACTGAATTTTTGCTTTATCAGCATGAAGAGACATTGTACAAAACTCATAAAACGTAGCTTTTGGTAGTATCAGCATTTCTGTGGTGGTTTGATGGAAACTTGATGGCCAACTAAATCAGTAGATGTTCCAAAATAGTGTTTCTGGTTTGATTTTCACTGAACCATCTCTTAGAGTTTGACTTCCACCCTCGCAAAAACCGGCAGCTTCTCAGCTCCGTGCTGGGTACTACGGGCTGCTGTAAGCAACTTTGTTTGCTTCACTTCAGGTTTTGCACAGTCTGCCCCAGTAATCGTGTTTTATCTTTTAAAAGGAACTCACTAGGAGCAATTTGCAAAAAGAAAAAAAAAAATTGTAAATAAGTAGCTGTTACTGCAAAGTAGGTATTTTGGAAGGCAGGC
This sequence comes from Calidris pygmaea, assembly GCA_003697955.1. Classification (NCBI taxonomy): domain Eukaryota; kingdom Metazoa; phylum Chordata; class Aves; order Charadriiformes; family Scolopacidae; genus Calidris; species Calidris pygmaea. The sequence continues at coordinate 359,305 of QJSC01007477.1, read as the reverse complement.
AATTAATAAGGAAAGCTCAAGATAACTGAAAAAAAAAGCATAGCAAATGTATCTCAGGGCAGCGATAAATATTTTAGTATCAGTAAAACAAAATAAATTTCATCAATGGTGTTTATATTGTTGGGAAAGGTTAAAAAAACCAACTGATTGCTAATAACAATAGCGAGAAGTAAAACGTTTCCTGTGTTTGGGGAGAAGCTGGATGATGGGCTCTCCTTTAGGAGGACGTGGAAATACCTTCCGTTGCACTGGTAACGAGGGAGGGTGCTAAACACAAGATAACGTTTTAAAGTCTTTGAAACTCAAGCAAGATTGGAACCTGTTTGTTTAAAGCAAATTGGCAGAGCAGCTTTCTGAATCCTGGCTGCCCATGTGTAATAAATCTGGGAAGAGCGAAGGAGTTCCAGAAGTTTGGGAAAACATAAATATTGTAGCAGTGTTTTAAAATAGAGTGGGAGCAGGTAACCAAGAGGCGGTTGAGGCGAACCCCCATCCAGAGGTGGGGAAGCTGGTGCGTTTGTAAATCAATGTCCAATTAAAGAAAGAACATGCTCAGTGATCCGTGTGCTCTGATGGAAAGCAGATCACGTCCGAAAAGTCTTCAGATTGTGGTTTTTAATGAGATTCCTGTACCAGTTGCCAAAAAGTAACTGCGTTGACATCACATACCTGGATCCCGACTGGGTTCCCTGCTGTTGACCAAATGCTGCTGCTCCCAGGAGGCAGAAGAGGCTCAGCTTTGGGAGCAGGAGCGAGTCGGGTCCCCGGGGCCACTCCTGGGCAGAGCGGTGATGGCACGTCCCCCTCGCCCTGAGCAGGGTTGTATCTCTGGCATATCCTTCATGCTCTACTTGGGTGTCTCACCACTGGGAGCTGGTGGTCTCTGGGCTGAGAAATACCCTCCTGAGCAGTTGTCACAGAAACACAGAATTGTAGGGGTTGGAAGGGACCTCTGGAGATCATCTCTTCCAACCCCCTGCCAGAGCAGGGTCACCCAGAGCAGGTTGCACAGGGACGTGTCCAGGCAGGTTTGAATGTCTCCAGAGAAGGAGACTCCACCACCTCCCTGGGCAGCCTCTTCCAGGGCTCTGCCACCCGCACAGGAAAGAATTTTTTCTGCATGTTCAGGTGGAACTTTTTGTGTTCGAGCTTCTGTCCATTGCCCCTTGTCCTGTCACGGGGCACCACTGAGAAGAGTCTGGCCCCATCTTTTTACCACCTGCCCTTTAGATATTGCTCAGCATCGGTGAGGTCCCCTCTCAGTCTTCTGTTCTCCAGCTGAACAGCCCTAGGTCCCTCAGCCTTTCCTCATCAGAGAGATGCTCCAGTCCCTTGATCATCTTTGTAGTCTCTGCTGTACCCTCTCCATCAGTTCTCTGTCCTTCTTGAACTGGGGAGCCCAGAACTGGACCCAGTGCTCCAGCTGTGGCCTCCCCAGAGCGGAGCAGAGGGGGGGATGACCTCCCTTGACCTGCTGGCCACTTTCTTTTTAATGTACCCCAGGAGACCATTGGCCTTCCTGGCCACAAGGGCACATTGCTGGCTCACGGGCAACTTGTTGTCTACCAGGACTCCAAGGTCTCTCTCCACAGAGCTGTTTTCCAGCAGGTCAGCTGCTTTCCAGTGGGTCAGTTTTGGTGGTATCTGGTCTTTATTTGCTGTCAGTGTACCCTGTCCCTGTCCTCTCGCTCTGCTAAGGTGGCAGAATCTCCGTTTCCATTTCACCGATCCGTACTATGTTGAATAAGTTGATTTAGAAAGCGCCACCTGATACCTCTCAAAAATAGTTACCAGTGGGAATGTGATCCACGCAGTCCCTAAACACGGGGCCATGGAGTAGTGCTCTGGCGTCAGTGCAGGGTAAACTCAGTTATTCCCCAGTTTGCCCATGAAGAAGCCGGTGGGAATCCTAGCAAAATCCAACCAGAGCTGTCCCACTGCCCAGATGGAGCCTATGTCTCAGGTGTGGTGACTTGGGAGAAAATATTAAGTAATTTAATGTTGGAATTTGGCTTCACTGAGGAGGTTGATGGAGCCAGGGTGGTTTAGTCGGGACAAGAGAAGGCTTTGGGATACCTAAGAGGAGATTATCAAGAAGACAGAAACAGGCTCTTCACTGAGGTGGGCGGCAGGAGGGTTGACAGTGGTATCAACTGAAAATAACAGGAGGTTCTGCATTGGGCATAAGGAGTGGTGATGTTTTCCCCCTGTGGCCAGTCAAGCAGTGGAAGGGGTTGCCCAGAGAGGTGGGGGAGCCTCCATCCTCGGAGGTTTTTAAGACCCAGCTGGACAAAGTCCTGCACGGGCTGCTCTGAAATTGGTGCTAACCCTGCATTGGGCAGGAGGTGGGATTAGATGCTCTCCTGAGGATCTCCTCCAGCCTGAATAATTCTGCGACTCGGTAACCTGATCTCCTCCTGAATGCGAGTTGGAGTGCAGTTAAGTAAAAGGTTATGGTGGAGCCCCTTGAGAGCGGGGAGGGAGGAAGGTGGTTTAGATTGAGTGCTCTTAATACTCCATCTGTCATCTCTGTGGTTAACATGTCATATATATGGTTGCTATGCGAGACTCTCGCAGTGGAAGATTGTAGGTCTTGAGAGGACTGTTGCTAACTTGTAGTTGATATGTTTTAAGGATAGCTAAAAAAAGTAAGCAATCTCCTCCAAAAAAAAACCCCAACAAAACCAAATCCCAAACAAAAAACCACCCCCCAAAAAAGGCTGGAGAGAGATGCCGGTGTCAGGACTAGAGTGAAAATGTCACTGTGCCGGGTGCTCTCTGGTGCCCGTTCTGCGTGGGAAGGAAGCTCCAGTGAGGGACAGTGATTGCTGCTGCTTTGGGGCAAGGAGAAAGGAGGTAAAGGGAACTTTTTGTGTACGTCTTCTATTCTTCTGCTGCTTCTGTCATACAGGAACAGTGGGAATGGAGCCTGGAGGCTGCCCCTCGGTTGAGGGGACATGTATTTTGGGGTGCAGGAAGCTCCCCCTGCCCTTGGGTTTAGGGTGCATTCGATACAGTGTGCATTCATGTCCCATGTAGAGTCTCTGCCTGGGATGTGGGAAGCACCTCCAGATTCCTCATTTGAGATAAGCACAGAGGACCCTCGCCCCGGGGTCGGAGGGGAAGGGTGAGTTTTTGGACTAGCTGAGCTAAGAACCACCCATTATTAGTACAATGAATTGCATTTCCTTATCTCTGGCTTTGTCTGTCTAATGGTTTCTAATTTTGGCCTGGTTCCTTTGATGGATTAAATTGCTTTTGTTCATTTATCTCTAAATCTGGCTTCGTGACAAAAGTGCTCTGTGCAGTGTCACAAACTGAGGACACCCCACTCCCGTGGGACTGGCCAACAGGCAATGGGAAAATGCCAGAGGATTTGTGGGTCTCCCAACTCCTGTTCAAAAGCACCCACAGCTCTGTGGGCTGTAGTTAAGGCACTTCTTCAGGCTTGGGTCCATGGGCTGAAACTTCTCCAGTGTTAAATGGGTATCATGAATAACTGGAATGCTGTTTTTGTCCTAAAATTTAGCAAGGGTGAGGTGGCTACAATATGGAAAATGGGATTCAGACCCTCCTCAGCCTCGAGGCAGTCCTGTCACCCTCCTCTCAAGAGGGCGACCACAAAGTACACCCAGACCTTGATGTTCCTGTTCTTCTGCCACTGCCTCAGACCCAGCTCTGTTGTGTCCCTGTCCCCATGTGCCACTCCCACGTGCTGTGGTCCCTTTCCTAGCCCAGTGTGTTCTTTTGTGTCTCTTGTTGTGACAGGTCTCCTGATGCCACCTCAAAGATCATGCTGGAGCTTATTCAGGTCTCACTTTTTCCATTGCTATGTCTTACTTCTCATGTGCATCTTGGTTACCCAACCCTTTCACCTAAAATCTGGTTGCTTATTTGTCCAGCCTTGTTGCTGCTCTGGATATCACCTTGTGGGGTCACTGTTCCTGCCTTATGTCCCCAACCACATTCCTAACATTGCCATGGGTTTTTGCTGTTCCTGACTATCTCTGTTGGTGCTTGTATCTAGGATCTCCTGTTGCAGCCTCACGCTTCATGCTGGCATCTTGCTGGGCCAGCCCAGCTTCCCTAATACTGTCTGGCATGTTGATTTTTGGTGTCAATGTCCACATGCCACCCATGTGTCATGCAGAGACCTCTCCCCATGCTGCCTGGTTGATCGAATCTAGGGGTGGCCAGAGAGACCACAGTCCAAGGTCACCTAAGGAAAACCTTCTCGTGGGGCTTCTGCACATGTGGCATGGCTGTCCTGGTACTGGTCCCATACATTCACCCTCCAGCAGCTCTACTGGAGCAGTTGGCCATCTTCTCAGGCCAGCAGCCCTGCTCTGCTTTTTCCAATCTTATGGCAGTTGGTTTCATGAGAAGACATTGCCTTTTCCCATGTGTGTTGTCCCCAGGCACTCTTAGTGTGATGCTAGCAGAGTTGCAAAGGCAGGATCACTGGTAAAGAGGAACGTATAGAGAGGAGATGACTGGGGCTTAAAAGCTCTCCTAAAAACCCAAAACTGATAGCAGCAGCATGAAGTATTTGAATTGTAAACTAAGCAAAAACCTTTTAAGAAGTGATCAGAATCCTTTCTGTTGAGCAATTTCATCAGCGAATTCTGTTTAGTCCAAACTGGAGCTCCATGTGTTGTGTGTGCTCCAGAGAAAGACTGCTGTGTTTGGGTTGTCTGAGATTAATTCTGAGGTGCAGAGAAATGTTCAACCATCATTCTGGAGCCAGAAAAATGGAAATCACACTTTCCAGCCTCTGTTTCTTCAGGCTTCAGATATTGTCCCAATTAGGAGCTTTGTTGTTTCCTCCTTGAATTCCTTGAGGAATGCTAGGAGGTACCGTCCAGTCCTCCTGGCTGCTCCTGAACTTCTTCTGAGGATACTTTGCTTTAGGATAAATCCCCTTGTAGTACATACAGAGTGCATCATACACCCAGCTATGAGTCTTGGTCATGACCATGGAGTTTCTTGGCGCAGTGCTGGGCATCTGTAATGGGATTCCTGCAGCAAACCCGAAGGTCCCACTCCAAGGTAATGATCTGCGAAGGAACCAGTTAAAACAAATGCCTGTTTCAGTTGGGATCTAGAGAGGCTTGCAAACATGCCAGGCCTCCATAATGGATCTCTGGAGGGAGAACAGTACCTGGAGGAGCTCCAAGTCCCACCTTCTTCGTGCACATCGCTAAAGAATAGCTCCCTCCTGCGCCCACTGTGCTTTTCTCGTAGGTCCCGTCCTTGGGCTGGGGACAGCACTGGGTCACCACGAGCTGTTCCTCTGCAGAGAGATGGGTTGGCTTTTTAGACATGGCATCTGCTGGGTATATTGGGGAAAAAACTGCCCTCTTTTGCATTTCTTAGTGAGTTTTTCAGCAAGTAGATTTTTTTTTTCCACTCTCAAAATGATTGTAACAGGATTTTATTCTCCTGCAGCCAGCTGTTAGCAATTAGCAACTTGATCCATTCAGTCCTGAGAACAGAGTTTAACGCTTTCTTGCCTCTGTGAGGATGTTGCTAATCCTGTTCTTGCTGGTTTGGGGCTTGTGCTGGAGTTTTGGCACTTTCTGTGCATGTGTGGGCAGGTCAGGAAGAAAGGCGTGAGTACAGCAAAGGATTCTAATGCCGCCAAAAGAGAACTATTGAGTCGTCTACCCAGAAAAAAAATTATTAGGAAGATGATTTCCAAGCCGTTTGTACAGAGGCTTGTATTTAGTAGTGTATTTCAGTGTGTTCTAGCACTGGGAAGCATGCAGTTTGGGAATCCAACCTACTGCTAGCTGAGATTTAGACTCAGCAGAAACCAACATCAGTAGTTCTTCAAACAGCGGTTTCCGGCAGCACGAGCTCCTGAGTGGAGCTGAGGCTCCTCTGAATTATGAGGCAGGGGTGAGAAACACTCTTGGTGACCTTGCTGAAGGGAACAGCAGCTGCTATAGAGCTCTAGAAGATGAGAAATGAGTGTGTTTGCTCCCTGTGTGCAGCACCTCTCCCGGGACTCCCAAACATGCGCTTTGGTGGTCCAGGACTGGGAGCCAAGTGTGGTGGGAAGAGCAAACCCAGCACAGCCTGAGCCCAGCTGCTGGAATCCCTGCGTGGGGCTGAACTACTGGAAATAATGTGTCACTGCCATGTACAAAGGTGAAAATTTGGCTCACCAAACTGTGGCCACCTGGGAATGAGGAGGCTAGTCCAGGCCAGCCATTTAGGCTCCCTTTGTCATCCATGGAGATGAACACATTCCAAGAGGATGCATCCTGCTCATCTTGGACACTCTTTAGGCAAGGGCCAAATTCAAAGCCAGCTTTCGTAGGCACAGAGCTGCAGACAGGTGAGCTCTAGAGCCAGCTTTGAAGGTTTCATTGTCTTTCCTGAAGGCCAGGCTGGTCTCTATGGACACATCTTCCAGTTTTGGCTTGCAGTTCCCTCGAGCCACACCGTTTTTAGCTTGACCTGCTGACCTCCATGTGCCCATCAAGTCCTGAGAAACCCAAGGTGGTGGCTGCGGCAGGGTGACAGGGAACTGCTGGAGAGGGTACAGCAAAGGGCTACAAAGATGATGAGGAGCCTAAAACATCTCTCTGATAAGGAAAGGCTGAGGGACTTGGGTCTGTTTAGTCTGGAGAAGAGAAGACTGAGGGGGGATCTGATCAACACCTATAAATACTTAAAGGGTGGATGTCAGGAGGACGGGGCCAGGCTTTTTTCAGTGGTGCCCAGTGACAGGACAAGAGGGAATGGGCACAAACTGGAACATGGGAAGTTCCATCTGAACATGAAGAGGAACTTCTTTGCTGTGAGGGTGGCAGAGCCCTGGCAGAGGCTGCCCAGGGAGGTGGTGGAGTCTCCTTCTCTGGAGACATTCAAACCCACCTGGACACGTTCCTGTGGGACCTGCTCTGGGTGATCTGCTCTGGCAGGGGGTTGGACTTGGATGATCTCCAGAGGTCCCTTCCAATCCCATAGCATTCTGTGATTGTGTGTGCCAACTGTCTGTGGTGCCCCAGTCCATACCTCCAGCACTGGTTGATGGCTCAGTGATAGGAGCTGGTGTGGTGCTTGGGCATCTCTGTGTGACTTTCCCTGTCCCCAGCCCATTCCCTCTTCCCTCCTATCTTTTACCTTCTGATCGCTGTATTCAAGCGGTTCCATGATGTGGCACTACAATAGGTGTGATTTAGAACATGGTCTGAGCTTTTACATAAAGCAATTGGGCACTTAAATTGTGGTGTTTGGGCTGTTCCTGGTCGAATGAGATAATGTTGCTCTTTGTGCTACACATCCCAATATTATATTGCTGCGATATCGGTGGCTATTGTCATGACTTGTTGCATGTGATTTTGAGAAGATGACAAACTTGTCTTTTGACAAAAGAGTAGTTGTGCTAAAATCCTCATCTAAGACTCATCTCAGTCCTTTTCACCCAGGGCAGTAGCCGATCCTGACTGTGAGCTCTGAGCTGGTAGCAGAGGATGGGTGCTCCTTCGTCCCTGGGCTCAGCTGCAGCATCTGCCTCCCTGCTCTTGATCCTTCTTTGCTGGGCTTCTGGACCCAATGTGATGCCAGGGCATTAGAACGCTTAGTGATGTCTGGAGTTGCTCTCGTATTTATTTTCTTTAGCTCACCAGTGGGCTCTGGTCATCTCCTAGTGACGTACGATTGCTGCTTCAGTGCTCCCTGGCCAAGTCAGGGGGAAGTCCGAGGATGGTTTTTGGTGGGAGCCAACCCGTGCCTTTACAGATGCCTGATCCTCTCCCTGTTTGCCTGGCTCTGTTTCTGGCCCCTGAAGGGGTGATGAGGGCATGGAGTGTATGTGGACTCGTCCTCTGCCATCTGAGGACTCCAGCTGAAAAGTCACTTGGGAGAGGTCTCCATGCTACTGTTCTTCTGCCAGGGTCTCCTCAGGGATTTGCAGCTCAGTTCAGTGGCTGGTCCAGAATGGAGGCCCAGGGGAAAGGTCTTCTCTAGCCCAGACTGCATCCACGATAGCCCAGCTGATCTGGGCAGACAACTGGGGCATGGTCAGGGCACCCCATATACGACCACACAGCTCTCTGCTGTGTTTCCCATCACCTCCTGCAGGAATGTGCTTATAGTTAAAGCCTTAATGTTCATGACACTTTCCTTTCTCATGTCCCATGGGAGAAGAGTCTCCTCTGGTGCTGAACTCTCCGCAGTTCCCTTTGCAAGTCCTGCTCTGGGGGCCTCCAGGGCACCCCAGCAAATCACCTGCACAGATTAACATCCACCAGGTCTGTCTTCAAGCTCTTTCCAAAAGTCTCTCTCTGCGTGGCTACAAGAAGTCTCTGCTCCATTGTACATGCAGTCTGTCATGGGATGGTGGGAATTGGTGTGTTTGCATCGGAGATCACCCCTCTCCATTTCGGGGTGGGGGGGAAAGGCAACCTTGGATGCGCACACAGCTTGAGAGTGCTTGGGCAAAACCTCTTCTCGGATTGTCAGACCCTCCTGCTGAGATAGGGCCTGCCTTTTCTCTCCCGTGCTTTGCTTTTGCACGCTCACCACCCAAGATGCCGCGAAATCACAGAACCTTGTGGTCACCCTCCTCCCAGCCTTGGCCAGGGGGCTCACATGGAGCACACGAGGTGGCTGAAGCAGGAGGGGTCCTGGTAATTTTAAGGTCTTTTTTTGAGTTTTCTCGCATCGTTGCATGGCTGGGCACAGCATCCACCCATCATTAGTTTCTCCTCCTGCATGAGCATTTGGCTCTTTTCCCAAGAAAGCCCGTAGTTGTTTTTCAGGCTCAGAGCCATCTTTTCCGACGGAATCCAGCAGGGACAATGGCCAGTAGCAAATCCTTAGGAAAGAGAATAAAAACAGGGCAAGCCTCAGTGATTCTAACCCTGATTTAGCTTCTGGGCATCTAGCAATCTGCGGCTGGGGGATTTCCTGAGCCAAAGGTTTTACACCAGGGCTTCTTAAATCCGAAGGTATCTTTCTGTTGTGAATATATCCAATTGTTTTGGTATCCACGGCAACTCACGGCTGTGACTTGTACAGTTTAATTATGTTGGGTGGAAAAAAACACAGCCTTTTGTTACAAATCTTTAAGCTAATAGCATCTGATGCTCTGTTGTTCCTGTATGTGTATACGCACTGGCATAGTGATTGTCCCTGTTTTATCCTCTCTTCCTTTACTAACAAATCCTAACATTCAATTTTGTCTTTTTACTACCACTCTGAGGATTCTTGAGCAAACACCCTCTGGTTCTGGCAACTTTTCATTTATTGATTCTGTTTTCTTTTCGCCTGACACTTCAATATGAGACGGAGCCTCTAACCTGCCTTCTGTAAAGCTGTCCTCCAGGATGGGAACCTCCCGAGGCTCTTCGTAGTGAATGTGAACACAGAGAATTCACATAACTTTGCTGATGTGACCTTGTGTTCCTGTAGGTGTTATCATGGCTTTCCACTGAAATTGCCAGTGTTTAAGCCCTTTGCTATTTTCCTTGTTTCCAAACAGGAAATTAAGTGTGCTTGCATGTGTGAGTGCACATGCTCTTTTGGCAGCAATGGGGACATGTTGGGAGAGATTATTTTCGCCCTGTTTTAGACATTTATCTTCAGGTTGTGTGACAAGTTCCAGAGGACCCACTTGGCTACTTGGAGTAGGCAGCTGGTGCAGATAGAGGTGGATAAACCCCACTTGGGGAGCCTGGTTGGACTCTGCAGATGCAGTGTAGAAGCTGCTTCAGTACTTGTTAATATAATAAGGAAAGTGAAGAATCGATGCGGGGAGAGATTACTTTGCACTGGACTTGTTTAAGAGCAGTTAAGAGAGTATGTTTGCACAGTAGTCACGGCAGCTGAGCTCCCAAAAGCTGAACTGAATGAATAGCCTTCGAGATGGTATGGGTGGTCGGGCAATCATTAGTTCCTAACCAAGCCTCTGATCAGGTGATGGGTCAGAGTAGGGCTGAGGTTAAGATGCTCTTGAGGGCATGGAAGATTGCCCAACCTGTCCTGAGGCAACCACAACAGAGCAAGTCTGCAGCACAGAGAAGTCCTGTCTTTGGAGGACTCTCATCTTCTCTCTCTGCTTTGTCTTTCAGAAATGTAGATGGCAGCTGCTGGCTTTGAAGGACTTGCACCCGTCTGACCCTGCGCAGCGCCTCCGATTGCTACCATGATCTTCTGCATGCTACTGTTGGCCACACTGCCTGAGCCATCTGGCACCGAAGTCAACCCTGGTAGGGAGCTGCCGGGCTGGGAGAGGACTCTAATCTCCCACCTTTCTTATGGCTGTTCTCAGCCGTTCTTTGCCCTCTCATGGTGAATGCACATAAACGTAACGAATGCATGTAAAAGTCCTAATTAACGTAGTCCCTGAATGTCCTCCTCCGGACTGAGCTGGCCACTCTTCCTTGACATCTGTGCTGGAGTGAAACACTTCTCCTGAGTGTTCCAGGAGGGCTGAGGCACATGGATATACTCCTTTCTCTGCCCACCCTCTGCAGGGGGGGTGTGCTCTCACCAGGCCTGTCTTGAGTTTTGGTTATCATAGAATCATAGAATCATTCAGGTTGGAAGAGACCCTTGGGATCATCAAGTCCAACCATCTACCCTACTCTACAAAGTTCTCCCCTACACCATGTCCCCCAACACCACATCTAAACGTCCCTTAAACACATCCAGGGATGGTGACTCAACCACCTCCCTGGGCTGCCTATTCCAATGCCTGACCACTCTTTCTGGGAAAAATTCTTTCCTAATGTTATCTCTTCATGAGTTTGACCATGTGGCCTGCACAACAAACCTGGCTCTAGACTGGCTCAGAGATAACGTGCTCATTGTGGAAAGTAAATTACCAGTTAGCAAAGTGTAAGCCACAGCTCTCCAGCTGGCAAGAGGTGTTCTGGAGAGAGAAGTGTGGAAGGAAAGGTAGAAAACTCTACCTGGCACAGAGCTAGGGGGGAGGCAGGGACATGAGTCTATAAGTCCCTGTGGAGGGCATGACCTCTTATCCTACAGGATTTGGCAAGTTATAATCATGATGAAGATAAGTAAGATAATGGTCTGCAATATATTGCAAAAATCTCTGCAATGAGATGGTTTGAGCTGGAGACAGTCTGTGAAATAAATGAATCTAATCCTTTTCCAGCTTGGCTGAAGGGGTGGGGAGGCAGCAGTGCTCCCCTGAGGACCTTCCTTGGCTCGGCTGGGTCTGGCTCTCTTTGTTTGGAGCCTTTTGGCTGGCTCTGACCCTGCTCTGGCCTGTAGATACCTGCAGAGGTTTGAGGTTGGGCTGCAACCAGCCAGAAGTGAAGTGAGATCTGGGAGGAGCTCAGCAGGCACCCTGGGGCTCCCTGTTACGCAGTTGTAATGGGGGTACGGCGCTGTACCCCCCCTTCCATGTCCAACTTTGAACTGGGGTTGCCACCTGCTTCTGATGGTTAAAACCTAGTGGAAGAAGAGGGGAGATGGCAGCTAGAGGGTCAGGCACATGCAGGTTCCTTTTGGTGGTGGTAAGCGCAGGAGGTGGCACACCCGAAGGTACTGGAATCGCTCCCCCCATCAGATGCTGGGAGGTGGGGTGGGCTCTGATCACAGGGCTGTGATCCCACCCTCCTGCGATTATCTTTTTCACCAAGAAATAAGCTTGGACCTTTGCTCACACTGCTCAGTTCTGCCTGTGACTTCCTCAACCAGCTTTGTGTTCTCAGCTCCCTCTCTGTCCCAAGGGGCCATGCCCTGGTGTACCCCCCCTGGTGTAGCCCCACTGATGCTCCGTGGCTGTGATGCCCATGGGCTCCATTGATTATCTTGATCTGATCTGCTCCAGGAGGGTCTGAAGCACCTCTTGCGTTGGATTGTACTGGTCTGTGGTGGGACAGGTAAGAGTGAAGGCAGTTGAGGCTAGTTTGGTTTACTGAACTTACTGGTCAGTATCAGAGCAAGGTTAGAGCTCTTGGTGGGCTTTTAAGAACCACAGTCATCATGCTTGATCCCAGCCAGACACCAGTTGCCTCCCAGTGAATTCTTCTGTAAAGAAGCCTCTTAAGAAACCTCAGACGTATGCATGAACGTTCTGGGTGAGACCTGGGGCCCAGCCAGCTTGGTGTCCTGGTTCTGGAAGAGGGCACAGATGGGCAACCACACAGCAGGGCTTTACCCCAGGCGTGCTCTCGGCTCACTGCAGCCAGCTGCTCAGGAGCTTTCTGAGCTGGCACTGGTGTATTTACCTGTGGTAGCTCCGAGTTTCTCTAGCTGATTGTTGAACCCACGTGAACCTTTGCCTTTTGGAGTGTTTAATAGATTTAGGATGCATATGGGGTTTTTTTGAACTCTGCTGCCTGATATTTTGATGCTTCCTGGTTCTGGTTTTTTGAGAGACAGTGAGTAATTGTTCAGGATACAAATTATTTTTGTCATACTTCAGTAATCTCTTTTGTCATGATGAGGCTGCTGATCTTTTCCTTTTGCATCATCTGTGTTGCTTTCTCTGCGTGTTGATGGGAGAAGGAAGGAGTAAGAGCTCTATTCCATATCAGACTGGCATCTTGCCACGAATACAGACAATGGTGTAATGGTGTTTTCTAGTTTGTTTTGTATTTATTCCCATAACTTGCTTTTTTTTTTTTTTTCAAGTATTAAACAATCTGGGATCATCAGCAAACACTGTCACCTCACCACCCATCTCCTTTACAAGGATATTTAGGACTATATAGAACATCAAACCTTCATTGACACTGTGCCTGACAGCAGCTGCAGCCAAACCCTGCAGGCATTCCTGCTCTGAAATCTGGCAGGTAGTTGTTCAACCTGCAGTGGTTTATTCTGTGTGGTGGTAACAACGAGGTGGGTTTCATGCCCCCATCTTCTCTTGAAGCTTCTGAACCTGGTGAAGGAAGAGCTTTATCCAGGTTTGGCACAGGGGCAGCAGTCCCGAGAGAGAAAGGAGGGGACCCCCAGGCAGTGCCCTGGCTGAGGGCAGGGCAGGCAGAGCTGCTGGCACGGCGGTGTGCCAGTGAGGATGCCAGCCACCACGCGTGCCACCCTGGAGTGACTGGAGCATATGCTGGCACTTGGCCGTGTCACTGCAGACAGGGGAGGAGTTGGGACTACTGTGAGCTCAGAGGACAAAGGCCAAAAATCTATAGGAAAGTCCATTTCCTTTTTTTTTCTGGGACTTGCCATTGACTGTGTTTTTTGTCTTTTAATTGTTTCATGATTTAATCCTGTATAACTTTCTTCTTAATCTGTTGTTGATGTCAGTCTGACAAAAATATCTTGCTTGCCTGTTTTGAATACTGAGCCTTAATGAATACATTAACATTTTGAGTTTTTTGAAGCATCTCTCATATTCCAAGATGCGTTTAAGAACTTGTGTCAGGGGAGAGAGCTTGGCCAGCTTGGATTTGTGAGTCACATCTGCACCATCTTTGGTGTATTGAGCTTGTCGAGATCTGTTGTGTCTGTGCTCCCTGGAGGCACCAAGTTTGAGAGTCTGGAGAAGAACTGGAGAGAAAAGCTTGCTCCGCTTGGGGCTGGAGGCAAGGACCAGACCAGGATGGGGCTTGGGCTCCACTGGAAGCTCTAACCTGCAGACACGACAGAGCAGATATTTCCGTAGGCTATCTAGTCCTCTCTAACAGAAGCTGTTTAACTTCTTACTTGTTACTGGACCATTGAGAATAATAATAGTTCTTATTTGAATGCAGGTTGAGCATCCAGTTTATTCCAGGAGAAGAAGAAAAAGCTTTAACAAATTCTTCCTTTTTATGTTGCATCATTATCGATAAATAATTTTTCACTGTAAAATAGGTCATGCAACCAATACCAGTATGGTTTTGGATTTCATGTTCTTAAAATGTTCCTCTGTAAAGTTTTTGCCTTGCCTGGACTCTGCTTTATGATGCTAACTCTGAGTGTATTTCATTGCTTATAACTGGAGTTTATGGTAACTATGAAGTATTTGATCCATTTTATTTGCATTCTCTATTTTATCGTTACCATGTTTATTCCCGAGGCGTGATAGCCTTTTAATTAAACTTGTCTGGCAATTTAGAAAGCATTGGTACTGATATTTTTTTTTCCTTGCTTGTGTTCCCGTTTGCAGCTATCTGCCGTTACCCCTTGGGTATGCACGAAGGGACGATACGAGATGAAGACATCACTGCTTCCAGCCAGTGGTATGATTCCACAGGACCCCAGTATGCACGGTAGGTTAGTCTGTGGCAAAGAAATGTAATCCTTTTTTCTCGTCTACATATCCAATATGTTATAAAGGAAGAAGTTCCCTCACCCTTAAAGAAACCTATTTGCTGATCTTGTTCACTGCTTCCATACTAAATCTAATTAGTGCTTAATGAAAGACCAAGAGGCAGTGGTCATGGTCACCAGCTGCAGTACAGGAAATTCTGAATCGATATTAAGGAAGAAACAATCCTTCCCTATGAGAATGAAGTGGTGGGACAGGTACCCTGAGAGGGGCTAAGTCTCAGAGTTTGGGGGTTTTCAGGATTTGGCTGTACAAGGCCTTGAGCAACTCGCTGTTGCTGTGGAGTTGGCCCTGCTGTGAGCAGGAGGTTGGACCAGAGGTGGCTTCCGACCCTTGTCTTCTGTGAATAAATCTCTAATGGATTTATGACTTACAGGTCAGGTAGGGACAGTGCCCCTGGGATTCTTGTAGAGCACTTTAAGCTAAATTGTAGGAAATCATTTACGAGGATGAACTTTTCAACAGCATCCTATTGAGGAAATGGGCTGTGTCCACTTTGACTCAAAAGCCTGGAAACTGCAGAGTTAAGGAATTGTTAAAAAGCAGCTAAAGGATTTTCTTTCCGTGTCAAGCAGTACTGCAGTCTTTCTCAGAAGCTTGGCTTTTCATTCCTCGGTCATTTCATTTCTCTCAAAGCTACAAACTGAGGATTTGCAAATGCTTATAATGGTAAGTTTCCTTAGAATTGTTTCTAATGATACCAAACGGTTTTGGTGCAAACCACATGAATTTCAGGTTAACTTTGACACTTATGTTTTTATGATTAATTTGGGCAATCCCAAATCATAGAATTCTCCTAGTGGTTGATTTATTTATTTATTAGACCAAAGGTTTTAAGTGTCATGTGTCAATGGAGTTTGAAGCCTGTGGGTCTGAAAGCTGGGAGACTTATTTTAGTCTCTGGGGTATGGCTTATCACCAGCTCTTCAGGCATCACTTGCCATCTGTTCCCATCATCTCAGTGCCAGGGCAGCTGGATGTCCACAGGGCGAAGACATGAAGGCACCCTCCAGCTGACTTCGTTTTGTTAGAGGTCATAGTTGTCCTATGCAGGTGTCTGTCCCTGTCATTTCACTGTCACCCTTCCTGCCTTTCTTAAAGCTTCTCTTACTTGCCACTTCACTGTAAGAAAGTCTTGCGCAAACAGCTGACCATCCCGAGACAAAAACCTTCTCTAGCCTGTGCCTTGACCTTTGGTGTCTTCTGAGTACTGCCTGCCTTGGTGCTTGGGTTGAGCACTCACCGATTCATCAGAGACGGGATAGCTGTCCCAAAGACAAGGGCACCTCGAGGGCTTTCCCTTTGCAAAGAAATCGCTGTTGCTAAAAAGCTCACGTGGTCTTTTTGTGCCTGGATAAATTTTTCATCTTTCAAACTCTCACCACCTTGTGGCTTGCACAGCCGAGTCCGCAGCAGCCAGGGTAAGGCAGTGTTTCCTGTAGTGGCTCCACCTGCTGATGGCTGCAGCTCTCTGCTCGGCACCCCTTCTCCAAGGATAAAAACATTGATCTTTGCAGCTGGTGCCACAATGTTCAATTTTGAAGCAGAGACCTTCACATCATACACCTAGCGGTGTCCTGCAAAAGCACCTCTGCTGAACGAAGGAAAGGTGAAATTTGTGTTGAGATGACCCAGGATAATTTGTAGATGGGCAAGAGCTTCTCTTTCTGAAATGTATTTTTAAGATAGCTCCTCTTTATGCTTGTTAGAGCTGTAGGAGGTGGTCAGACCTTACTGTATGGGGTTTAGGAGAAATGGGTATGCACTTCACCAGCAAGGTGCTAAAAAGCATTCAGTGTGCAATTACCTACCGAGGAGCATCGTTGTTTCCAATCAACATGAAAGTCTGTGTCTGGGAAAGAAATTACTCCAACAGTTAATGAAGGCTATCTGAAATGGAGAGAGTTGTTGTGAACAGGGAAAAACTGACTTCAGGACGCTGCTAAGTCTCAACTGACCATCACCCCAAAGGGGAGAGGCATTTGGTAGCCAGCTATCAGGTCTCACTTGCTGATTTGGTTTCTTTCTCCCAATTCTCAAAGTTTCAAGGTGTTCCCTCAGTTACTGGGAAGGCTGGATCCTTGGAAGTAACATTTTTTTTAATGTGTGTGGTTTTCTCCTCAGGTTACAAAGGGAAGAGGGGGACGGAGCCTGGTGCCCGGCTGGCTTGTTGCAGCCGGAAGATGTGCAGTTCCTTCAAATTGACCTGCACAAGCTCTTCTTCATCACCTTGATTGGGACTCAGGGACGACATGCCCGTGCCACGGGCAAGGAATTTGCCCGTGCTTACCGGATTGACTACAGCCGCAACGGAGAGCGCTGGATCTCCTGGAAAGATCGTCAGGGCAGGAAGGTGAGTGCAGTAGGAACCGAATCATGGAGCACACAGAAGTCAGGTCATTGAGAACTAGACTGCAGAAAGCACATCCTCTATGTACTGCCTGGTGCATCAAACTTTATCCTGACTCTTCTGTGTCAGTCATCCAGTGTCCCCTGCCTTAGTCCTGTGTTTGCTGTGATGGTGGACTGTTACTGACCTGATCCCCAAAATCCCAGTCGCTGCTGTGACTGAAAAATGTGGCTCTTCACTACCTTTTTGCCCATGTTCAGAACATCATGGGAATGTCCCTCTACCAGCCAGACACTTGCTTCTAAATTGGAAGCTGCAAAGCAGATGCCTGCTTCGGGATTAAAAAAGAGGGAAGGGGTGGCAGGGAATGGAGATGGGTTTCTGGGTGTCCGATAGCCGTGTTTAATGTAGGGAGGAAGCAGTTTAGAGGGTAGAAAATGTGCTGAGCATGCATACTCAGAAGAGCTTCCCCACTCACTGCTGTTGTCTCCTGCTGTCCCCAGATCTGAGCGCACAGCTCAGCCCTAGCTGGGCTCTGGGTTGTGTTCAAAAGCCTTTATTAAACTTTCCCTGGGCAGGAGTCCCCTTCTCTCACCTGCAGCTCCTCTAACCTGCTCACCCTGCCTCACATTGGCTTGTGGAGTCTGAAGACATAAGCCAAGCTAGAAAAGGTACTGGTGTGGTGATGTTTCCTAGCACTGGGGGTGTTTTGGAAGTCACAGTGGGGTCTGTTTATCTAAACAACACTGTATTGCAGTGTTAATTAATAGCTTCTGGCTTGTTCATGAATTATTTGCTCACTCAGACCTTTGACTGGCTATTTGGCCGTTACCATTATCTTGCCCATCCCTCTCATTTTGGTGTGTTCTGTGTTTGCAGGATGGGAGGGCAAGTTTAAACTCCATGGGTCTAACTGTTCTTATCGTTACTTTCCTAAGTGAAGTCTGTCTGTGTCTCGAGTTATATCAGAATTCAATTCAGCATTCAATCGCTTACACATCCACAAGCAGCTAAACGGTTTTTGTCTCCCACCCCAGTTCTGTGCAGAGCAGTGTTCTAGGGCACTAAGGACTGTGTAAGTGTCAGGTGTTACGATTTAGTGTGGGTCAGTTTTTGAAAGATCTCCCTCTTAGGCCATAATAAGGTAATATAGCATCATACACAGCTGAATACATGCTTCATTTGAGCCATCCTCTCTTCTATTCTGTATATTCTGTCAGTATGCGTACCTGTTCACCATCACATGAGACCAAAAAGGTTTCCCTGCTGTATCCTTAGAGAAGATGCTTCTGCTCCTCTGCTGCTGCTGTTCTGCACATGAGATACATAATGGGGTGCAATTCCTGCCCTTTCAGCTCCTCTGTAAAATTACCTTCCATAAAACATATTTTTCAAAATGTGTCACCAGTGTCTATTAGCAAATCTGTACTTTAAAAGCACTGTTGTCTGGCCAAATAATTTGGTAAAAAGGTCCTATAAAATCATTCAAGCTTTGGACTGAGGTGCAGATGAAGATGCAAGACCCTAATCTACATTTTTGTATGCACTGAGGGTCCTCTTCCAGTCCTGCAGTTGATAGATTCCAAATCACTGAGACTTCAAAGTGTGACTGTGTGAGCCCATCTTGGCATATCTGTCTGTCCAAGGAGATCACAGAAGTAGTTTCAGGGAAAAAAAAACCCCAACAAAAAAACCCCAAAATGCCAAATGAAAACGCAGCCCTTTCACTATGTTGTTAAGTTTTAGATCTCACAGGATGTTGCATCATTAGATACGTAGCACATGCAGCTCCTCACCAAGAGAGTCACCTCCAGCTCTGATCTGCTCAGGTTGCTGTCCCTGTCCCCTCCTCTCTGACACCATGACTAATGTTCCATGGTGCAGCACTGTCTGGTCCTGGTCTCTTACTGGCTTCTGGCATCAGCCGTCAACAGTTGTTCACCAGCAGCACCACTTCATTGCTGGTGGTGTTGGGACTCTTGATGGCCATCAGTAATTGCCAGGACTGGAAGCTGGTGCTGGGTTTGTTCCCCACACAGCTATCACTGGGTTTTTTGGCCCTGAGAAACTGAGTGTGCTCAATAGCAGCAACCCCACCTTGTGGAGGTGCTGTGCAAAGTGCCTCTTCATCTCTCGGAAGATGTCCATCCAGGACAGGCAAAAATCTCAGCTCTTCCCATACAGGGCCAGTGCACGTGTACCTTTTGCTGAGGGGGACAGCTGAGTAAGTTTTTCCTCTTATTCTGTCTGTGTAGGACTTTTTGGCTTGCCATACCTGAGACCTTGACATACCAAGATTCCCCAACAAATGGGCAGCTCCAGAGGATCTGTTCACCTCCTGTATGAAGATGTGGGATATTCTGCCTTAAGTTATCCCCTCTTGGGTTTTATCTCCTGCCAGCAAGGTCTTGTGGAGCCGGCTTAGATGGAGCCCACACACTTACAATTCAGACTTTTGCTATCAAAAGTGTTCTTCTCATGTTTCCACAGGTCCATATTCTTTCAAAAAAAAATCTCTTAGGCACTTCTGGCCACTGCTGGGGGATTGACAGCTTCGTCTGTTTCCACACACCAACTGTCAAAATGGATAGTGGGCTGTTCCCAGAGCAGTGGTGAAACAGGGGACAGGGAGGGTGAAAGTCCCTGCCATGTCGGGCTGTATTTCAGCGGGATGGGGTGACCAAGGCAACGCCAAACACTTCTGTTCTAAACATGTGCTTTGCAGCTACTTGCACCTTCATCCCCCAAACGCCGCAGCACCTCTGGAATTTTGTTGGCTCATAGAAAAAGGGCATCGGGACCCTCTGCCAGGTAACAAGGGATGAGGGCAAGTGCTCAGTTACCTGCTGTTAGAGAGTACGTGGAAAGTCACTTGAAGAAGGAAAGTTAGGTGCAAGTTACTGGAGCTTTCTGCAATGTATCATCCACATGTACATTCATCTCCAGCCTGCCTTTCTCCTCTCCCTCAGAATAGTGCCTGCAGTGGACAGGAGGTGACATGGCAGCACCCTTCACCCCATAAGCCATGTACCAGGTAGGAGGGGAGCAGCAGCAGCTAATCCTCTGCAGGTACTGCATGGGAAAGCTCCCCAGTCTCAAATGATGGGGGACAAGTACACTGCTGTACGAATGAACAGCACGACAGGGAGCAGTTGCTGGTAAGGGTCTCTCTTCTCCAGGTGATCCAAGGCAACATCGATACTTACGACGTGGTCTTGAAAGATCTTCGGCCTCCCATCATTGCACGTTTTGTGCGGGTGATTCCTGTGACGGAGATGCCAATGACTGTCTGTATGAGGGTGGAGCTCTATGGCTGTGTCTGGTATGGTAAGTAGCCATTCCCATGCCTGTCACTGGAAAGTAGTCCTTAAACAATGCTGACTGGGACTCGCCTGCGTCCCCACGAATGCAGAGGGAATCTCAGGCCTACGGAACTGCTTCTGTTGGTCCACATCGTAAATAAAAGCATCATATGGACAGAGATGATGGAAGGCTGCTGCTGCTGTGTTTCTGAGGTATATGGCCTTCTTTTTTAGATGGTTTGGCATCCTATAGCATCCCTGAAGGAGGGACAATAGCGGCTCCTGGCTTCCCCATCGTTTATCTGAATGACTCGACCTATGATGGCTACCAGGAGCGCAGGTGGGAGAAGTCGTCCTGTTCTCTCTCGGTCACTGTGCAGATTATCTCTTCTTTCCTACTTACCTTATCACTAGTATCTTGTATCCCAAACGCTTCTTTGAGGTCTCCAGAGCTGCAAGCCAGCCTGTTAGATCCCCAGAGCATCGTGGCTTCATTATTCCAGGCCCTTTGACACATTGTTAGTTCCTCTTTTAAAGGAGGGCATGGGCTCAGGATGCATCAGATCCATTTCCCCCAGCTGCCAAAGGCTGGAAGGGAAGAAATTATTTTTTTATTAATAAAAGTTAATAGAAGTTGTTGTTGCTTCTCTTGAAAGAGAAGAATGTGTCCTTATACAGCTGAGTGCTGTCTTTGTTCGTAGCTTCCATCTTTACATGATGTGATGACACAGTGCTGATGTGTCTGACTGCCTTAAAGCCCTCCTTGCTCTCGGTCTCTGATTGTGACCGTATTCATTGCACTGATTTCTTTGTTGGTTCAGGTACAGCCTTAAGTTGTCGTGGATACTGCAGATCATAAGGTCATAAAAGATCTTCTGTTGCCCCAGATCGGAGTGGGAGAGCTGGCTGGACCTTTACCTCCATCCTATTGTCCCTGGAGCAGATGAAGGTCCTTCCCCTCCTCGTTGCCTTTGTTGCTTCTGCAGTTTGATATGAGAAATGCATTCTCTAGCAGATTGCATCTTAAACTGTTGCAGGAGGTCTCCAGGGTAAACTGGGCATCCAAGAAAGCGTGCAACACCTGAACTCTAGGCCTGCACTTGGTACCTGTGAGCTTCTGGACAGATTTTGAGATATTGTTTTTGAAAACAAAGCTCTGATGGACTTGAAACAACTTGGAAAACTGCATCACTCCCTGTGAGAAGCTCCAGGGCAGCAGAGGCACCACTGCCAATGTGGCATGAGAGGATGGTGGCTGATTACTCACTATAAAGATTTCTTGGGTATGATGCTTTTCCAATTTGGAGTCAAAAAGCCTAAAGTACCTGGATTTTGACAACTCGTTACAAGGTCTGTTAATTTTTCATGTCACGGATTAGTTGGGTAGGGTGGCACGTTATTGACATTTTGAGGTGTCTCTGGTTTACTCAGTACTTGTCTCTTATGGAAGGAGAGCTCATTAAGAGTCTGTATCTGAAATGTTAAATAACTGCCTGAACTTTCAGACTTCTAGTGTGACCACTTTCTGTGCTATAAATACATATCTAAGTGTCTTTCAGTGTCTTGAAACCTCAGACAGACTTGGGCATGGGTGTCCTCTCGAGGTACTGTATCCCTGCCTGTGTGGGAATGTGCCTAATAAATGACCTCACAGTGTCTCCTCAGTGACCCGGTGTCATCCATTGACTTAAGATGCTTTTATTTTACGTCCTGTTTCAGTTGGTATTCACTTCCTGAAAATGTATAACGTTGCCCATAATTTTTTCATGCTTAGAGGTGGTTTTTGTAAACTTCATTGTGTTCTGTGGTGCTGGAGGTTAAAATAAGGGGGTGAAAAGTACATTCTTCACGCTTGAGGGATGTTGCAAGATACCGGGTAACAATGTCTTTATATGTTAATATCTGATGCTTTCAAGCTGCATTGATAATAGTAGGAATTGGATATTAAATTAAAAAAAAGGGGTTTGTGTGCAGAAAGGTGTAGGTGCTACACTTGGCTGTGCGGCAGTAACTGAGGAGCTGGGTCTGCTGGGGAGTGTCAGGGAGCTGCAGATGTAGACACAAACCCCAATGTGCTAAGCAAGGACTTTTCAAACTCCTTAACCTTGAGGTCATGTCCCTGACTGGCCTGGGAGCAGGTGTCAGCCTCTTCCAGCCGCTAATCCTGTTCTGGAGTTCAAAGGCACACATTTCTCTGCGAATTCTAGTGTCAGGAGAGCTCTCCTGGGATGGACTTGCAGAGCTTCAGTGCACGCAGCAGCCCAGCCCAGGTTGCAAACACCGCCAGAGGCAGCTGGATGGAACAGGTCCAGGCAGCAAGTTCAGGCACTAATAGAGCCAAACTGTTTGCATTTTCCCTGCTGTAGGACAAGGGACATGGCAGGGATGGCACCCAGAAGGGCAGGTGAGTCAGGAGTGTCCCACACCTGACACCTTCTGCTCTGGGACTGTGCTGGGAAACTGTACAGGGGGCTCTGCACCCTCGGTTAGGAGGCAGAATGAGGCAGGGTCCTGGGCGAAGAGCCTGATCGGCCTTGGAAAAGGAGGCGATAACACTCCCCTCTGGCACGAGGAGCAATGCCAGAAACGATCCTGGTTAGAGCTGGCAGCTGGCTGAGCTGCCCGTGGTCTCGCTGCTTTTTCCTGCTTTTCTGTGCCTGCCTGCAAAACTTTCCCTACTGGTTCCCCCAGGACAGGATGGAGTGGTTCCTCCCATGCAGCTCCATGCTGAAATGCCGCAATTAAAGCTGTTTGAGAGCACACGGTGTCATTTTCTGTAGTCTGTTTTTGTTCTCAAGAGGCTCTGCTCGTAGCTTGGCTTTGCTGTCAGTGCTTGATATCAATGCAAAAACTTCTGCCTTTTCCCAAGCAGGGAAAGATTTTGAAAGCCCAGCCTGAACAAAATAAGTTATGTTGTGTAATAGCAGGGAATGAGTTCTTGTCCAGGATGGGTTAAGATAAATAAACAAACTAATATTTTCCTGGTACCCGTTGAAGGACCTGTGTGCTTTCCCGTTTGAGCTCTCTTGGCTGGATTCTGCCTAACTCTTGGTTCTTTCTCGCTAGGCACTTGTACGGTGGTCTGGGCCAGCTGACGGACGGTGTGCTGGGACTGGATGATTTCACGCAGAGCCACCAGTACCGTGTGTGGCCGGGCTATGACTATGTTGGCTGGAAGAATGAGAGCTTCAGCACGGGCTCTGTTGAAATGGAGTTCCAGTTTGACCGACCACGGAACTTCACCTCCATGAAGGTAGTCAGCTTTGTCCCTCTCCAGCAGCCTGGGCTGGCTTTGAGTCTGGGTGCTTCCAAATATCCCTTCTGCATCTTCTTTGCAAAGCAGGAGGATATGAGGAGCCTCACAGTAGAGTCCACCACAAACAGGGCAGCAGGAGTCCCAAGTTTGCCAATGTAGAAAGGTGAAGCAGAGGAGCACTTGTCTCTCCAGAGCTCATGGAATCACAGAGTGGTTTGGATTGGAAGGGACCTGTAGAAATCATTTAGCTCCAACCCCCCTGCTCTGGGCAGGGACACCTCCCACCAGACCAGGTTGCTCCAAGCCCCCTCCAACCTGGCCTTGAACCCCTCCAGGGATGGGGCAGCCACAGCTTCTCTGGGCAACCTGGGCTAGGTTCTCACCACCCTCACAGCAAAGAAGTTCTTCCCCAGATCTCATCTCAATCTTCCCTCTTTCAGTTTGAGGCCATTCCCCCTTGTCCTATCACTGCCCTCCCTGAAGAGTCCCTTCCCAGCTTTCCTGGAGCCCCTTCAGGTACTGGAAGGGGCTCTAAGGTCTCCTTGGAGCCTTCTCTTCTGCAACTCTCTCAGCCTGTCCTCCCAGCAGAGGGGCTCCAGCCCTCCCAGCATCTCCATGGCCTCCTCTGGCCCTGCTCCAACAATGTTGATGTTGGTGGCCCCAGAGCTGGAGGCAGTACTGCAGGGGGGTCTCCCCGGAGCGGAGCAGAGGGGCAGAATCCCCCCCCTCGCCCTGCTGGCCACGCTGCTGGGGATGCAGCCCAGGGTGTGGGGGGCTTTCTGGGCTGCCAGGTCACGTTGCCGGCTCATGTTGAGCTTCTCATCCACTAACACCCCCAAATTCTCTTCAGGGCTGTTCTCAGTCCATTCTCTGCCCAGCCTGGATTTGTGCCTGGGATTGCCCCGACCCAGGTGCAGGACCTTGCGCTTGGTCTTGCTGAACTTTGAGGTTTGCACAGGCCCAGGTCTCCAGCCTGTCCAGGTCCCTCTGGGTGGCATCCTGTCCCTCCAGCACGTCGCTCTCCTTTCAGGAGATAACTCAAGGGATAACAAGCAGCCATCTGAAGCAGTGGTTGGGCAGCTGAGGAGGATTTAGAATGTAGGCTACTTACTGTCTAAGGGCTGCCTGACCCTTGAGGTAAAGGAACGTGCTTCCATTTTGACCAAAAATTTCTCTAGATGCCTCAATCTTTGCTTGTGCTGTGGGAAATTTCTTAAACACACAGGAAAAGGATGAACTGAACTTTGAGTCTGTAGTAAACAGAAGAATCCTTTAAAAAGGATTGGTGGCTTTTCTTGTAGAGATTTCAAATGAAGGGGAACCCACCACATCCTTAAGTAAATTGTTTTGGTGGTTACTTACCCTAGTTTTATTTTGCCTATTTTTAACTTGCAACCATTGGCTCTTGGCCTGCTTTGCTGGCAAAAAAAGAAAGAGTCCTGCCTTCTCAGAAACTTCCCTGCTTCTACACTGTGATTAAACCACTCTCTTAATTTTTTCTTCAGTAATCTAAGCAGGCTGAACTTCTCAGTGCCTTCCCCATGAGATCCAGGGTCATTCCTGTAGCTGTCTTCCAATCCTTTCTTTCTTTGCCAGTATTCTTTTGGCTGTATAGAAACCGGAACTGAATGCAGGTTTGCCATCAAACTGTGTAAAAGAGTGGTACCACTTTCCTCCTTTTGGGTGATTTTTCTTTGTTTATGAATTTTGTGATCATATCACTTCTCCTCACCGACAGACAGAGAGCCGGTGTTCATTAAGGCTTTGGTATCATGCTAAAAGTCAGTTCAAAGTTACTGGTGTCCAGGATAAAAGTCCAGTTTAGAAAGCATCACTTACATGTTGTTCCCGAGTTCACCTGAAATGAGTCAGTCCTGAAAACTTTGGATTATTTTAGGAAACTTTGATTTATTTATTTCCTCATCTAATTGATCTTATTGCTAGTGATTCTGCTGTCTCTTTCAGATCATTGAAAAAGGTAGCGAATAACCTTGAGCTAGGAATACATTCCTGCTAGAAAAACACCTACAGAAGAATGATTTGTGCCCTGAAACTTGTAAGACTTACTAGTTGACAAATTTTTAATCCAATTAATGTAGTTTGTGAGTTCATACTATGCTAATTGGAGTCACATGTTGTAATGAGTAAATCAAATGCCTTATAAAAATACTGTAAATCACATAAACACAGCCATCCTGATCAACCAAACACATAGGCTCATAAAAATAGCTGTTTCATTTAGTATTTCATTGTAAAGCTGTATTGATTAGCATAAATTATTCTTCATTTTTAATTGAGCGTTGTCTGTTTCAGCTTTGCATGTATTTTCTACAGGCCAGGTGGCTTGTAAATGCTGTGTTGTAGCTTCATACCTGTTAGCTTCAGTCCAGTTTTCTGAGCTTGCCCAGTATCCAAGGAAGTATTAAAAATAAACGTTAGCAAATATTGCAGCTGCATTGCAAATGACTTAGGCTTGCATGTTATAAAATTGGACATCGGTGGGCGGTGTCTGGAATAGACAGTGTCTCCGTAGCAGTCCAAGATGTGAACGTATCCAACTTCTCTCCAAATACGGCACAAATTGTATAGTGCAGGCTTCAGGCTTCCCTGCCTTGTTATGGATGACTAGTTCTCCTTATTGAATAACGTTGTCTAAGCTTCATCTGTTCCTAATTATATGCAAATACCCCTCTTTTGTCTTTTTGCTGCTCATCAGGCCTGTCGTCCTCATTACTGCTTCGCTGCTATTCACTGCAAGACCTCACAGAGGCCAAGCAATTAATAAAGTTCAAAGCTGCCCTTCGTTTGGAAGCTGTTGTTGTCACAGTTGCTAATACTCTGTCGTCATTAGGAAATAATTCCTGGAGTCACTAGGGAGGGTCAGACCACCACGGCTATGGAAACGGAATGGACTGAGGGATACTGAAGACTTTAAGGGTCACCTTATTCCTGGTCACTGGCCCCAGTGCCAAAATAATGTGGTTTAGATCTTCAGGACTGGATGGCAGGATTTAAACTGCCATGTTAGTTTGTTTAAAAAGGTGCAGGGCGAGATTTGCATTGAAGAAACAGTGGAACAGCATAAAGGGATCCTTCCAAGCCTTGTCCCTCTTTGCGAAGCCTGCTCCTTGGAGGCCTGGGAGAGTCCCAGGACTTTGGTGTTGCTGGGTCCGCAGGGCCACAGCCCAGGGACACAGAGATGTCACTGCTATGCTGGAGCCTCTTTGTTTGGGTGCAAACCAGGAGCAGAAAGGGAGAAAGGGAGGGTAAAACAAACCTCCCAAATGCAGAGGTGTGAAGTCAGCCTCAAAGCAGTTTGCGAACTGCTTAGTCTGAAGTGGCCTATGAAGAGCCATCTCAGAGATGAGAGAGGACACCTTTGTTTCAGTGAGATGTTAGCTTGGCAGCAGCAGCAGGTGATTAGTGGTTGCCCTTCAAATTCCACATCATTAGCTACACCAGTGGTGGGAGCAGGGACAACCCAATGATCTACTGAGCCATCAAGAGAGGTTGGTGGATGCAGGCTTACGCGATGGTGTAAAGAAAATTTAGATCTTCAGTTGTCTTCAAGGAGCACCCACAGCAGAAGAGCTGCTATGTGTCAAAGGGGAATATCTTCTCCAGCTTGTATGTATTGCTTGGTCATTTTTTTGGAAGAAGCAATCTTAGACTGTGGATGCTGAAGGCTTTCTAGAAGAGGCTAGAGCCCAGGTGTGGTTTTCTTTCCCCTCTTAGGGTGTATGATCAAGGAAATTGGTCTGTGAAGCTTTAGATTAGTACAGGGTTTGTTTGTTTGATTTTTACATGGGCCTTTTGAAGAGCCTGCCCATATTTGACCATTAATGTTAATGCAGGTAAAGTTAAGAGCTATTTCAGAATCAACTTTGCACAAATTTTCTGACTGTACACTACGAGTGGATGAGTCTGCTGGAACAAGTTACTCATTCTGAGTTAGGAGTATTCTTACAGGGAGAAATTAGAAATAGAAAATCTTCATGAACAGGAAGTCCCCGTGGCTTGATTTAGGTGTCCATAAGCCTTCCTCCTCTCTGATCTACTCTTCTTCTTCCCAGGTGCATTGTAACAACATGTTTTCCAAGGGGGTGAAGATCTTCCAGAAGGTGGAGTGTCTGTTCAAACCACGCCTGATTGCAGACTGGGAGCCCGAACCTGTCGGGGTGGCAACTGTCTTAGATGACAAAAACCCCAGCGCTAGGTTTGTGACTGTCCCCCTCAACCAGCGTGTAGGTAAAGCCATACTTTGCCGCTTCTACTTTGCTGACACCTGGATGATGATGAGCGAGATTTCCTTCCAGTCAGGTGAGGATTCCTCCATGTCGAGTGGATCTGGGGAAGCACAGGGAACAGAAGAGATGGTGTGGAGGTGCGGGACATGTGGGCTTAACATGGGTGTAGGGCACTGTGGGGCTACAGGATAACAAGGAGGAGGTAGAAGCACTGGGAGGGCTGGAAGGACAATGCAGGGGCAGAAGGGTCTGGTCAATGGTGGGTGCTTTTCAGGCTGATGCACATGTGGAGAAGCACAACCAGCACAACCAAAAATTGGACTACAGAGCGTTTCTTCTTCTTGGGACAGCTGCCTGCTGCTTGTGGGGTTGATTTTTACTCCCCTTTACCGAGTATTCTGTTACAAATAATTTAATTGTATGTAAAGCTGATGATCAAGTTAGCAGATTATGAAAAATAAGTGGCTGAGTTTTTTCTTTTCCCCAAGTCTTAACTGCAATGTATAAGTCGGTGCCGTGAGGTGCTTTAAAGGGCTCTAGAAGGGAATGGACAAAGTCTTGGAGAAAACTGCCAGTGCTGACAGTGAACTGACCTGGCTGTAGCTTCCTAATAGAAGGTCCCTGATCAGCTATATGAGAGGAGGTTCCTGGGGCAAGAGTGCTCTGATGGCAGCTTGCTCCTTACCTTGCTGATAGCAGCACCCCCAGCTCTCCTTGCTGTCGTGCATGGGACTAGACAGACTCCTGAGCTGGGCTGGGCTGACTATTCTTATAATTATGCTAAAATGGGAAAAAGGAAAGCTCTTGCTGCAGCTCCTTCTCTCTAGCCGAGCTCAGAAAAGGCTCCTGCACACACTGGCAGTTTGCTGGGGTCAGGAAGCACACGCTGGGCGGTGGAGAGGCTCATCCCTGCGGGTGCTGAGAGGTGAGCAGGTATCTCTGCTCCTCTGGTGACCCGCTGCGGGGTCTCAGCCCGGTGCTGCTCGGGAAGGCAGGAATGGTGGCTGGGATTGCACTCACCCCTGGCAGGAGCCTGGAGGTTGTTGAACTGATGCCTTCCCTTCCCTTCAACAGACATGGAGAGCGTGAATCCCAGTTTTGTTACAGCAGCCACCAGCACGACGGATCTCCTGGAAACAGAGTGCAACGTTACCGAGGGGACTTGGGGTAAGGACTTCTGTCACTTAACCATGCCAAGGGCTCAAGTGTCAGGGGATTTCACAGTGACATCCTAGTTGGCGTGGCCTCTCCCCTCTCCATTTCTGGAGATCCGGGCTATGGCCTGGTTGTTGCCCTCATGCACAGGGCTGCGTTTTACAGTCCTCTGAGCCTCAGCTGTTTTTTCTTCCCTCAGCTGGCCAGGGCTGCCTCACAGCAAGTGGGCTGGAGCCTTATGTGCAGCCAGGGAAACTCTGAAAACTGTCTGATCTATCATGGATCTGTCACAGGAACCTGTTCCACTGCTAAGAACAGTCTTTGATTGCAGAAGTTCTCTGCACAATTCTTAGCTGTGAGCCTCCAAAATGAGAATTTCTGATGAGAGCAAAATGTGAACACAGCTAATGTTAATGCTCAGAAGGCTGCTTGAGATCTTTTCTGTACCGGGGACATGTAGGAAGGGACGTGGTGGCAGTTAGCCAGCACAGGTAACAACCTGGGCTTTGTTAACTCCAGATTCTTCTTCATACCTCTGATTGCAGAAACCACTTCTTCTGTAACCAGCACCTGGATAGGAGAGAAAGCAGATGACTCCAATACCTCCATCCTCGTGGGCTGCCTTGTGGCTATTATTCTTCTGCTCCTGATGATAATAATCATTATTCTTTGGAAGCAGTATGTTCAAAAAAGGTTGGAAAAGGTAATACAATGGGGCTATTCTGCAGACACAAGTTCAGTATTAAGTATTAACCCCAATGATCTCGGAGCGGAAGGCGCAGGGTTTCCCCAGCTCTGTAGAGCAGCTAAAACTCTGTTCCCGCAGCAGGGGAGGATGGCAGCCCTGTCCAAGATGTTACTGGAAATTGCTGTGGTTGCAGCCAATACATTACTTAACAACTGAGCATCGCCTCAGCATTTATTTTTTTTTCCTTTCTCTTTTGCAGGCCCCACGTCGAATCCTGGAGGAGGATGCCACGGTTCGCCTCTCCTTCTATAGCTACACCATTGCCAACAACCAGACCCAGATCCACCAGTCCAATCCCACCTATGAACGTGCTTTCCCACTGGATTTGGAATATCATCAGCCAGCCACGCTGCTCCAAAAGCTTCCGGAGCTCTCCCAAAGTGCTGAGGATTCAGGTAACGTAATCATCAGTCTCCAAAAGTTATGCATTTATTCTTAGAAGCATAGAATTGTCTAGGTTGGAAAGGGACCTTTAAGGTCATATAGTCCAACCATCAACCTAACTCTGATAAATTAGTTTATTTATTTATCAGTTTATCTGCATTTATTCTTTTATTATTTCCCTCAAGTTTTAAAACGTGCCACTTCTCAGTGTCTAAGTAATCTTCCCTGACTCCTGTGCAATGCAGCACTAACCCAAGGACCTGAGAGAATATTCTGGAGCTCTGAAACTTTTAGCACTTAGCGTTGGCAGATGGAGCACCAGCCCCACTAGAGGGTGGTGGCCTCTAATTGTTCTCTTTGAAGACTGCATTTACACGTTAGACAGGTCATCTTTTAGGAGCTGGTTTTAGCAATCACTCATCGTTGGTCTCAGTCAGTCCCTGCAGCACTCCTGGGTTGTCCAGGCTGGCTGGTGAAGAAGACCTTTAGTACTTCTTCCTGCAACAAGGGCTCTGTGAAATTTCCTTGGAAAAAGCAGGGGGAAACACAGCAAAGAATTGTCAGTGGTGCACTGGCTTCCAGCCCCTGGGGAGTTTTTGGACGCTCACAGAAGGGAACGTTTCCAGCAGCGTTTTTTACTCGGCGCTGGCAGTGCTGATTAGTGAATGGAAGGGCAGTGGCACATTCCCCAAGCACTGCTAAGATCCAGCATTATACTACACAGGAAGATTGATTTGGATTGAGTCAGGATGGGAATTTGAAGCAGAACAACTGCTGTGTAATTCTCACCTTACAGGGAGTTAATTGTAAAGAGTTATCCCATGCTATTTATGTGAATACGCTGTAGGAGGTGGCATGGCATGCTAAAATGTACATGGGAAATGGAAACCTTGATCAGTTTTATTGCAGAAGGGAATCCAGAGCAAGTCTGATGTTGCAGACAACATCCCTGTGTCAGGTCAGGGAAACAGATCGTATTTAGGATTAGTCAGAAACAGGAAATCACTTCAGACTCATCTTTCCATGTCTGGGCAAGAACTGTAGCTCTCATAACTGGGCAGAGCAGGCAGCTGTTTAACAGGAGTTCACTGGCACCTCACTGGTTTTCTGGTGGCTGCAGAAGTGTGGCTTCATCTGGTTTAAGCCCCAGAAAAGCAAAGCAGTGTCTTCCATCTGCATGTGCCTTGGTACAAGGACGTAGGTGTGCAGTTAGGCTAGATTCCCAGAGGTCTGCAGGATGGAGAGGAGTGGAACTCAGGCCATACTGGTTTTATGGGAGTGTGTCTGACTCCACGTGTCTCTGGTTTCCCCATAGTGTGCAGTGGGGACTATGCTGAGCCTGACCTGACCAAGTCCACCCCTCACCAAGGCTTTCAGAACAACGTTCCTCACTATGCCGAGACAGATATCGTCCACCTGCAAGGTGTGACCGGCAACAACATGTATGCAGTCCCGGCCCTCACCGTGGACTCGCTTACCAAGAAGGACATCTCAGTGGGGGAGTTCCCTCGGCAGCAGCTACGACTCAAGGAGAAGCTGGGAGAAGGACAGTTTGGAGAGGTACAGCCTTTCTCAACAGAAAGAACATGCTTGGCACAGTGAAGCTTCTGAGCTGCCTCTCTGGCTCTGCTTCACATCTGGGGGCTGAGGGACCTGCATACCAGTATTTTCCTCAGCTTTGCTGTTGGGGAAAGCTGATGTCCCTTAGCGTAGGCTTCAGAGCCTCATTCTGTACCTGTGAGGCTGCTGCTGGAACCACATGAGTCTTTCTCAACAGATGAGCTTTGCAGACTTCTGTTCACACTCTATATCCCCATTTATGATCCTACAGAAAAGGCCTAGGGATGAGAACTCGGGCTGTTTCGTGGTTGTCCATGGATATCTCAAACATGCGGTGGCTGTCACCCACCTTTAGGCTCAAGTTTGAAAACCAGCAGTGACTCCAGCCAAGACAAGATCCTAGTTGTAAAAACAGCTTTCATGTTAACAAGTGGAGGTTCTGGTGCAGCTCTGGTGCTGGCCCAAGCAGGGACAGACATTTCCCAGGCCCTGTGGTGCCCTCACACACTCTCTAGCACTGCTGCTCACTTAAGCCCCAGTTTGTGTCGGAAGCCTCAGGCAGCATGATACATACATCTGCTACGCTTTCTCTGGACTCCTTGAGCTGCTTTCAAGCTGTGAGTGTTTTCACCTCGCCTTTTCTTCTATCCCTGCTTTGTTTCCACACCATCCCTAGTTCCAGTCTTCTCCTCACCCACTCTTCTGCTGTCTCTTTCCTGCCCCGCTTTTGCTCACTGACAGCTTTAAATTCTACCTGTCTGCTACATTTTGGCGAAGCACAGCCCTTAACTGACTGCTTCCTCATCTTTATACTTCCTGCCTTCTCACAGCCCACCTTCCCTACCTCAGCCCCTTCCCTGTCCCCCTCACTTCTTTCTGGATCACTCAGTGTATTGGAAAAGCGCTGACATCCTCCATCTCTTCACCTGGCTGTCAGTACAGTCCCTTCTGCTGGTGCCTGGATCCTGCCCTGTCTTGGGCTGTGCTCCAAAATGAAACAGAGAGGCTTTTTTTTCTCCTCTTTGTTTTGCTTCTGGTTTCTCCTTCCCTCTCGTTTCTGTCTTTATACCTGTCAAAGCTTTCTCCTCCTCCTCCTTTGTGTCGTCAAACAGCAGCAGCCAGGCTCCCCGTCTCCATTTTCCTGGGAGATTGATTCTGAGCCTGTTCCTTTCCTCACATCACAGGCGCTTTCCCTCACTTTTGCAAATGTGCTGCATCATGTTCTCCCTTCTCTCCTCCTCACCTCCTTAGTCTTTACCAAACTGGTTGTCATCACATGCTCTGTTCCACTTCTCAGGCTTAGTGTGCAGTCTCCCTTCTAGCAACATGGCTCATTGCTTTTTTATTTTCACCTCTCCACTCAGAGCTTTCTTCCCTTTCAAGCTTTTTTTCTTCCTTACTCCTAACCATCCACTCCCAGTGACACATTACCTGCACGTGTCATACACGCACTGAGTACCACGGCTCTTTCCTATTCCTGGTCTCTCCCCACGGCAGATTTCATCCTCCATGTAGCCACAGCAGCATCTTTGTACTTCTTTTTCTGTTCTGTGGGTTTGTCCTGTTTCTCTGTGCTGTCTCCCTTTTTCACCTCGCCATGCTGGTCACGTAAGCTTGTCTTGTGCTTGCTTCATATAAAATTCATTAAACTCCCATTACATTCCCCTCACTGCTCCAAGGCTTTGGCTGACACATCCAGTCTGCTCCCCTCCTCCGGTCCTTTTTCCTGTCCCACACGCTCAGGTCTGTCTGCTTTCCCCACCCAGTTCTCCAGTAGAATATGCATTCTGGTAAATTCTTAAGCCAAATGTCTTGTCACCTCCTTTCTTACACAACAGTAACTTTAAGGCAGTAACTTTATGTCTTTATTCATTTATTTATCTGAAGAAACTTGGCATTTTGTGTACTCACTAGAGTATTTTTCTCTGGGTATATTCACAGGTGAGGTGTTCACATCACATACACATGGACAGACACACACTTTTCTCTTTTTTTTCTTTCTTTTTCCCCTGAAATCAGAGGACTGTGGATAGCTGTCTGTAATTGCTGGGTGCTCCTTGGTTACGTCTGAGCGATGGCTGGAGCTGGTTGCAGGACAGTTGTGTACATGTAATGGCTGGGGTGAGCTGTACATGCCAAACCTCTGCAGCCCGGCTGTTGGCATGCCCAGGCAGAGTAAAGCAGGCAACTTCAGCACAGTGGCCTTTCTGAATATCCCCAGTACTTGCTGGGAACACTGGGGCTGCCCCAGTAATCTACTGCACCAGTCAGCACAAGTGTGGTAAATTCAGTGCCTTGGGGACCTGTGAGGCTGCAATCCACAGCCACCCTACAGCATGGGCTATATAATGTATGTACACGTTTTGTCCAGGATCTAGGGCCAACCTATGGGCTATTTCCGATCAAAGCAGAGTCACCTTCATGAGATCATTCGCTTGGTCCTTCTGCCAGTGGTGACCCAACCGATGACCTCGATGTGACAGTGTTATCCTCTGGTTTTTGGCCTGTGCATACTCTCATGGCTGCCTCTGCCTCCTGCCCTGCAGGTGCACCTTTGTGAAGCCGATGGTCTGCTGGAATT
This sequence comes from Calidris pygmaea, assembly GCA_003697955.1. Taxonomy (NCBI): domain Eukaryota; kingdom Metazoa; phylum Chordata; class Aves; order Charadriiformes; family Scolopacidae; genus Calidris; species Calidris pygmaea. Next base: position 325,468 of record QJSC01007477.1, on the reverse strand, counting down.
CCTGGGAGTCTCCTCTTCGGAATTCACCCACCAGCCAGTCCTCGTAGCGGTGAAGATGCTGAGATCAGATGTCAACAAAACAGCCAGGTACATGCATCCGCAGGGCTGAGAGGGGAAGCAAATACTCCCCCAGCAACAGTTTCACACAGGTTAACCCTGGTGACTTCTGTGAGTGAGTGTCGTGTGTCTATAGTGTGTTCTGTGTGTTTGTGTAAGAAAAGGAACACAGGCAGGGAGGGGAGGAGAGGAGCAGATGTAACGTCAAGCTGAAATGCTGTGTTTATCCTGTTTGCTGGGGAAGGGGCCAGTGGGAACACAAGCACAGAACCAGCTTTCAAACCGCTGTGTGGAGATGTGTAAATGTCTCTGAACAGAGATTTTTCTTACGTGCCACTTCTGCTTTCCTTAGATAAAGGAATAGTTTAGGATTCAAACCTGTGTTTTCTGTTTTACAAGAAATGACTTCCTGAAGGAGATCAAGATCATGTCGCGGCTGAAGAACCCAAATATCATCCGGCTCCTGGGGGTGTGTGTGCGCGATGACCCGCTGTGCATGATAACGGAATACATGGAAAACGGAGACCTCAACCAGTTCCTGTCGCAGAGGGAGATCTACAGCAAATTTGCCATTTCAAACAATATTCCCTGCGTCAGGTAAGAGGAGCTGCTCGTGTTTGGGACAAATCAGTATTACAGAGCTACCGGTTCAACCTGCTGTGCCCTCCAGATGGTGACCTTCCTCTGGCCATGGCCACGGCACATGCTGTGGACATGAGTCCTACTTTGTGTGGGAGGTTGTTCTTGAGGCCTCTGGGGGTCTGTGTTCCTCTGAAGTGTCCCTGGCTGCGGGATGTTCTGGTCACAGTGACTATCTGAGATGTATTGTTTACTGATGGGACCATCTGTTTATGTTACTGGGTTTGCACCAAATATTTCATTAATATGGGAAGCCAGTGGCGTTACAGCAAGAATTTTGGGATGCCAGTCAAGAATGTCTCTTAGGCTTTTAAGAAGGTTCGTGTGTTCTCTGGATGTTTGAAAAATAATACATGAGTGGAGCTGAGTGCAGGAAAGATTTCATCAGCCAACAGAAAGGGGATATGTGGCAAAGAAAACCATTGTCTGTCAGTGGTGGCACTTAGCTCCCTCCTCTATGGAAGGATTAAATCTAGTGTAAAAGCATCTCTGCTATTGCAGAAATCCTTTCCTCAGAGGGGAGTTGTGTAGGACTAACGTGTGTTCTGCTCCATAAACCTGCACTGATCAGAAATCACTGCACATCTTAGTCTCTGGCACGTACCTCCCAAAGGATTAGGTTTGTTTATAGTTCAGGAAGGCAGGTAGGCAGGGAAAGTTCTGTTGATGGACTGGATGGGAGATCACTGGGTCTTACCATGTGGAGACAACACCAGTGGTTCTGCTGGTGGCTGGCAGTGGTCAGGGGTCCTGTTGGGGAGTGCTAAATTGGTGTCCTGCAGTCACGACACAGCAGAAACTGCAGGATGGGAGAGGGTTTGCATCTGAGTAGCAACATATTCCAGCTCTCTCCAGTCTCCTGCCCTTTCTGAAACAGCTTTCACCTTTAGACTTGTGGCTTTTTTCCTGGCCAAAGCCTCAAACTGTCCTTTTTTTCTTTATCTCCTCCTTGTCCCTCATCTGACTTCAGCACTGTCGTTCACATTATTCTTCCTTGGTTTCCATTACTTGGCTCTACCTCTAGTTTTTCTTCCTCTCTGGCTTGACCCTTCAGCCTCTCCCTTTGTCCCTTCCAGCCAGATAGAGTTTCACGTTAAAGGTGGCCGGAATGAGTCGCTCAGATATCTGTCTGTACAGGAGTTGTTTGCTGACAGTGAAATGAATCCTCTGCTAAAGGGTGCAGCTTGTCTCTGTGGGTGTCTGATTGACAGGACAAGGTCCAACCATCCCACCCATCTGTCAAACTCAATATTTAGTGCACCAAATGTGGTGACCAGCCCTTTCCTGCAGAAAGGTCACATGTTTTTAAATCCTTATGGCTCTTTAGGATTTGAAAATGCATCTCCCTGCCATCTCTCTGGCTGTTTAGCAGATGAAGATGAGTGTGCTGAGAGCCCCATGCATCCAGCCCTGCAGAGGGGCAGTGGGGCAGAAGGTAGCTGCTGGTGGGACCCTGCCAGGGTGCAGGTAGGACTGGAGACACTGGGCTTCTTGAATGGGGAGAGACCAGCCCCAGGCAGGGGGACAACCACAGCTGAGCAAGGGCAAGGAGAAGGTGGGATCTGGAGGCTGTGCCCACCCCTGTGTGAAGAGTCCACGACCAGGTGAACAGGGTACGAGTGGGTGGCAGAGTTCAGGATCTGTGGGCACAACAGGTCTGCCCAGACTGAGCATCGAGCCCATGGAGGGACGGGGGCAGTGTCACCTGGCTGAGTTGTGGGGGTCACCGTGGGTCGTGGTTTTGACCGGATTGACTGATCAGAACAACAGATGACCCCTCTCTCCCCCCTCTAAGGAAAAGAGAGGATAGGAAGAGATTTATGAGTTTAGAAAAAAACTAAACTACTTTAATGAAAATATTAATAAATAATAAATAATTTAAAAAAAAAAGAAAAAAGTATACAGTACATACAAAACCTTATCAAGCTCCCAGGATGATGATTGGGTCACCAACAGATGCAGGGAGAAGTCCCAGACTGGACTCGGGGATGGACAGGGGCTGGATTCCGGATCTGGAGTCAGGAATGCTCGGATCGGGATCAAAGGCAGACGAAGAGACAGGGTCCTCCTCGGATGCCGGCCATTGAAGAAAGGGAGTTGACCCTTTGATCTCTCAGCTTTTATACTGAGCATGGGGCAGATGAGTCAGTTTTGGGTCACCTGTCCTGTCCGTTCCTCCACCTCCTCCTCCTCCTCCACCTCCTCCTCCTCCTCCTCCTCTACACTTTTCCGCTTCTGACCCTCCAATGGGGCAAATAACAAATTTGCCTGACCTTGGTTGTTATAGCAATAAGTATAAGTAAGGGCCTCTCTGCACACCATTCCTTGGTATAATCAGGTCTTACCACTGTGAGAGTGAACAGTCTCTGAACAATACGCTGTTAATTCCAGAGTTTAGTTAGTTAGAAGAGGCCCAGCTAAAAAAGTAAAATTGCTGAACAGAAAATTAGTTCTGTTTTACCTCCAACCAGGACACCATGATGAAAGGCTGGGAGCAAAGTGGTGCCCAGACCCTCCTCCAGCCCCTCCAGTCAAGGGCTGCCTCTGAATCTGTGGGGCCACAGCTTAGCCATTGATTACATCAGCTAGGTGGGATCTGTTGTTATCAGATGCATTTCATTATTATTTAGATAATTTAGATAACGCCATAGTGCCTTTCTCATTGCCACCAGAACACAAAAGAGGAGGAGACTAAGACTTTCTTTTTCTGAGCTTTAGCAGAGAAATACTAACTGTGAAGAGTTTATTAGGTTTGTTGTGACAAAGGCTTGGCGGTGGGAAGCGTTGGAGCACACGCAATGGGAAACAAGCCCAGCATCACAGAGTGGTGTGTGAAGAATGAGGGAAGTCAGGTGGTCCAAATTCTGTGTATCGTGCAACTTAATATTATCTCCATTTTGCTATTGGGGGAATTAAAATTACATTAGGTGGAAAATGCATCTGTTTATATTCTCAGTAATATTAAATATATTTAAAAAAACCAAAGCTCTCTAATGTTAAGTGACACACTTATATTAATGTGAGCACGCAGCGGTGGCAGTGTGTGAAATACCGAGCTAAGCAGTTTTTTGGATAGGAGGTTCTGAGATTGTACACCTGAATTTTTCATATCTCTCTGCCAAAAGTTAGTGCTTTGATGCATAAACTCTTTGAAAATCTCGAGATATTTATTTTAATCTTGATATTAAAAAAATATTATCTAAGGGATGTCGAATTCTAAGGGCCCTGAATTTCAGGGACAGCTTGTCTGTTCTTGCTGAGTCAGCTCAGGAACTTGGCTTAGTCTGGCAGGTGGGGGCGTTAATGCCCTGGAGGGAGACAGTTTAGTTTCACTGTTATGGCACAAAATAAATGCTGGGTCGCTGTAGTACATCAGACACAGGAAATGTCAAGGAAGAGTTGAGTTTGGGGAACTCTATTGATTTTTATTTCTATTTTTTTCTTTCTGTTTTGTTTCCTTTCAATGCAGCTACTCTAACCTGCTGTACATGGCCACCCAGATCGCCTCTGGAATGAAATATTTAGCCTCGCTGAATTTCGTGCACAGAGATCTGGCAACTCGTAACTGCCTGGTGGGGAACAACTACACCATCAAGATTGCGGACTTTGGCATGAGCAGGAATCTTTACAGCGGGGATTACTACCGTATCCAGGGAAGAGCTGTCCTGCCCATACGTTGGATGGCCTGGGAGAGCATCCTCCTGGTAGGGACTGCACGAAGCCCTTCTCTCTCCTTTCCTCCGAGTTCTCACTGTGCCCCCGAAATAGCAACACGTGTGTGTGTCACGGTCCTTAGAGCATCAAAACGTGTGCTCCCGATGGCCCTGGGTGAGATGTCCATTAGGTTGTGTTGGACATAACTCAGATCCTGGAAAATGATCATGTCCTTGCAAATGCAGGGTGTAATTTCAGATCATCTCGGGCATAATTTCTGTTCTGTACCTGGCATTCGGGATTCCTTCTGGAATTGTAAGGAAACTGCCTTTCTGTGCTTGTTTCCCCAGCTGTGAAGGGACAGAACTTCCTGAGTTCCAAGAGCCAGGTCCAATTTTTAAGGTTGGGTCTTTGTTTCGTGTTTGAGGGTCCTGCTGTCTCCCCTCAGGAGATTGTTCAACAGCCTGAACGCATCCAGTGTGGGGGCAATTCCTTAATATTCAACCCCATATTTCTTTCTCAGAGTAGTTGATGAGATCATGTGGTTGTACTTTCTCACAACACTGTCTCCAAGTACCCAGAAAAATTGTAATTACCTCTGCTATAAAGGCTGATAGGCCTAAGCTTTTCTAAATTCACCCTATTTTCCTGGTGACAGCTGCATCTAAACCATTAATGACTCCCATCTTCCCTGGGTGAACAGCTTCCAGACACTTACAGCCTGCTGGGGTTGCCAGATAAGTCTGGGCAATCCGGGTCTTGGATGTTTTCTGCCCAAACAGGCCCTCCAGCCCCCAATTGTTTTCTGTTACTTTCTGAGCACTCTTTAGCTTTTTTTTTTTTTTTTTTTTTTTTTACTTCTTCAGAAACACATTGTTCCAAACGTGGCCAGTTTGGGCACATTTTTTCAAAGACAGAAAACAGGGACGTTGAGCAGACTGTCACCAACTTCTTACATGTGCAAAGAGCAAAATTATCTTGGCCTTTCTCTAAGAGTCTGGAGTCTGCTTCGTCTCTGCTTTCACCCTGAGGGCTTTGCCTCCTGTCAAAAGCTTTTCTGCGCTGCGGTGCTGGGTTTGGGGTGGAGGTAGGCAGCAGCCATCCGCCCTCCATCCATTTTTCCTACTGCTGCAAGTACTTTCTCAGGAGGGACAGGAGTCTCTGGCTCTGTCTGAGACTTGCTCCTTGTTTCAAGAGTGAAAACAGTGACAGTTGCCCCCTCTTAGTGCTGTCCTGGTGGTCCCAGAGATGTGCTGCTCCTGCCCCATGAAGCAGAAATGTCCCTTTTAGCACTGCTGAGAGCAGTTCCCCTGCTCTGCTCTCCCTTTTTTGGAGAACATTTTTCCAGGTACCGATTCTGCATCCTCCTGTTCAGCTGCAGGGAATGTAAGAGTGAAATATTTTTTGCTGAATGTGAGCAGCCCGGGCTTACAGCATCCTCTCTGGTCACAGGGCAAGTTCACCACAGCCAGTGATGTCTGGGCGTTTGGGGTCACCCTCTGGGAGATGTTCATACTGTGTAAGGAGCAGCCGTACAGCCTCCTCTCAGATGAGCAAGTCATCGAGAACACGGGAGAATTCTTCCGGAGCCAGGGCAGGCAGGTAAGAAACCAAACGGGATCTCTCCTTCCTCCACTTGACCTGGTCGCACCCACCCAAGTGAATCTTCATGGGGCCTTTCTGCTAGCCTTATGTCAAGAAAAATATCTGCCTTTCTTACCTTTTCAAGCGTGTTCTGCCTCTCTCACCCTCCCTGCAGCCTCATTGCACTGGAGTCCTTCTGGAAGAACCTCTTGGCCCTGTCTGGTGCCTCTTCCTTAAAAGCCACTTCTGTTCCAATCTGCCCTGGGTGCACTGTCCTCCTCAGCTTTTCTGGGCTCTCCTATAAAACTCTTTTGCTCTTTTTCTTTTGTCAGAGCTCTCTCCCACTAGTGTTTCCTCTGAAAGATGAGGAAGCCCTTCCTGAGGTGGGGAAGGAGGAGTTGTTGGTGCCCAGGGGTTGGATACTGTCTATCTCCATGTGGCCGAGAAGCCTTTGGCCATCTCTAGTTGCTGAAGGGCTTTTCTGTGTCATTGGCCTCTCTTACTGACTCCACTGCGGGTCCCTCCAGTAGATACCAGTGATGATGCAGGACAACCCAGCCCCTCAGTACTGAGAGTCACCCTGCCCCAGGAGGTGGAGTGTTACTTGTTTGCTGTTCCCCCAAAATTCACCTTTAGCACCAAACAAGTTAAAGAATGAAGGGGCATAAAATAATGGAAAGTTTTATTCACTGTCTGCGGAATACTAATGATTTCCTGAAGAGCCTGAAAAATGCGTATTGAAATGAGAGGGGGGGGAAAAAAAGAATTCTGCCGAGCTGTGCTTCAGATAAGCTCTAAAAGGTGTTTTTTCTGTCTCTGCTAACAAGCTGTCACGATGCTTAGAAAGCCTCATGGGTTGTCTACGGTGAGTGAAAGTATTTAGATTTTATTGTGGTAAATTTGGGTTTGCTTTGTGTTTTGCTGTCACTTGGAAGATGAATCTCTATGAAGCATTCGTGTTTCCTGGGGGACAAAGGACTGTTTTGTGACCAGCTCATCAGCCAAGTTGGCAAAGTGTCCGCAGTGCCATTTGAGATGGCATCAAGGCTTCATCCAGACTTCCCTGCCAGATTCACGCTTCGTGGATTTCAAACATTGCATGATGTCCGTGTCTTGTAAACCTAGAGTGAAACTGTCCTTTTGGTTTTCATTTAGCAGAGGTTCAGTTCTTTTATGAGAAGCCCACTGAAATAGCTGTATTTTCCTTCCTTTCAGATCTATCTCTCCCAGACTCCTCTGTGTCCTAACCCTGTGTTTGACCTGATGCTGAAATGCTGGAGCAGGGATATAAAAGATCGTCCCACTTTTGACATGATTCACCACTTCCTGCTGGAACAAATGGAATCAAACATTTGACTCCGGAAAAAGAGACAAACTGTTGAGACCAGAGTGACTTTGGGTGTCTCTGCCTGTACCTCACGGAAGGCGGTGGGGCCACCTTGCTCTCCTCCCTTGACTGTTCTGTATTTAAGTTGAGATGTCCATGGCAGCTGCTCATTCTATTGGCCATGGTCTGACACGCAGGACCAGAGGATCTCATTTGGTTGGGAAAAAAAAAAAAAAAATCATCTCCTCCTCTTCTGAATCATTTTCCTGGGAATACTGTGAGAGGGGTTTTAGTAGATACCCGTACACCTTTGGGCAAAACGAACGAGGAAAACTGAGGGACTTGGAGCTCTCTCCTGGGTGGAATAAAAAGCGGTGAGAGCGCTACCGCTCAAGAACAGATTTCTAGAAGTAAAGACTTCAGCCTTCTGAAACGATTCCATTAAATCAAATGGAAGTCTTGTGCACATTAGCGAGTGTTTCTGAGTGCTCTTGCTGCAGACAGTGTGTAGCGAGAGACGAGAAACGCCGAGAGCTAGGGAAGGGTTTAATGGACCTGAGAACTGACGGAGCTGGATTTAGCAACCCTTTGGAAGTGACGCTACCAGGGTCTACGGAGGACGCTGATAGAAGAGTCCAAGATCATGTTCTTTTTTTCCTGTGGTTGTTAAGCACTGCTTTTGTTATATATGTGCGTTTTCCCCACACTGGATTTTTTTTTCTAGAAAAAAAAAATAATTTTGAAAATGAATGTTCAAGGTCATAGGAAGGTCACTACGGTGGAAGATCTTCTTTTGGCCTACAAATTAAGGCTAGGGTAGGGAGTCTGTATTGAAAAGTAGCTGATACTGTACTACTGTCACTATGTAGATTTATTAGCCTAATGAACTTGTAGCCACAATGGACTGATGTGCAATTAATCCTGTATAAGTACCCATTAATATGAGATCTCGAAGTCAATGCTGTTACCTGTGCAGAGGGCACTTGGGTTTTTGGTGAAAGCGAGTGGCGGGGAGCAGAACCCGCCGTGTCACTTGTCATAGTGAGAGGAAGAGGAGGGGAGAACAGGCCGTTCCCAGCACGTTCCTGTGCACACACACTCAGATTAACACTTTTCTGGCAGCGGTGGTTCCTCCTGGGGTCTGCAGTGGGGACGGTGCTGTCACCCAGGCAGAGCACTTCAGCCCGGGCTCTTCTATTGCCGGGATCCAGCCGGGCACCGGGGGACGGGAATGACACATCCCCTCAGCTTGGGTGTGGGTTTTATTTCGGATGTTCCCTGCACAACGCAAGACAATTTACTCATTGAACTTGGGGTTGGATGTTTTTTTTTTTGTTTGCCCTGTCACAAACGGCTCATTCTCTGGAGGGTTTTAGAGGGCTCTGAAATCCATTTGGAGTGAGTTAGAGAATTCAGCTGGTTTCTACAATAAATCCATTGTGGATTTACCAGGTGCCTGGGGAATACTCTGCTATTCCCTCTCTAATCGTTTAGCAAGATACTTAGGACCAAACCAGATATTTCCTAAGCTGGGAGAAGATGAAAGGTTTTTTTTTTAAACAGCATCCAGCGTGGCATGTATTTCCAGTAAAGATAAAAAGATAATTTTTGTCTTAGCCACAAGCATCGTGTGAACGGCTGTCGGTGCTACGAGCTCTGTAAGGGCACTGCTGAGAGAGGGGATGTCAAAACGGTTGTAAAACGAGGATAATTCTTACATTGAAAGAAAAAACCTGCTTCTGAGTTGGCCGGTGGCAGGATGGAGGGTGGCACGGCTGCCTCTGCTCTCCGGGCAAAGCAAACCTCCTCGTGAAGTTTCCCAGTTGCGGCTCACGTGGTAGGACCATGCCCAGGTTGTCCTGCTGCAGACCCGGCCTGGGCTTTCCCTGCCTGCACGAGATGTCTCTGGAGGGTGTTAGACGGCTCTGAAATCCATTTGGAGCAAGTTAGAGAATTCAGCTCATTTCTGCAATAAATCCATTACGGATTTACCAGGTGCCTGGTAGGTGTCTCCACCCGAGCTGGTCCTCTGAGGAGCTGGAGGGTCCAAGTCATCTCATCTCCCAGCAAGGGCGACACGGGCTCAGGTGAATCTCACCCCTAAATAGATTATTTTATTTTTTTTCTCCTTTGACTAGAGGGGCCCAGGGTGAGCTGCCGTGGCACATGCGCGCCGTCTGTCTGGAGCTGGGCGATGGGGGGCAAAGCCAGCGTGGTCCCCCTGCAGCCTGTGGGGCGCTGGTGGCTGGCAAACCACGCACCAGCTGCGTTTCTGGAGTTGATATTTCTTATCCTCTCCCAGAAAATGTACCCCGGTAACACACAGCCGTGTGCGTGATCTCCTGTGCTTCGGGATGTCCGAGCGCTGTAACACCACCTGGGTGGGCTTTGTACTTCTGTTATGTCAGGACATGCTGTTCCTCCGTTGACATACAAAGTTTCTCTCATATCAATAAATTCTAATGATAACCTTGACAAAAGTGAATTCCTACTTTTTTTTTTTTTTTTTTACCCAGGTGTCTGCACTAGGGATTGATGTTTTGATCTGATTATTGAGTAGCTCTTTGGTAAGCGTGTGACCCCCAGGTTTGGAAGGAGCAGCCACTGGCCATTTAAAGGAGTGAGCTTTGAAGGGAGTTTCTGGAAATGCTGGGAAGATGCTGGCCTGAGCCCCCTTGGGCTGGTGGGACCTAGACCAGCCTGGGCTCATTGCTTGGTGCCATGAATCCGTTGCTGCATTTCAGTAAGCAATTTTTTTTTCATCTTTGTGTTAAGCTCAGATCTAGGCTGGGAGGAACCTTTGTAGGTCTCGTATCAAATTGTCCATTAGAAGCTGAGCTGACTTGCAGGCTCCATTGGGGTGCTCTGGGCCTTGGCCATCTGTGCCTTGAAGATCTCCAAGGATGGAGGTGCCATCACCTTCCCTGACCCAGGGCTGTGCTCCTCCCAGGGAGGAGAATTTTCTCCTTGTCTCCAGTGGGCCTTCCACTTGGTGCGTCTTGTGCCTGTTACCTCTTGGTCTTCCACCACGCGCCTTTGAGAAGAGCCATTGTGCCCCTCACAGACCCTTCCACTGCAGACCTGGGGTTGCTGGAGAGGTCTGCCCCGATCAGAGCTTGGATATTTGGGCAAAATCAAATACTTGTATAAAGGCTAGAAATTCCAGGTCTCTCAAAATGTTGAGGCACCAAGGGTTAAACCAACATTTTTATCTCCTCTTTATTTTAGGTGGAGTACAGGCACCTAAACAGATGAGGACAACCCTCAAATAGTCTATGATTTCTGGTTAGTAGCTCTGAAACCTTAAAATGATTCTTCTGGCCACGTGCCTGAGCTCTTCATTGCCATGGAGGGACTTTGGCAGTGAACCAGGCTGGCTGCTGGTGGTGTATGTGGTGGAAATGCTGCTGGTGGTAACAGGAGTGCTGGTCTTTGACTTGAGGACGTACCGGCCACCGTGGCTGTTCAGTAAATGGGAGACTCATGTTCTGGGCCTGCCTGCAGCTGGAGCGGGGTGAAACCCACCACACACAAACCAATATGACCATAATGGTGTGAGGTTCAACAAGGCCAAGTTCCGGGTCCTGCCCTTGGGTCACACCAACCACATGGATGCTCTAGGCTTGGGGCAGAGTGGCTGGAGCTGCCGGGTGGAAAAGGACCTGGGGGTGTTGGTCAACAGCAGCTGAACATGAGTGAGTCACCAGTGTGCCCAGGTGGCCGAGAAGGCCAACAGCATCCTGGCCTGTGTCAGGAACAGTGTGGCCAGCAGGACTGGGGCAGTGACCATCCCCCTGGACTGGGCACTGGTGAAGCTCCACCTCAAGTGCTGTATCCAGTTTTGGGCCCCTCATGACAGGAAAAGTATTGAGGGGCTGGAGCGGGTCCAGAGAACGGCAACGGAGCTGGTGAGGGGTCTGGAGCACAAGTCTTGTGAGGAGAGGCTGAGGGAGCTGGGGGTGTTCAGCCTGGAGAAAAGGATGCTGAGGGGAGACCTTCTCGCTCTCTCCAACTCCTTGAAAGGATGGTGTAAAGAGGAGTGGGTTGGTCTCTTCTCCCAAGGAACCAGTGATGGGACAACAGGAAATGGCCTCAAGTTGCACCAGGGGAGGTTTAGATTGGAAATTCAGAAAAATTTTATACTGAAAGGGTTATCAAGCCTTGGAAGAGGCTGCCCAGGGCAGTGGTGGAGTCACCATCCCTGGAGGTATTTAAAAGCCGGGCAGACGTGGTGCTGAGGGACATGGGTCAGTGGTGGTTTGGGCAGTGTTGGGTTGATGGTTGGACTTGATGATCTGAAAAGTCCCTTCCAAGCTGGGCAATTCTATGGTTCTATATGGTGTTGGGAATTGGAACGACATTCTGCATGACGCGAGGCAGCGATTGCATCCCCAGCAGCCAGACCCGGAGGGCAGCGAGGAGCAGGGAGAGGAGGGCTTGAGCCTTCCACCGCAGCGTGGTGAGTCCCAGAACCTCTGCCCTGAGGTTTCCTCACCAGAAGGGTGCCCACAGGGGCTGGTGTGTGTGGGTGACGCTGGGCTGGCCCTCCCCGGTGGTGTGTGCTGGACACGAGCTGCGCCGTCAACACCTATTTGTGCTGGGGCTGCTTAGGGGAACATCTGGCACTGGTGTCCCAAGGGCTGCGAGCCTTCAGGAGACCTGACAAACGCTATGAAATCTTTGTGCTCATCCAAAATTTCCAGGTGGGGGGAAAAAAAATAAAAATACGACACGTCCAGAAAGAACCTGAGAGGCTGCGTTCTGCAGCTGGAAACGCTGTCGGTGCCGCTGCCGGCAGCATCACAGAGGTTTCCCGGGCGACTGCAGCTCCCTCCTCCCGTGGCCACCAGCCAGAGCGGCCCCAGTGCCATGGAACCCCCCAGGGAAAGCAGCATCTTCCCGCCCCATCCCTGCTACATCCCTGGGTAAGTTGGGAACCTCGTCCAAAATGCCTGGTCGTTTCCGATGCAAATCGCTCCTCCCCTTGGGATCACGTAGTGTTTGTGATTCACGGTGTTCAGGGTGGTGTTTAAGACACTGTTAAATATTCCACATAACAGTTCTCCAAAGGAGACAGGGCTCCAGGAGAAGCAGCACCACCTTGTAACAGGGTATAATTAAAGACCGTGCCAGGGTAAAGTCACAATGGTTCTACTTTTCCCCTCTTTTTTTTTTTCATTTGTTTTAAGCCGCCAAATGTTACCAGGGCGGCTGGGCAGGGTTTGGCTCCCAAACTGCCCTAAACTTCTGCAACAAGGAGGTTTGAGGGTCTCCTTTGAATAAATAGTTGCATACACTGGATGTGCTCTCCTCAAATTGGCTGGAGCCAAGTCCTGCTCCCCGGACCCTCTTTTGGAAGAAGTTGGTGACGCTGTGGGTGCTGGTGATCTCGGTCATATGTAGTTGTTGGGTTTTTTCGAAGCTTTTTGCAACATCCTCCTCTAAAGGCTTGGAAAGAGGTCACGAGTTGCTGGTGAAAAGATAAGACACGAACAGCAGGAGTAAGTGGGGAGGCTTCATGGGGAAGTCGTGTGGGTTCCCCTGGTGCCCTGTGCTGGGAGACGTGGTCTGTGACACGGGTGAAGGGGCTGGGAGGGCTGGACGGCCACCGAGGGGAAACCAAACTTCTCTTGGTACAAAATCCAGGCTGAGCCCAGCTCCGATGGGTGTGGGGACCTCCCTGGGCAGAGGGGGACGGTGACAAGACCAGGCCCCAAACCTCAGCGCAGAGAAAGCCAGGGCGGGCAGGGCTGCAGGTCGGGGCAGATCCCAGCCGCGGGTGAAGGGTGGAGCAGGATTCCCTAACGATGCTCCTGCCGTAACGATCACACCGGTCCTTCCCAGTACAGCAGCGTGCCGGATTTTTCCATTGCTGATCCCCGTATCTTCCAAACTTACATAAGCTCTGAGGTTGGGGGTTTTTAACATGTTTTTATGCTGCTGCGGCTGTCAGAGCGATGGGACGTGTTACTCCCTGCCTGCTGTCACCCTGTCAAAGCTGTGCGCTGGCAGCGGCTTAGGAGAGATGAGGAACAGCAAGGAGGCTGGGTTTGCACCTCCAAAAGCCTCCAAACCTTCCCTGGCTCGCTCCTGCCTGCAGAGAGCCCCCCCAGAACCAGCTTGGAGCCCTGATACCGGGGCTGCTCCTCTCCGTGCTGGTGCTTCGGCCGCTGAAGGCAGGAGGAGGAGGAACCAGGTTCTGCTCCAGCGTCTTGCAGGGCGGTGCAGGCTCGTAGCGTCACCCCAAGCCCCAGAGGAACCCCCCCCTCAGGGTGGTGAAGGTGCTGCTTTGCATCTGGTTCGGGTGGCTGAGCACACGGAGGAGCTGCCTGAAGGGCATGGCCGCAGCCCCGGCTCTGCTGCCGGCAGACACTGCGCCCTCAGCTGCGGTGCCCGCAGGAGGAGGAGGAGGAGGAGGAAGATGCCACATCGCAGCGTCTCACCCACTGTCCCGTGTGCCGTACCCAGCTGTGCCAGTGAACCCGCAAACACAGCGAGGGCATCGAAACTGGTTGCTGTCACTCGGGCAACGGTGAGGGGCAGGGCTTTGGGAAACGCCACCGCAGAGCTCAAGAGCTTTGGGAAATCAAACCCGTGTGGGGTGGAGGGAAGGGATTCTGCCCCTCTGCTCCGCTCTGGGGAGACCCCCCCCAGTGCTGCCTCCAGCTCTGGGGCCACCAACAGCAGAAGGACAGGGACCTGTTGGAGTGCAGTCAGAGGAGGCCACGGAGATGCTGGGAGGGCTGGAGCCCCTCTGCTGGGAGGGGGGGCTGAGAGAGTTGGGGGGTTCAGCCTGGAGAAGAGAAGGTTCCAAAGAGACCTTAGAGCCCCTTCCAGTCCCTCAAGGGGCTCCAGGAGAGATGGGGAGGGACTTTTTACAAGTGCATGTAGTGATAGGAGGAGGGACTTCAACTGAAGAGGACTTCAAAAACCTTCATAGGACTTCAAACTGAAAGAGGGGAGATTGAGATGAGATGTGGGGAAGAACTTCTTTGGTGTGAGGGTGGTGAGAGCCTGGCCCAGGTTGCCCAGAGAAGCTGTGGCTGCCCCATCCCTGGAGGGGTTCAAGGGCAGGTTGGAGGGGGCTTGGAGCAACCTGGTCTGGTGGGAGGTGTCCCTGCCCAGGGCAGGGGGTGGCACTGGGTGGGCTTTAAGGTCCCTTCCAACCCAAACTATTCTGTGATTGGATGGATGGTTTGGGCAGGACTTGGTGGGTAGAGAAGGGGTAAATCCATGAATCCTGGGCACAGCCCTCCCAGCCCCATTCCAGCTTGGAGCTGGGAAGGGCATGGAGCCGAGCGAGGGTGGGCCCAGGGCCAAGGCTTCTGCTGGCGATGAGGAAGGCTGAGCAGGTTTAGGTGACAGTCTGGGGAGTGGTGATGGAAGAGAGAGATAGGGCTGAGTAAGAGAAAAGTGAAATGGGGCTCAGCCCTGGGAAAGCAGGTTACTCACCGCTCGGCAGCGAGGCCGGAGAGCAGCGGCTGCAGCGTGAACTACAGGAGTCTCTCTGGTTTCTCAATCAGAACACCGAGCAGGAGAAGGTCAAACAGCCCCACCGAGACCAGTCCCTTCCCCAGGCGCCAGGGCTTTCACCAGCAGCACTTGTAATTCCCTCTGCGGCAGATCCCTTCCCTATAAACCTGGGCTGACTCGCCCCAGCTCCTGGGATTACCTCGATTTCATCGCTTCTGAAGGGAATCTTTCTCAGCCCTATCATTATTTTGCTCATGATCAAAATCCCTCTGGCCATCCTGTAATTATTCGGGCTGGGTCATTTGTGCTCTTGCTCAGCTCTATCGTCCCGGAGCAGCTTCCCCCTGTGTTGCAAGACTCATTGAAAAATCAATGGGGCCGAGGCACCGAGCTCCTCCGGCGGCTGCGGGCGAGAGATCCTGCAGGCAGAAAACTTGCCAAGCGCAAATGCACGGCTCTGCTCGCTGTTGTTTAAAGAATTTGGAAGGGAAAGTACTTACTCATCATCTTATGATCCTCGTGCATCATCCGGCTTTATCCCCAGATACGCGGTGGGATCATTGATTGAATATTTCTGTCTGTACATCGTAGCTGGCAGCTCTGCCTTTCTTCTTCGGGGCTGGGATAACATCACCACTAGGAAATTTAATACTGGGAATAGCTGAAATTTCTGGTCTGTACTGGTGGACTCGGGAGGACAGCCAGAGCGCCAGCACCTGCCCTGAGCCACCAAAGAGTCAAACTGCCCCTCCTGGGATGGGGGGGAACGGAGAAGCAGCGTGTCCCTACGCACCCCATGTGAAGGGCCCCCAAAACATCAAGTGATGTCTGTTACTGGGACTGAGCATCCGCCTGCAGCCCTGTCTCTCCCGTGGGATGCGGGGCCTGGGTGGGTTTGTGAGCCCGGTCCCCCTCTGTGCCACAGGGGTTTGGAGCAGAGAGGTTTGGAGGGTACCAGCAAGCAATTTTTTCTGATTTTTGAGTTTCGATATTGAATAAGGGACGCCGGGATATTCCCAGTAACTCAGCGAGTTTTAGAACAGAGAAGAGGGGTTGCAAAACTTAAAACTGAGGCGTGTTTAACTGGAAATAGTATTTTGACTGGGGGGCTGTGGACGTCGGCGCTGACACAGCGGCTGCAGCCCACGCTCTGCTCCCACCATAAGCTCTCCCATCCGCAGGGGCTGCTTCTGCCACCTTCCCTCACCTCGTCCCGTGTTGGTGTGTGAACCGGGGCACGAGCCTGTGTATATACACACCCCTATCAATCTGTGAGCCGGTTTTCACGCTCACATGTGAAAACATACGTGTGCAAACACACGCCTGCCTGGCTTCATGTGTAACCACACGTGTCTTCTCGGGGCTCTGGTGGCAGGGACACATTCACGCTCCCAGGCACATCCCTGGGCTCAGGAATTCCCAGCCACGTGTGCTCCTGGCCGTGGTCTTTCCAGGGTACCAAAGCTCAGAAGCAGGTTGTAGCCTCCCAGTGGACACCTTCCAGCCCCCCCTCAGTGACTGCTCTGTTCTGGTTTCCTCCTCAGCTACGAGGGCTACGTCCCTCAGTTCAACTATCGGTTTGGGGAGACCTATGGCAAAACCACGTACCGGCTGCTGACGGACCCCGGGGTCAGGAAGAGCCCTCGGTCAGTGCTGGCTCCGCTGCACAAGCAGAAGTTCATCGAGGACTTCAGTGAGACCAAGCACGGTGTCCAGGCTTATCTCCCTGGGCGTCCAGGTGAGCAGACCCCGGGGTCTTGTCCCTTCGCCAGAACGAGCTCTGCTAACGAGCATGGGGTCAATTAGGGGCAGTGGAGGCTGTGCCTGTCCTCAATGGGCTCCTGGGGTGAAATGGGATGTTCTCCATGGAGTGACCATAGCTCTGGAGTAGGAGCAGGGACACCAGGAGAATGGCACTGGTTGGGAGCTGGACCCGCCTCACCTGATGGGCACGGGGCCTCTCATACTGAGTTTTAGTTCCCAGGTTATCTTCAGTTAAATGAAAATAAGTGATTTTATGCACGTTATGTATTCCTCCATATTCCTGTTGTGGTTCATCACGGCTGGCTCCTGAGCACCACGCAGCCGCGCTCTCAGCTCTCCCCAGTGGGATCAGGGGGGGAGAATTGGAAGGGTAAAAGTGAGAAAACTCATGGGTGGAGATAAAGACAGTTTAATAATTGAAATATTATAATAATATTATTCATAAGAATAGTAATTAATAGTTGTAATGAAAAGAAACACAACAAAAAGAGAGAACTAAAACCCAGGAAAGGCAAGTGATGCCAATGAAAACCATTGCTCACCACCAACCGACTGATGCCCAGCCAGTCCCTGAGCACTGCCCCCCCTGCCCCCACCAGCCTCCTCCCCAGTTTTATTGCCAAGCAGGACACTGTATGGTCTGGAATATCCCTTTGGGGGCTGCTGTCCCAGCTGTGTCCCCCCCCCGATGTTTTGTGCACCCCTGGCACTCCCTGTCGGGGTGATGTGAAGGGCAGAAAAGTCCTCGGCGCTGTGTAAGGGCTGCTCAGCAGTAACTGAACATCCCTGGGGTATCAACACTATTTTCAGCACAAACCCAAACCATGGCCCTGTGCAAGCTACTACAAAGAGAATTAACTCTATCCCACCAAAAACCAGCACGATTCCACAGGCTAATATCCGATTCTCTGGGGAAGGTCAGCTCTGACCCCTCTGACTCTTTCTCTGTGGACCCACCTGGTCCACGGCTCCTTGTGCTCAGAGCTTTAACTCGCAGCCTGTGGTTCATTTCGGGTCTTGCTGCTCCTACCTCAGCTCGGCAGAAGAGCTCCTGTGCCCTTCCCACCTTCCCCACTCCTGCTAATGGGCCCCATCTCCTCCATCAGGCACTGGCATGTTCCTGTAGATTCCCAGCACTGGGAATTTGCAGGAATCTCCTACCGAGTCCCAGCCCTTCTGGGAAAAATGCCTGGTCCTTGTTGAGCAGACCCAAATCAGGCCTGAGGAGCAGCCACACCAGGACCCCGTGTCACCTCCTTTGGAGACTTGGTTGCCACGGATCACAACACGTGTCTGAGACAAAGCTGTTGAGGACTCCCTGTTCAGCGTGGGCAAGCCCTCTCCTGGTTGAACACAGAGGTTACCCGTCCAGGTGGGATCTGGGTCTTCATTTCCCTGGGGACGGCCACACCGAAGCAGTGTTTTCCCACTTCACGCTGGGAATTCGGGCTGTGTAGCTTCTTGCAAACTTTTGGCCCTTCTGTTCCTCCTAGCCCTTTGTTCCAGCATCCAGATCTCCACCACGCAGGTGGCATTTACAGGCTTCGTTCCTGGATATTTAAATTTGCATTTCCTTGGACTAAAATGTAGTTTGGATGGGCCCAACCAACCAGTTGACCTGGTTGTGCTCTCTCTCATTATCCTGTCCTCATTCTTGCTTTCTTCTTGACAACATTTACATCATCTGCCAACGTTTGGAGCAGGAAGCTCACATTTGCTGCTTGTTGGTGAAATGCCGAAGAACATGGCCACAGGGAGCAGCACCTCGCTGTGCTGGTAACTCCTCATCAACAGCTCCTGCTGCCAGTGAGCGAGCCCTCAAACTCTTCACTGCAAAATCCATTGGTTACTGCCTGGCATCCTTCTGGGTATTCTAAATGATGGAGATCAAGGAGCTCTGGGCAGAGTTGGATCTGGGCAGTTGCCTTCAGCAAACTCAGTCTGAAGACTCTTTCCCCAGGTCTATTTTGGATACAGGCTTGTTGATGGGCACCAAGTACATCTCTGTTTTCCATCAGTTGAATCCCATGTTGTGTTTCTCCTGGAAGTGAGGTCAGGCTCAGTTGGTTGGGGATGTCAACCAGGGTTATGCTGGATCTCCAGGGGTGGTGGCATGGAGGGGGGTTATGGCACAGGCCAAGCGTGCAGGCACCTGCTCCCCGGGAACTGGGCTGAAAACATACGGCTATTTACTCAAATCAAATGCACGGTGCTCTCCTGGCTTTTAATTTGGTGCCGTGCTGTGCAACCCTTCTGAATCAATAAGTTTGCAAAACTCAGGGTCATAAATAAGAGCTTATATGGATTTCTCAAGTGTAGAATGTCAGTTTTTCCTTTTCCTTTGGTTTGTGGGATGAAAAAGAAAAGAGTAGATGTGATATTTTCATTAATAACGAAGGAAATATTCAGACAAACCTGCATTAAAATTTGCACACTGTATCGAAAAATCAGTTTCATCGAGGATTTGTCTTTATTTAATCGCTAGCCTGGACAACAATTGATAATTCAGTTGCATAGAGTATATATACTCTACAAAGTTCTAAACAGTAAATATGTACTTTGTAATCCAAACATAAGCAGATTGCAAAGCTCAGTGCCCACCAGAAGTGTTACACTCCTCCAGAGAGGGGCAGGTTTTGCTCCGTGCTGTTTGAGCTGGGACAGGCTGTAGGTCCCTGGGACTCTCTGGAGATGAAGCCTTGGCTGGAAGATGGGGCTGGGTCGTCCCTGGGGCTTTGTGCTGGGGATCCAGATGCCTGTGGAACACGAGGGGGTTGGGGGAAGGCAGTAATGACCAGAGGGCTGGAAAAAATATGACCTAGGAGGGCAAAAATGGAAGGAATTTGGTTTGTTGAAAAAAAGATGAGTGATCTAAAAACAGTTTTCCGATAAGGAGAAGGTTGTTGTGGGGTGTGAGAGTGGTCACTCTCCGTACCCATTGAGGAGGGAGAGGCTGGTTCTACTCCTGGCTCGGGGCGGGAGGTGTCGTGTGGGGCCGGGAGCCACGTCACGGGGTGGTTTTAAGGGAAAGTCAGGAGAAAACTGCCAAGCTCAGCTGTCCCTGTGGAGTCCCAAAGCACAGGACTCTGTCCTTCGGTCACAGTGGAGATATTTAGCATCCACTGGATGTAAGATAATTGTTTTTCCAGCCGGCCTCACAGCAGAGCCTTTCCTTGACGAGCAGCAGTGAAGCCAGTGCCCGAACCCCTTGTTGGGTATGGGGGGGACGTGGTGTCTGTGTTTGGGGTGTCCTGACGCAGCCACACGGAGAAAAGGATAACGGGGTGGGGGTTTTCCCCTTAATCTTTATAGCTTGGCTGATGGTATTTTACAGTTTAGGCATTGCTTTGAAAAAACTTTCAGTTACTGAACTTATATTTGGGCAGATTTTCTGTGCAGGCTGGTTTATGGGATGGGGCTGATGGCAGAATGGACTGACAGCCCGAGGGATGCTGCTGACCTCCAGGCTCCTTTCCTTCCCTCTAGAAGAGCACGAAGGGGGTGAGGTCCAGCACGATGGGAATCCTTCATCTTCATTCGGCCACTTCTTTCCCATAACTCGGTCTCTTGTCCCGCAGGATATTTTCCCTATGTGCAAGCTGAGGCTGCAGCAAGCTTTCCCGACCCGGTCAATGAGCCAAAACCTCTCCCTGCGGTGCCAGGGCTGGAAGAGGCGGAGATGATAAGGATGCACATGGACCCTGAGCCCCAGGACCACCCCGGCGAGTACGCCCCGTGGACACGACTGCCTCGGGGGTACCCACGGAGGGTTTCGTGCCAGCCCGTGTCTGAGGGGCAAGAGTGGCGACTGCCTGAGATAACCCCAGCAAGAAGGTGCAGAGCCCTGGAAGGGAGCAAACGGGTACGTGGTTTTGGGTGAAAAAGAGGCGTGATAAGGGATGCTGCGGCGGAGGGATGGGGGTCTGGTGGGCATGGAAGATATCTCTTCGGTCCAGGGGTGCGAAGAGGGAATTTCATACAGGGATGGGTGGCAAGGATGGACAGTTTAGAGTGTTGTGTAGAGAAATATCAAGTACACAAGCATCTCTAGCAGCAGCAAATGCACCACATCTTCAGGAAATTGTTATAATCATTAATTTCTCTGGCATACCTTCTCATTTGGCTGAGTTTTAGCTTCAAATCCCAGTCATTAGATCTCGTGTTTTGCTGTGCTACATGGCCAGGCTGGTGTTTCCCTTGGGTGAACCTGGAACCCTCCTCCTTCTCCTCTTCCTGAAAAGAGCAGGCTCCTGGCACCTTTGGTTACGTGCTGGGATTCTGACCCCTGAACTGCTCCCTCCCACCTTTCCCACCATTGTTACCCCTCGTTCCAACACAAGCACTGGGATTTGCTGGTGGAGCTGGGTGCTGCTTTGCACGGCGCAGCTGGTGTCACCCGGGACCATCGTGTTTGAGCCCCTTATTTCTTCTGGAGCCAGAGGCGGCGATTGTCAGGTCAGAGCCAGCCGGGGCTCTGCAAATCCCCTGAAGGCAGAGATTAGAGATTTGACGTATCGAGTCAAAAGCTGGCTCGGATATAAGTCCCAAGGAGGGGCATTCCTGCTCCTTGCTCTGAGAAACGGATTTGTGAAGGAGCTCAGAGCCCCTTGTTCTCCCCGGGGATTTTGCAAAACCTCTGCGTATGGAGAGCTCATCTGGTAATTTGACTTTACCAGAAATTCTTGGAGTAGCTCTGAGTGTAAAGCAAGGAAGAAACAGAAATGGCCATTGCCATTCCCAGGCTCTGGCAGTGATTTAAGCAATGGAGCCAAGGGAGGAAGCAGGTTTTACTGGTGTTCATTTTATTTCTGCTTTTATTTTGAGCCTGTAAAAATTGAAGGTATGACTCTGCCAGGAGTGGCTGACACCGCAGAGCAGGACAATCGGTTACCAAGACTGGACATACCAAGAGTGATCCAAGAGAAAGTCATCCCAGGTAAAAGAGAGGGAGGTCATGTGCAGCACAAGTCCACCTGAGAAGAAATCATCTCATCCCCCATCCCCTAGGGAAATCTCAAGGACATTGGCCAGTTGCTCCAGCTCCTTTGAACACTTTGGGATGGAAAAATGTCCCTGCTCCTCTCTATGCCAGGGTTGTTTCTTTGGGATGCTGTCACCTCCTTGGATCTCCCCCCGAGGGATATGTGCCCATGGTGGAAGGGATGCAGGAGCCACCTCAGCTCCCCACAGCTGTGGGGCCAGGCTAGAAAATGCAGCAGAGAGGCAGGAGAGCCGGGTCACGAGCTCTGCACCACCTCCATGGCTTGATGAGTACCTGTTACCGTTGAGGTGGTTATTTCTCTCCTAGAAATAAGACGTTTTTCTGAATCATCCAATCAACTCACAGTGGTGTATCACACCATCATAAATGTACAAAACTCTGTCTCACGAGGAGTTAACGCTCTGTGAGGTCTCCCCATGCTCTGGGAGAGCGTTCCTCCACGAGCAGGAGAACTATGAAGGGTGATGGACTGAGCTCCCCCCGAAGGGTACGACGCCGTCGGGAGGGACCCCTCGCTCCGCAGCGAACGCAGGGGCTGCAGGTCGAAGTGTTTTAGGTGGAATGGAAGAGCATCAATATTTTAGGATGCAGAGGACAGATTTCCCTGGCTGCTTTTTGGTTGTACCTCTCCTCGTTTTATCTAGTTTTAGACTTTATATAGTTTCTGTCTTACAATGGGTGAAAATTTGCTGGCTGGGCAGGGCAAGTGAGGAAGAAAGGTGGGACACCCAGTTGTTTGCCCCTGGCTGTGTATTAAACTGGGAGAGAACAACAGAGCTGTTGGTGTAAAGAAAAGACTATAAGAAAATGAAACATTTCTTCCAAACCTCACGGAGACCAACACAGATCAGTTCAGCCCCGTTGTGTTTCCCTTGGGAATCATAAAAAAAAAGACTCTTTCAGAAAAGATACTTCACATGTAAGAGTTAATTTTACAACTTAAATGGATGAATTTTTCTTTCCTATACTCTGCCAAGGTTTTATATTTATCCCAGCCTCTCCCACTTCCAGACTGGTTGATCCTTATACGATATGTCTGTTCTCTCTTGTCTTCATCCGAAGGGTACACTGGATTCATCCCCCGCTTCACCTGGATTTATGGCGTGAGGTACATCCAGGGGGTGAAGGATGCCATGGACGAATTTGGACAACACCAGGTAGATTTTATCCACAAGTCTGATTTCAAGACTATAATGCTGGTATCGATTCTTCCGCAACACCAGAAGTGGTTCCATTTAGTGCAGCCACGTTAGAGCCGGGGTTATAAGTACAAGCAAAGTAAAATGCTCTTAGGTAACACGTTGAAAAAATCATGAGCAATTAAATTCTGTAACTTGTTTCCTTGGGACATTAAGGGAGGATAAATGAGTTCATAGAAGGATTAAGCAAATCTATTGAGGGTTGGTTCAAGGGTGGCTATTAAAAGTGTTGCTCTGAGTGCAGAAAGACAGGGTGCAACTCTGTGCATCCCTTCTGCAATGTGCCTTCTCCACCTGGATGGCAGGGCTGGGTGGCTCCCTGGGCTGCTCGGGTGGCTATTTCTCCCTTTTAACTGGTTGTAAGGCCTTTTCCTTTACTAACATAATTTCTCTTAAAGGGTTCTAGATCTTCTTTCTCCTCCTTTTGGGGAGGATGCAGAAATATCCCTACTGAAAAAAAAATATTTCGTCCCCTTGCTCGTAAGATCCACCCCCCTTATAATGCCGTATAATCCTCCTACACGGGAAAATGAGGTCCCTCCCACAGCAGTTGATGTTTTGCATTCAAAGCTACACGTTTCCTCCTGCTGCTGGGATGGGGTGGGCTCCCTGGGGCGCAGCCGCCTCGCTGGTCCAGCACCTCCATGAAATCAGGGGTACAACCCTTTCTGGTTCACTGGTTCAGCGGTGCCTTCGTCCCGGCGCGAACGGGTCTGATGTAGAGAAAAAGGCCAAGATTGAGGATTCCCCGGGCTCGGAGGGACTCACTGGGAAGGGATGACTCAGCGGGAGAGCAGCCGAGCTGAGGGTGCTGACGGCAGCCTGATGCTGGGGCTGAAAGGCATTTCCCTGTGCGGGGTTCTCATCCTTTCCTGCTGCCGTTAATAGGAATCGAAATTCAGCAAACAACAACAAAAAAAACAAAAATCCAGGCTTTATCAAACATAAACATGCTGTTTGCAAAGCCTTTCTGCCCCTGATGCCTGAAGAACCGTCTGCCGTGCAGTAAATCAGGGAGGGAGGTGTTTCTCCGCGGCAGGATCCAGCAGAAGCTGGGCTGGCAGAGGGTGGCTGCGGCATCAGGCATCGAAGGAATAGAAGCTAAAGAGGGAAAAAAAAACCCATAAAAATCACACCACATTTCTGCCTAAGATGGCTTCTGACTGGAGGGCCACTAATCTTCTGCCCTAAATCTCTGTTGCCCTAGGTTACCTACGGGGATGTGCCACGGCTCATTGCTTACTGTCTGCATCAGGCAAAATAACGCCATCCATCCTCTCGCTTCAGCGCCGCGCGGGGGGACCGCGGCGACCGCCCCGTCCTCGGCCGCAGAGGGGTCCGATGGTCCCCACGTTTGCTGGGTCCAGGAACCCCCCCACCTTCCCCAGCGGGGCAGGGCGGCGCGGAGTCAGCGAGAGCTTGGATGGGTTTTGTCGCTGCAGAGAAGGGGAGAGGTGGAACTTCCATCCTCCGGCACAGCCCCGCGGCTGGGTCTGACCCCGGGAGGGCAGGGACAGACCCGGGAGAAGATTTACACTCTCCCTTCAGTTAACGCTCCCTAAGCCTTCCTCTTCCTCCCCGCCGGGGGAATTACTGGCTAATCACCCCTGGGGGGGGTGGGACTCATGGAGAAACAGAACCAGTTGGAGGGGTCAAACCAAACCAAACCCTTGGTGGGTTTGAGGCACAGAGCCAGCTCTGGCAGAGGCTGGTGGCCCATGGTGCATCAAACACGATGCTCATGGTGCATCATCACAAGGTTCTTGTGGCTGATGCCCAGAGGGGATAATTCAGTCTGGGCTGCGGAGATCCCAAAGATGATGCCAGGCCAGGAGCTGCTCTGCGCCCCCGGGGTCGGAGCTCGCAGAGGTTGCCACCAGCACCCTGGGGAGAAAGGCTTTCCAAGCAGGAAAAGGGAAGATGGGAGGTAGTTCCTAATTAGAAGAAAACAGAACTGGAAAGAGAATTGCTTTACGTTGGCTTTAGTATTTCCTTTGCTGCAAAGTCACAGCACGTGAGTTGGGTAACAACAAAATGGTTTAAAATGAACCCTACTTTGGGGGGGGTGTGTGTCTTTTTGTTTGTTTTCCAGTTTTTGCAGAGAAACCCAGTTTGCAGCTTTGGCAAGAGACTTCCCCATACGTACTGGCCTAACTACAGGATTTACACCAGCGCTGGGCTGATCCCTTCCTACACAGGCTTCGTCCCAGGTGAGTCCATCAGCCAAGTGAAAACGAGAGGCACTAATACTAATTACCGTCATTAAGCAGCGCTGTCAGCAGTGAGCAGTTACGGAAATGATCCACGCGGGTAGGAGATTATTTTATATTTTTTTCCCCCAGAGGGGCTGGAGCTGGGCCACCCCCTGCCCTGCCCCAGGAGAGCCCCTCTTCCAGCACGATTCTGGTCTAAAAAGACTGATAAAAAGCAAAAGGTAAATGATACAGAAGGGTTGGGAAAGCACCCAAACCTGCCGTGTAATGGTATCAGCCATCCAGAGAGGCGGTGACAGCCCCGCCGTGTCTGCCTGCTCCCTGTCAGGCACCTGTGACACCGACACAGAGAGGTCTGAAGAAAGTCCTTTTGTTGTCTGTTAAGGGGAAGCTCTGCCCGAGCAGAGCACGAAGGGATTGGGGTAAAAGGTCAACAAATCAGCAATTAATATTGGGGTCTTTGGCCCCAGCGAAGCCCAGCGCTCCATAAGGTGGACTGGGAAAGTTGAGGAGATGAGCTGGAAAGAACCAAACTCTGCTTGCAGTTAATGCGATAGAGGAGGGAAATGGTAGGAGACACAAAATGGGGCAGAACTGCAAGCTGAGGGTGGGGAGGTGACCATCCTTGGGGATGGACAGTGGCCAAGAGCGAGCCGATCTGTTCAGCCCGAGTGTGGCTCCAGCAAGACGTGTCCTGGGGCTTGGGAGAGCCCTGCAGGAAAAGCCATTTTTAACACACAACCCATCAGCAGGAGCTTGAGTCTCAGGGAAAAGGGTGGAAGCATCTCACGCTGATGGGGCAAGGTGAGGCTGGGCAGGTCTTCTGCTCCAAGAGGGAGAGAAATGGGGTCTCTGGGCCTCTGTCACCCCACTCCGGGGCAGGGGGCAAGTGCAGCGGCTGCTGTCCCCGTCCTTGGCCTGGCAGCTCGGGGTGGCCCATGGCAAAGCCCATCTCCTCTGTGGCCACGCTCCACGTGGCTGCAATATCCCCTGCTCGGTCTGAAAGCCACCACCTCACCCCATAGACAGATTTCCCCCCAACCCAGAAGCCACCACTCAGTGCAATCTCAACCGCTCCAACCAGACCCCTCTGGAAGGAGAAAATTAATTATTAAGATAGAGAAAATGAACCCCAAATCAGTTACAATGAAGAACACTGAAGAGGTTCTTCAGGAGGAAGCTTCCTGCCATCTCCTGCCCAGCTACTCAGTGACAGGTTTGTCACTCGGGTAACACTGAGGGTATTAACTGTTTCCACGGTAAAAATGTGCTTTGTTAACGGGGGGTTTTTAATGAAACAAGTGTGTGATTTGGCATCAGGTGTTCAGCTCGCATCAAAAGCGGAGCAGCTGCAGTAACACCTGAGTTTCATTTTAAAACCCGTCCATACCCATTTTAAACGGCGGCTCCAGCCAGGCTGCGCACACCCGAGCTCCTCGCTGTCCCTCGGCCTCGGCAGCAGCTCCTCACAGCTGTCCCCAAGGCTCCCGTGACAGGCCATGGTGCCGTGGTCAGTCGGGTTCATCTTCTGCCAGAAACACCCCCCTCCACGGGAGGCACCTTCCCTGCTCCCCACGGGGGCGCACCACGGCTTAGACACCCCCGTGTCCCTTATGGTGGGGACAGGCCCCCCCAGAGCCAGCCCCCTGACAGGAGGCCACAGGCGGGGACCTAAATTTAGATGCAGCTCGGAGTTGGATTCCACCCTCCCATGGAGTGTCCCCTCCGCCAGGACCTGTCACTAGAAATCCAACCAGCTTCTTCAGTTCCCGGCCACCGCATCTCAGTGAGCTGTCCCCCCCGCCAAGTTGAAGGGAAGCCTCGGGGAAGGTGACAGGGCTGCCACCAAGTCCCCCTTTTCCTCTTCCAGACCTCCGCCACACCTACGCCCTCACCTACGGAAACGGCACCCGCAAAGTTTACCAAAAGCAACAAAAGAGACGAGCTTGTGCACTGTGAAAAATGCTTTAATGGTGCCTGTACAGCATCTGAAGTGACTTCGAGACAGGAAGAGGAACACAACACAGACAGAGAAGAATCGAATGAAAGAGTTCATACAGCTTTAAACAAAATTTACAGGTGTTCATCTGCGTAGCTTTTATTCTGCCTCCTCCTCAGCCTCCTCCTCAAACTCCCCCTCCTCCTCGGCTGTAGCATCCTGGTACTGCTGATACTCAGAGACCAGGTCGTTCATGTTGCTCTCAGCCTCTGTGAACTCCATCTCGTCCATGCCCTCGCCCGTGTACCAGTGCAGG
Source organism: Calidris pygmaea (assembly GCA_003697955.1). Classification (NCBI taxonomy): domain Eukaryota; kingdom Metazoa; phylum Chordata; class Aves; order Charadriiformes; family Scolopacidae; genus Calidris; species Calidris pygmaea. Next base: position 298,301 of record QJSC01007477.1, on the reverse strand, counting down.
AACGCCTTTCGGCGGAACATGGCCGTGAACTGCTCAGAAATGCGTTTGAACAGCTCCTGGATGGCCGTGCTGTTACCAATGAAGGTGGCGGACATTTTCAGGCCACGAGGTGGAATGTCACAGACCGCTGTTTTAACGTTATTAGGGATCCACTCAACAAAATAGCTGCTATTTTTGTTCTGAACGTTCAGCATTTGCTCATCGACCTCTTTCATTGACATACGGCCCCTAAAAACGGCAGCTACGGTCAGATAGCGGCCGTGACGCGGGTCACAGGCTGCCATCATGTTCTTTGCATCGAACATCTGCTGCGTTAGCTCTGGCACGGTTAAAGCACGATACTGCTGGCTCCCACGGCTCGTCAGCGGGGCAAAACCAGGCATGAAAAAGTGCAAACGGGGGAAGGGAACCATGTTCACCGCCAGCTTCCGCAGGTCGGCATTAAGCTGGCCTGGGAACCGCAGGCAGGTGGTGACACCGCTCATGGTTGCCGACACTAAATGGTTCAGATCACCGTAGGTTGGAGTAGTTAACTTCAGTGTTCTGAAGCATATGTCGTAGAGAGCTTCGTTATCAATACAGTATGTTTCATCTGTGTTCTCCACAAGCTGATGCACCGAGAGTGTGGCATTGTAGGGCTCTACTACAGTATCTGATACTTTAGGGGAGGGTACAACACTGAAAGTATTCATAATTCGGTCAGGGTACTCTTCACGGATTTTGCTGATGAGGAGGGTACCCATACCAGAGCCTGTGCCACCACCGAGAGAGTGAGTAAGCTGAAAGCCCTGGAGACAATCACAGCTTTCTGCCTCCTTTCTTACAACATCTAACACGGAATCAACTAATTCAGCACCTTCCGTATAATGGCCCTTTGCCCAGTTGTTTCCTGCTCCGCTCTGACCTGGAAGAGAGCCATTTTCGTATTAGATTACGGTCACTGCTTCCTGCTTATTACTTGCAAGCAAAGCTCAGGAGCATCAGGCTACAGAGAAACCCCCACAAAAGCTTTCATTTTATCGAGCAGAGAGCTGCGGTTTCACACAAGCACCTCTGAAATGGCTCGGCAGACACAGGGAGATAATTCGTTATCAATGATACCATTGATATTTGATTTCTCCTGGCATTATGGAGGAGATAATGAGAATCGGAAGAGCAACGACCTCTTGTGCCTTCTCAGACCCGCTCTCCCAGCGGCTGCCATCACGCCCCGTCCGCAGATCCCCGGTATTTCACGCCCGTCACGAAGCGGCGGGGATTAACCCCCTCCCGGAGCATGCGGGGCGGTGCAGCCCGCAGTGCAGCGGCCCTGCCCTGCCCTCCCCACCCCACCCCGAGCCGGTTACACGGCAGGTCCCTCCCCCGCTCCCGGCGCACTCACCGAACACGAAGTTGTCTGGCCTGAATATCTGGCCGAAGGGCCCGGAGCGCACCGAATCCATGGTGCCGGGTTCCAGGTCCACCAGGACGGCTCGGGGCACGTACTTGCCACCTGCAAGACAGGGAGAAGCCGTGAGGGCGGGGGCGGCGGCGGCGCGGGGAGGGGAGGGGGCGGGCGGCGGGGCCCTACCTGTGGCCTCGTTGTAGTAGACGTTAATGCGCTCCAGCTGCAGGTCGCTGTCACCGTGGTAGGTCCCGGTTGGGTCGATGCCATGTTCGTCGCTGATCACCTCCCAGAACTGCCGGGGGGGAAAAAATCGCGTCAGGGGCGGCCGGGCCGAGGGTGCCCCTCAGCGCCCATCTCTCCTTCCCCCTCCCCCCCCCCCCACCCCGCGCTCCGCTCCGCCCCGCCGCCCCCCTCCCCACCCTTCGGACCTTGGCCCCGATCTGGTTTCCGCACTGCCCGGCCTGCAGGTGCACGATCTCCCTCATGATGGCGGCGGCACAGCTCAGTCCCAGCCCACGCCACTCTTCCCCCAACCGACTCTGGCTGCGTGAAGCAACCGCCAAGCCTTATATAGCAGCGGAATGCGCGCGCAGCCTTCTCCTCCCCGCCTAACCGGCCAGACACAGGAACTATTGGCTACTCGTAACGAGGCTCCACGAATGAGGAAATCCGGTTGGCTAAGGGGCTGTCATTCAAACCACCGGGCTCCTCTTTGCTCCGCCCATCTGTCTGTTGATTTTACTGTTAGGCAACGGGGGCCCGCGAATGCCCGCCCTCCTCGCCCAGAACACTCCCGATTGGCTGAATTGAATGATTGATGTCGAGCGTGATTGGCTGCGGGCCTCAGGGATGAGCTAACGTCATCTGATTGGGTGAAACCGAAGCTCCCTGGTAACCGTCGCAATGACTCCGCAGCGGGCGCTGGGCGGTGGCCCCGCGCAGCCGCCCATTCCCGAAGCCGTCTGCGCACTTTGCGCAGCGTAGGCGGCGGCTCCTCCTTACTGCGGGAGAAGGGGGGGTGGGAGGGCGGTTTCCGGGGAAACCTGGACGGGCCGCTTCCCCCGCCGGTTCCCGAGCCCCTCCGTCCCCGCCTCTCCCCTCCGCTCCCCCGGGGAGAGCCGCCCGTCCCCGCCGCCACTGCCGTCCCCCTCCCTCACTTGGCCCCAGGGCGCTGCGGCGGCGCCGGGGGGGGGGGTAGAACCCTCTGCGCATGCGCGGGCTGCGGCGCCGTTCTAGCACTTTCTGGCGCGCAGCCGCCTGAGGCGGCGGGGCCGGGCGGCTGTTGTTATGGCAACCGCGCTCGGCGGCGGGAAGGGCTCGGGCAGGGCCTGCGGCGGCACCGGGCGGCGGGGGAGGCCCAATCAGTGCCCCGGGGAACCCGAGGGGGTCGGGGGGAGCTTCCCTCTGCTTCGGGGAGCCTGAAGGGGATCGGGGGGGAAGCCGGCCTCTGTCTCGGGGAGCCTGAGGGGGTCGGGGAGGGGCTTCCCTCTGCTGAAGGGGCTCGAGGGCGACCCGGCAGCTGCCTCAGGGAGCCCGAGGTGCTCGGGGGATGCCGTTTACCGGTAGCTCCTGTGCGAGAAGCGCCCAGAATCAGGGAATTGTCAGAGTTGGAGGGGACCTCTAGACCCCATCCAGTCCAACTCCCCTGCCAAAGCAGGGCTGCCCAGAGCACAGCACTCAGGAGCATCCTGGAGGGGCTTGAGGATCTCCAGAGAAGGGGACTCCACACCCTCCCTGGGCAGCCTCTGCCAGGGCTCTGCCACCCTCTGTCACACCCTCCCCTCACTGCCAGGGGAGCGCTGTGTGAGGTGGTGTCCCCCCAGGAGGGAGCCTGGGTGAGGCGGGGTCCTCTGACAGGCCTGGCGGTGGGCGGCTGGCTCAGCCCTGTGCTCAGTGACACCTCTGTTGGTGAGACGGCCAAGCATCCCGGGCTGGATAAATGTCTCTCTCACATACCTTTTCTCTGTCTTTTACTCTGCTGTACTGTTCGCCTTCCACCATCCAACTTTGTTAGCACGTTCTTGCGCTGACGGTTCATCTATTGGTCACAACTTCTGCCAAGCATACCTTGATTGTTTTAGCAGAGCCTTTTTATGATCGTACGTATTCATTAGGATGCCAGCAAGGTCTACAAGCATCTCTTCTTGTTTCATGCTGTAGCTAAAACTTGAAAGAGGCTCCTAATTGTGTTCCCCAAACCCAGTCTCAAGCTGCTGCCTTGATGTGGGGGTGGACTGAGGCAGGAGCGGCAGGTGACCTCGATTCTTTCTGCACAAACAGAGCGCATCAGGCTGCTGCCGTGTCATTCAGGCGTTCCTATAAGGCAGAGGGATGTTATGGTTTAAATACATACATACTGTGGTAACATGGATAACAATGATCCCAACTGCTTCGGTGGCTGGGTCAGGGGAAGAGGTGGGCAGGAGAAGAATAGCGCTGGGAAGGCTTTTGCTGGAGATCAAATAGCCCCTGGTAGTTGGCTTCATTCAAAGGTTATGGTGATTGATACTTCTGGCATGTAAACAACATATTCCTCCAGAGATGCTGGAAGAAGCCCAGGAGCAGCCCCAGAGACACTGTGAGGAGCCCCAGAGCATCAGGAGTGACCACAGTGGACCCTGGGCAGCTCTGGTAGACCTTGGGAGAGACCTTCATCAGCCCCGGAGATGCCCAGGCATGACTAGGACACACGTATGGTTTATCTTCCACATTCAAAGCCAGAACACAGGAGGTTTATGCAGTTTACTTCGAGATAGCTTAGTAATGCAAAGGCGTCAGGGTCCACATTTATCCCACCTAATTATAGACATTGATTTGAATAGCTAACTCTGGGCTGCAGTCACAGCAGAGGCAGTGGAAAGGGATGGTTCGTCCCACTCTGAACAGCGCTTTGATGATGCCTTTCTGTTCTCTCTAAAGGTGTTTGAGGTGACCAAATCCAAAATCTCAGTATCATTTAAGTATCCAAGGCAGCTGGGATGAATCCAGATCAGACTTGGTTAAGATTCCGTACAAGGCAATCAGTAAAGACAGCTTTTCCTCCAGGATGTGATGCCACCTCTTCAGAGTAACATAAAAAATGGATACTGTCTTTTCTCTGCTTCAAAAGATGGAATCACCTGTGTTTTGCTCTCTAGGAAAATCCATTCAGCATAAATTCTCATCGAGGTGTGCTCAGAACAGCGTTAACAAGCGTCTGCACTCGTGAAGCCCTAGAAAACCATCCCAAAAATGGAGCAGGAGGAGCTGCTGCAGGGCTAGTCGGGGGTTTGCTGGTACAAGTGCTGCTGGATTCAGTGCAGGTACAGGGTGTTTTTTTCAGCCAGGGCCAGAAAGCGAAGGGCTGCGCATCAGTGACAGATCTATTTCCTTCCTTTGTTAGAAATCACGAGCCTTTGTAGCTGGTGCTTCTCACAGCTCATGCTTCAGCTCGCTCTGCCTTTAATGTTTGGGAAGCTGTTTGGTATCATGTGGAGTGAGAAATGGTTGCCACCCCCAGCGTTCCCAGTGGCACCAAGAAGTGGAAATACTCTGCTTGGTTAAGGTTTCCGATATCTGTCTCCAAAATGCTCGCAGGATTGCACCCAGCAGAGCAGGGGATGGGACCCCATGGGGTAGCTACAGCTTTGCACCTGTGATTGAGCTTCCAGAGGTTTCCCTGGGAGAACACACCTAAACATCTATGGGTTAGGAGGCATTTCACATTATTCATGCAACACTTATTTTTTCTAATTCTTTCCCAGTCAGCTAGTACTTCTGTTCTTAGCTACATGCAGATCCACAGGAAACGACAATTCTATTTTAAATATTTTTGCATTTTTTAAATTAAAGTAAAATGCCAGTACTTCTAAGCTGTCTGTGAGGAGGAACACAGACAAACTGCCAGGAATCTCCATGGAGAGCTGCTGGAGCAGCCGACCATCTTAGCCCTGTGACTTCTAATGCCGTGGCAGCCCAGCAACCTAATTAATGCGTACCAGAAGGTGAGCTGGCAAGTAACAAGGCAGGTTTCTGCCAGAACCTTGTCTCACATGAAGCATTCCTTCAAAGGCAAACCATCTGTACGCTGACAATTGGGCATATTCTGGGAGAAAAAATTGCACATTCCATGGTCCTGCCTGAGCAAAATGCTTAAATGTGTTTTTATTGTTGTTGGTTTAGTGGGCAGCTGGCACAGAGACGCTGCTGCAGATTCCTGGGACAGGGAAGGGGGGAGCAGTTGGAAATCTATTGGGACAGCAGGGAGGGGAACAGCTCAACCAAGGTGGGGAGGTACGTGGCTCCCACATCATGTTTTCATTGAAGACATCTGCTTTATCTGGTATTTGATTTCTTTGAAAGCTCTCCTCAAACCGAGCGAGGAGGTTTCACCTCATTTAGGTGCTTCTAAATTTGCCATCTGTAAGTTTGCTGTGTCAATTAATGGCTGTAACAGGGATACTGGAAAACATTAGGGGCTGCTGTTACCAAGCCAAAGTCCCTGGGTAGGATCCAAAGAAATACATGGTGAAGTTGGAAATTGCATTTCTGTTTTGTTAAACTATTTATTAGATATTTTTAAACTTTTAATCACAATTGTTTATGTTTTGGGGTTTTTTAACTAGCTGTACTGCTTTCAGCATTGAAACAGATTTTACTGAGAATGCAGTTGGTTTGAGCAGAGCGGGGAGATACTTTCTTTAACTTTTGAGCATTGCATTCCCCTTTTACTGAACCAGTGTTCTTTATGTGCTATGGGATGTACAGAGACAATCCCTCCCCTCGGCAGGCAGGCAGACAGACAACGGCAATAATTCTCTTGATGCTTAACCAGCAAGAGAACAGTCCCCGTTTCTGAAATAGCATCCTAGTCTAAACCGAGCCGAGTACCTGGGGCTGGGATGATGTTGGGGCTGGCAGGGTCCCAAACAGAGATCACAGAACTCATTCTGTTTTTATGGGTAAAAATCCAAAGCCCCGAGTTCAAGAGAAGGACACTGCAGAACGCACGTGGGTGGAAGCCTCCCTCCAGAACTGAAGAGCTTTCGGTGTTGGGGTCGTTCCAGGTTTATGGTAACGCTGAAATACGGCATGGGTATGTGCAAACCTCTTGTCATTCTCATCTTTCTGGTTGGAATTTCTAAAGAGAAACAATACTCTGTTTTCTAGAAAGTATTGCTCCTGAGAGACTGAAGTTGCTGAAGGTGAGGGGCTTCTTCCAGAGCCTGGTGAGGGGCTTCTTCCAGAGCCTGGTGAGGGAAAGGTGCAGTTGCGGGATTCCTGCTGCAGAGAAACAGGACCAGCTGAAGGGGTTCAAGCCATGGGTCCATCCAGGGCAGTATCTTGTCTCTAATTATCAGCAGTAGTTGCCAAAGAACAGGACAAACATCAACGGATGTGGCCGGTTGTTCAGGCAATTCTTCAGCCACAAGCAATTTTTTGTTTAATAGCCCCAATGGATTATTATTAATTTATCTAATCACCTTTTGCAGCCATGTACTTTTGGCATAAACAACCTCCTGTCATGCTGAGTCCCAGGGTTTAACCACAAGCTGTGTGGAAGAAGAGCTCCTTCCATTTGGTTTGATGGTTCCTGTGGAGCTCCCCAGTTCAGATGAAGGCCATGAGCCTGTCACTTCAAAGGTTACACTCAGGAGAGTCCTAAACGTTGTCAGTGATTACCATGAAACAGAAGGTAATACTAAACCAGCATTTACTTGTAAGGTTCAGCATTAATTGGCAGTTGACATCTCCTTCAGGGTTAAAGCCAGTGAACTTTGAATGCTGTTCCCATAAAGTTTCCCTCGTTTAGCTCCACAGCTCCACTGCTGTACATTGTCCAATGATAAGCCCTGGAGGTATCGCTTTCTTTCACTCAGGATATCTGTTTCTCTGGAGAATTTCCACTAAGAAGTGGTGACTAATTTGATCATGAGGTGCGCATATGGTGACACCCCCTGCTGTGAACAAAAATAAGCTTTCCTTCACACAAAAGTTGATTTTATCATCCCTCTGTCTCTCTCAAACCTCCTCTTCTTCACTCCCAGTGCAATCCTTTTCCTATTAGTGATTATTCTTTCTCCCTCTTGTTTCCGAAAAAGCCTTTGTCCATACTCCATGCTAGTGCCCACCTCCCTGCATAGAGGTCCTCCTCCGCTAATGCCACGGCTTCTTAAATCACTGATTAGAGCTGGTTTCACATCCCACACAGAGAGAGCTTCCATACTGCAGCGTGTCTTTCATTTAGAGTCTCCTTGACAAGTTTCCAGACAAGCCTGCTTGCTAATTTATGTGATTTGTGGTGGGACCAGCTACTAGCCGTGCTGGAGATTTCCTGAGGCTTGAGGCGCTGTCCTGCCAGCCTCCCTCTTGTGACTAATCCCTGTCATTACACACTCAGGGGAGCCACAGTTTACTCTCTGTGTTTATCTGACTTGAACAGGGGAGGTAAAGCACCCTACTGCAGGTAGGCTCTGAATTTCTCTCGTGGAAACCACGTCAAGATACCTCTTTGCATGGTCTCCTCTGTGTAGGAGTACACAGTGACACTTGCACTTGCAAAGCATCCAAACGCTTTGACTTGCCTGGGTTTGATGGCATTATGAAAGGACTTTTATATTAAGAGAGTTGGCCAAAATTGGGGGTTTGCTGATCCCAGTATTCATTTGGGCTTGTTCTTCTGATTGCATTTCCGACTACTTCAGTGTGTTCTGAATTAGCTCTTGAAGTGGGAGTGACAGTCCATGAGGTAGGATGTAAACATCATATGGCTTCCTACTTCTCTGGAAGATATTCAGGTACATAGGCATGGCATAAGAACAAAATAAAAATGTACTGATCGATCTCTAAATCCAGCCATCCTAAAGGCGTTCCTCGCATGTTCTGCTGGATTTGCTCCACCAGTGGTTGTGGATTTCAAGTAATGTCATTATTGTAACAGCCCCAAAAAACTGGAATGAGTGCAAGTGGATGGTGCTGTACATTGTTTCTACACTTGCTATTCCAGAGGCCTTCCCTTAACCACTGAAGTGGGTATCTCCACAGGCAGGACAGTATCTCAAAGAGGGGAGGAGTTACAATCACTGCATTACTGATGGGAAGCTGGACCTCAGCCCTGTGACAAGTGTTGCAAAGTCCTTGGAGCATGCGTGACCTTCTCATGACGCCAAGGTAAGGTAGGTGACAGCACCTGGTAGAAAGCCCCGCTCTGTGAAATCCCTGTGAACTAGTTCATCCACAAGTGTCCTGTGAAATACCTGTATCTCAAAAAGCAGCAGTTACCTACAGCCCTGCCTCGGGTGCAGCAGGTACCGAGAGGGAAGAGAGGGCTCAGTTTAGGTCTCTCTTCTACAACCACATGGAGCCTGGTGTGTGTCAGAATGGGAAGAAAGAAGAGCTCTGGTCCTGTGGTGGTGAACTTTGTACTGCAGAACAGGACTGCAGGCAGTAAACTATTATTTCTCTCAATTTTCATGGGGATTCAGTGGTAGAATCCAGATGGGATGTACTGGTTGGGAATCCATGATGCTTTGGAAATCATAGAATCATAGAATCATTCAGGTTGGAAGAGACCCTTGGGATCATCGAGTCCAACCATCTACCCTACTCTACAAAGTCCTCCCCTACACCATATCCCTCAGTACCGCATCTAAACATCCCTTAAACACATCCAGGGACGGTGACTCAACCACCTCCCTGGGCAGCCTATTCCAATGCCCGACCACTCTTTCAGTGAAAAATTCCTTCCTAATGTTCAATCTAAACCTACCCTGTTGGAGCTTGAAACCGTTCCCTCTCGTTCTATCGTTAATTACCTGTGAGAAGAGACCAGCCCCAACCTCTCTACAGTGTCCTTTCAAGTAGTTGTAGAGAGTGATGAGGTCTCCCCTCAGCCTCCTCTTCCTCATACTAAACAGTCCCAGCTCCTTCAACCGCTATTCATATGATTTGTCTTCCAGGCCCTTCACTAGTTTGGTTGCCCTCCTCTGCACTCGCTCCAGCACCTCGATATCTCTCTTGTATTGAGGTGCCCAGAACTGGACACAATACTCGAGGTGTGACCTCACCAGTGCCGAGTACAGGGGCATAATCACCTCCCTACTTCTGCTGGTCACACTATTTCTAATACAAGCCAGAAGAAAGACGGGAGCTAATACACTCCTACAAACATGTTGAAATGAAATTTAGGCTGCTCTAGCCAGCAGCAGGTCAGCTAACCTATTGTGTTTCTGGAGCTAAAATAGAGAAAGTGTTCTTGGTGTCAAGTTTTTATATCTAGTTTTATATCTAGTTAGTACTTTTGATTTCCTTCTTATTGATACTTGCTGACGGCAGCAGAACTGCAATTACATGTCAGCAGACATTATCTGCCAGAAGAGCTCTCCCATGGTCCAGCCCCAGTGAGAAACGAGGGAGCTATGCAGAAACATAAAGAATTTATGGACAGTTCGAAAATCCTCATTATTAATCATTTCCACAATTGCAGTGTAACCAAAGGGTTGCAAGCATCTTTGTTTCAAAGTGAGTGAGTTAATCTAGAATCTCCTTTTGAGTAGATTTCTGCTGTCCAGGTAATCTGGGGATTAATTCTGCACATTTACATAGCGCTGACATGAAGGGGCTGCTTCTATAGAGAGCTGGGAGAAAGGAATAAGCTACTTTTCTTAGTTCCCATTCTTCTCATAGGTTCCAAATTTGTTGGGTTTTGCCTTTTTTATGACTAAAAAGGGATGTTAAAATACCAATCTAGCTCATCATCAGTAAATACATCTGTAAGTGTTTCTTTTTTCTGCCAGATAGAAAGAGAATCATAGAATGGTTTGGGTTGGAAGGGACCTTAAAGGCCACCCAGTGCCACCTCCTGCCCTGGGCAGGGACACCTCCCACCACACCAGGTTGCTCCAAGCCCCCTCCAACCTGCCCTTGAACCCCTCCAGGGATGGGGCAGCCACAGCTTCTCTGGGCAACCTGGGCCAGGCTCTCACCACCCTCACAGCAAAGAATTTGTTCCTGAGATCTCATCTCAATCTCCCCTCTTTCAGTGTCAAACCCTTCCCCCTCGTCCCATCACTCCCCTCCCTGATCCAGAGTCCCTCCCCATCTCTCCTGGAGCCCCTTTAGGGACTGGAAGGGGCTCTAAGGTCTCCCTGGAGCCTTCTCTTCTCCAGGCTGAACCCCCCCAACTCTCTCAGCTCCCCATCCCAGCAGAGGGGCTCTAGCCCTCCCAGCATCCCCGTGGCTTCCTCTGGCCCCGCTCCAACAGGTCCATGTCCTTCCTGTGCTGAGGAAGCTGAATCTTTCCAGGAGCTGCTGGGGGCTGCAGCCTGGGGTGGGCAGCACAATAGTTATATGAGAACACATATAGACAGCAGTTTTTAGCTCAAGAGTTTAGGATCTGCTCTAAATCAAGAGGTTGTGGGTTGTCTTTGCGTCGTGGAGCGGTAGCTTGATGTCAAATGGTGGCTCAAGTGTCATGGATTTAATGGGGCAAGTTAGGCCACCTGTACGTGCCATCACTCAATACAGCCCAGTGGCAAATGAGACACAAAAACGAAGTGTCAGGAGGACATGCTGAGCTTCTTGGCTAATTGCTCACTTATTATCTGCATGGAAGTCCTAAAGCTTCTAAACAAGAGCTTGGAGAAGTTCCAGCCAACGTCCTTTTCTCTTGGAGCCTGTGATCTAATATTCAAATCAAGAGGATGTAATGACTGGGCTGGCCAGAACACCTGGGCTCCTGGGGTTCCTGGCATCTCTCTGGCTTATTTCCATTTGTGACAGTGGCAGGATTCTTCTTGGGCAGGTCACAAATCTCAGCCAGGATTGCCACAGTTCTCCTGTGTGCTGACAGGTCACAGAGCCAGGGCTGTGTTTAATGATCGCATTTCCAGCTGTGGGAGGAATGAAGTCTCAGGAATTTCCCTGATATCGCTGACTCCCTGATAACCTCCTTCTTTTTTTTTTTCCATGCAGGCTTGCCTGAATCCCTCCTACCTTCTTCAGATGGTTTCAGCAAAGAGCACATCAAAGATGTAGACACGTCTCTCATCAACTAAATACCAGCAGCCAGGTTATCTGAAGTCATTTTCTTTCTGCCTGCCACCGGGAAGAAAGTGCCTTCAGGGGTTCTCACTGTGTACCCCGAAAGTACACAGCTCTTGAGTAAACAGAGGCAAAATCAGCATCCCCCGTCCTCCTCACTGAAACCCTCTGTATTCACAATAGCACCCCCGCTTTGATCTCTTGCCAAGAATAACACAGACAGTCTATTAAAATATCTTTAATAACATGATACAATTAAAAATATCTAACGTGCAACTCAAAGAAATGAATATGAAGCTTGTTTAAATCTCTTTCCACACCCCTCCAAACTTGACCGACAGGTTCCAAACCTTCATTAATTGGCCTGAAAATTTATGAATACCCCAATATTATGGGGGATGAGGGGATGTCCTATATATTAGTTGGGAGCAGAAGTAATTAATAACCAGATTTGAAAGGAGTTGGGTGCCACGGTAGCTTTAAAAATCCTGCAAGGCACATCACTGTGTCTGTGAGCATTTAAATTTCTATTTAAAGTGGTCTGAAATGAGTAGGAGACACTCGTCCCTTGGGCTTTTAAGAGCCTGTGTGTTTAAGTCTCTGAAGCAATTGGAGAAGCTTTAGTCAAAGGACAGTGTTAGTCTGAATCCATCCCTTTTCCCCTTCCCACAATAGCACGAGGAATTTGTACAGCACTTCATCTTTTAGGCAAGCAGAGCAGACCAGAGGAGCTGGAATGATGGCCGAGTGCCAGAGGAGCCTGACTATTAGATTATAAAGTAACTCTGGTCACAATCTAATATGAAAGTCATTGGACTGACAATTAGGGAAGCTTCTGTTCCTGGGCCTGCTCTTGCCTAAAGGACAATATTAGCTGAGATTCTTCACTTTCAGAGTCAGCGAGACAAGCAGTTCAGTGCAAATGAACCAACTGGGGAACTTCAGCCCAGCGTGCACCCGATTTTAGTAGATGTGAAATGAAATGTGTTAATTTAAGTCCTGGTTAGAGAGTTTAAATTGGCAATTTTAACCCTGAGTTGCCATGAGTCAGCTGAGAGGAACTCAGCTGCACCTCTGTCCCCTTTGTTTCTCCTTTGATGCTCTGTTGTAGGGTCCAAGACCCTGTTGATCCTACATGTTGTAGGGTCCAAGACCAAAACCTACTGCTTTTCAAGGACTCTCGGTCAGCCGGAGCATTTGCTGGAAGGGGCGCATGGATACTGCCGCTGAGGTGGAAGAACAGACAGATCAGTAGTAGCTGGCAGAAAATACCTCCTTTCTTCCCTAGAACATGGAAAGTTGTTGGCTGTTATATTCTGATTATATTTTAATACTGTTCCAGTCTTCACTAGTGGTGATACTGCAGATCTCATCCCTCTTGTGGGCACAGAAGAGGACAGAGCACCTTTTTCAGACACCACCTCTCTTGGTTAGACAGCATTATTCAATATTAACTTTACAATAGCTCAGGGCCTGCCCGCTCAGAGGCATCGTTTCATTAGGCTGACATGAATAATCTCAGCCGCAGCCCAAGCAAGATCTGCACAGGCTGTTCTCGTGGACATTTGAACATTTGCTTGCCATCCACCGGGAAGCACAGGCCTCCTGCCGAGGATCCGTTGTCTCAAAGTACGGTAGTGCAAGTGTTAGCGAGTTGAAATAAGGTACCAAGGCTCCGGGAGTCCTGCAGGAAAATCACGTCCATCCTCCAGTGACTTACACCTGCGTCATTTCTGTCTGTACCCTGTTACTCTGGCAAGAGCATCGAGTCGCAGAATGACGGTCAGTTGTCATCAAAAACACTGCTGTTCCTGTTACTCAGGCTGTTCTCCTTCACCATCACTCGGTATGAGATGCGCATGAAAGAGCCCGTGAGCAGCGTGACAAAGAGGATGAGGAGCAAAGACCAGACCCCTGGTTCAATCCCCTTGAGGAAGCTTGGGCTGTCTAGGGGGATGGTGTTGGTGAGGCTGAGCAGGTACCCAAGAGTCCACCCAGATGATGTATCACCCATCTATTGAAATCCAAAGGAGGAGAGGTCAGAAGAGAAGGAGACAGCCTGGACCCCAGCTGTGTTTCTGTGCCCAGGGCCTCGTATTCTTTATTTGAGATTGAGCCAAGGATTAGGCTCAAAATGAGGAGCTCTCCCACTATCAGTGCCCTGAGTGCACTAATAGACCTTAATTGCCCTGACAAGTCTCACCTGGCACTTCCACCCACACCCTCTGCCCATGGGCCTGGGAGCTCCATTTAAGGCCTGGCTTGGGCAGTTATCTCTTTCCTGAGCTGTGCTGTAGGTGTGTGCTGTTCCTTCTCCTGCTGACTGGCTCTGTCCCCAGATAGACCTTAGGTTTACGTTGTGGGTACTTCTGTCTCTGGCCCTGTTGTCTGGTTGAACCTCAGACCTGCGTTGCAGGTAGCTTGTCTCTGGCTTTCCAGAGTGGACTCCCTGGATGGACCCTAGACCTGCCTCGTTGTCTCACCTTGGTCTGATCATCACCACGCGGCTGATTGAACTGCTGTCACTGATGTGACCCTGTTCAGTGGGACATCACCTTGCTGGTGAGTTGGAAGAGGTCTGGAAACAGGCTTTGTTTCCTTTTGTGAAGGGGAGGACTTGAATCAATTCCTCCTTTCTTCAGGGGCTGCAGATCCTGAAGTAATTTCAGGCCTTACAAGCCCGTTATAAACCCTCACTAGTATAAAGGTGATTGCAGAGAGGTAGGGCAGCATCTTTTGGCTCAGGAAGTATTATCAGCAGTTTGTCATTAGCATTAAGTACATTAGCATCAAGCCATACTTCCTTCCCTATTGGGCACAGACTCTTAAAGATGGCATTGCTTCAGATGAAGTTTTGACCCATCTCTTTTTCAGTGGGGACAAGTGTGATCTCTAGCTCTTTGACACTGGTTTTCTTGCTTATCATAATTGTGAATTTATTTTGCAAAAACATATTGCTGGAGAAACCTAGCTGGGGAGGGCTTGTAGGAGTGGAGATGGGCTGGCGTTACTGAAACCAGCTCTCCCTTCTAACTGGAAATACCACTGACCTTCTGGAACGCAGTCCAAACGGACCCATCAAAGTCAAGGGTGTATCCCTTCGTACTGAGGTGAAAGATGAAGGCAGACACAAGGCAGTAATCAGCAAGTGTATCCAGGCTTCTTTGGGACTCCTTGACCAGCTGGTACCATTTCCAAAAGAAGATTGGGGAGAAAAAATAAAAGTAGTAAATATTCAACAGCTGAATTTCAGGTCTGCTATGACCTTTCCTCTCCTGCTCTGGGACTGACTGTGGGACTGGAAGAAGGGGCTGTGTCCTGTGCAGGCTGAATCCGTGTTTCCTGCACCCACTGGGCTGTAGTCTGGGAACCAGTGTCATCTCTTAGTGCCTCTGTCCCCATCTCATTAGAGACCAGGCAGTTCCAGGCTAGCAGCCAGGTCTCCTCCAGGTGAGCTGCTTAGTATGATTCTCTGCTCTCTAATTAGGCTAAGCTAATGCCATAGCCTTTCTCTCAGTAGGAGCACTAACAAGATCTTTCTCTTCTATCTGGAAGGGAAGGCTTTAGGGAACAGCTCATGGGCTTTGCTGCCCCATCAGCAAACCCTGTAGAAACTGTCCAATTGGAACATTGCTGTGGATGGTCGGTCAGTGTAGGTGCAAGTGAGGGTGACCTCACAAGCCACTAACTGAGGGAAAGAACTTAAATTTCCCCAGGTTTGGTGTCCATGAGCCCAGGTGATGTGGGAAAGCCCCTGGAGTCTGAGCAGATGCATTCCTTGCATCAAAGGAGAGGAGGACACAGGAAGACCAAGGTGATGCACAGGAGGGAGCAGACAGCTTTCCTGTTCACTCCTTAATATGCAGTAAACAGTACTTGTGGCTTTTCATTTAATTAAGTCCAGGTGTTACCAGCCACAGCTGGGATTTGAGAGGAAGGAATATAAGTGAAGCCTGTTTCCTCAAAGTAAAAAAAGACAACAAAAACACCAAAAAAACCCCAAAACAGGCAAATCCAATTTTTCCCCTAAGGGAGACAGTAACTTATGGCTCTGTCAGTCTGAGCCATGTGGGCTTATACAATGGAATTGTATAAGCAATTTTTGCTTCCCTCTCTCCCTGCACACTAAGTTATTCCACAGTTACCTCTTTGACGGACATTCCGCAAAGCCTTTTGACTGCCTGACCCAAGTCAGGAGAGGGTACAGTTTCTCTCAGGAAGTCCATGGCCTCGGAAATCACCTACAACAGGAGCAGAAATGATCATCAGGTTGGACTGCGCTCTGTGTCTTTGCATTGTGTACGGTGCCTGTAGGAAACTCAGTGGCTGTGGGGGCACGTTGCCAGGGTGCCCTGTCTGTGTGCGTGTGGTGGTGGTTACAGGGCCTCCAGTGGGTGCAAACTGGGCTGTTTCTAGCTTGGATGCAGCAGCCTTCTTTGCCTTGCCTGGCTAATTAGGCAGGAGCTTATGGTCCTCCTTGGGACCCTGTCCATGGGAGGCTCTCAGGAACAGGGAGCTGGGGGGATTTCTCTAATTTCTCCCTCTGCGCTCAATTTTTCCTAGGATCTTAAGCTGGTCCTGGCTTAGCAACCCACCAACTTTGGACGCTAGATTCGGGATCTCAGATCTAAGTATGCTGGTGGTGGAGCATGCCCAGATGTTTGCTAAGGGAGTGGCAGAGGATCTTCAGCTTCACCACAGACTTTGTTTGGGAAAACCTGCTCAAAACACAACTCTTGATTGCCCTAAGGTGGCTCACGTGAGCTCCCTTATAGATCCGTGGAGCCCCAAAGCTTGTCTCACAAGCAGATGTTGCTGGGACATGGATGCCCATGCATCCAAGAAAGCTCAACCAGAGTCACTGGTGGGAAGCTGTGGTCCATGTTTGGACAGCTTTGTGTCAATGAGGGGGACAGGACAAGACACACATGTACCTCATTAGCCAGAGCACTGGCCCTCTCGGCGAGCAGAGAGCAGAACGTATTAATGACCAAACTGGTCACATTTCGTGGATTTTCCATATCAGTTGCCTACCCCAGTGTAAATGAGAACCCACCAGAAACCTGGTCCGGAGGGGCTTGAAAGCATTGCTGGGGGCACGCGTGAGGAAGCTGCAGGAAGAAGAAGAGTTGAGCAGGTTTTGCACAAGTCTCATGCAGGTGGTGGGATTGCTGGAACCGGTGATGTTGAAGACCTCCTTAGGACCAGGGATGTCCCATGTGTCACCACTGACAGCACAAGGCCCAGCATGCACCGATTGCCACTGCACTTCCCGGGAGTAGGAGAGGGGCCAGCAGGGATTAGACACGGTTTTAGCTCTTCTCTGATCCTAGAGAAGCAGAATGAAACAGAGACAGCAAAACAGGACGTTGGCATCCCAGGGCTTCACAAAGGAAGGCAAAATGTAACACAGCAAAGAACAGTTTTCTTCTGGGACCACAATGTTGTAATTAAGCCCTCCGGCTGCAAGAGGTTTGCCAAACGTTATCCCAACTAGTCAACTGCAAGAGTGATGCAGCAGGATCCCAGCTCCTGCAAAGTTCAGGGCAAGCTGCGATGCTTGGACCTGCTGTGGGAGGCTGAGGAGTCAGAATCACAGAATGCTATGGGGTTGGAAAGGACCTCTGGAGATCATCTAGTCCAACCCCCTGCCAGAGCAGGGTCACCCAGAGCAGGCTGCACAGGAACATGTCCAGGCAGGTTTGAATGTCTCCACAGACAGAGACTCCAGCACCTCCCTGGGCAGCCTCTTCCAGGGCTCTGCCACCCTCACAGCAAACAAGTTCCTCCTCATGTTGAGGTGGAACTTCCTGTGTTCAAGTTTGTGGCTGGTACCCCTTGTCCTGTCCCTGGGCACCACTGGAAAAAGCCTGGCCCCATCCTCCTGACACCCACCCTTTAAGTATTTATAGGCGTTGATCAGATCCCCCCTCAGCCTTCTCTTCTCCAGACTGAACAGACCCAAGTCCCTCAGCCTTTCCTCATCAGAGAGATGTTCTAGTTCCCTCATCATCTTCATAGCCCTCTGCTGTCCCCTCTCCAGCAGTTCCCTGTCCTTCTTGAGCTGGGGAGCCCAGAACTGGACCCAGTGCTCCAGCTGTGGCCTCACCAGGGCAGAGTAGAGGGGGAGGGTGACCTCCCTCGACCTGCTGGCCCTATCCAGAGTCCCAGCCCTATCTGCTCTCCCTTAGCCAGAAATAAGATTTCAATGAATCCTGTCCTCTTTCTAGTTGCAAGAAAGAGGCTGTTCCTGTCTGCCTTCCAAATGGCTCAACCCTGCAAACATCAGTTTTTCATCACTTGGGATTTCCCAATATAATTGTGATGAAGTGGGTCTCCATGTGGCACATTCAGATCTCTAATAAGGGGAGGTGTGGTTAATAGGGAGGTGAGAGGATGGGCAGTGAGTAGTTGTTTATTTCTGAAAAATTCAGTTTTGGTGGAGACTAAAATGATTCCTAAGTTTGCATCAGATCCTGTCACCTCCCCCTCAAATGAAACAAAGTTTGGAAGAACCAAAAGACCTGCATATTTTCAAAATGAAATATTGTTCTTCTAAAGACTGCGTCAGGATTTAAGTCAGTAAAAGACACGAACACCTCAAATGGAAGGGCCCAGTTGGTTCCTGGGTGCTGCTGTTTAGGCTCCCCTCTAGGATGGAGGAGCTGTTCAGAGGACCCAAGGGAAATCTCTGTCTCTCTCCACCCTGACGGTGATCTTAGCACCTCTGGAGGAGAGCAGTTTTGGTCTCGTGTCTATTAAGTAAGGAGCCAAATAGAGCCTGCAAGTAGGAAACTCTTGCATGGGTGCCCATGTGTCTGCTTGGAGGGCATCGATTTGGGTATAGAGAGTATGTTTGGCAAATGCACTGAGCTTTTTTAGATATATGCAAATGCCCTCTATTAAAGACAGTGACATTTTCCCTGTTAGCAGCTACCCCTTGGTGTGACTGTCATTTAGTGATGTTGTCTCCAGAAACCTTGCAAATGCCTTTTTTGGCAGAAACTGACCTGAATGAGCGCAGAGAGCAGGCTGCTGCGGAGCTGGTTGGTGCCGTGGCAGGGGCAGTGGTGAGTGTGCACGTTGTGTGTCTGCCCATACAGCTGCAGCCTCACTCCTTTCGGTGCCTGGTTCTCTTCTTCCACCTTGGAGGTGAGCCATGCCGAGGTTCTTCCCATGGACAGGACTCCTGCCATCTCCTTCCCAGAGGGGACCAACTGTCCCCGCCAGTCATACTGAGCCAAAAAGAACCAGAGAGGTCAGTTCTTAAGACTTCTACATCTGGGTCATGGTCAGGTGCAAGAATTATTGCACAAAGAGAAGGCAGCTTTCTGGTGCAGTACAGCACAACTTTTTTCTTTTTTTCCCCACAGGACATAAGGATGCTGAACTGGTGGCTTTGAAGGGAACAGAGGAGCTGTTGTACAAGTACCTCTGCGCAGAGCGCTCCCCACAACCAGCAAGAGCAAACAGGGCCCACCACCCTGGATCGCTGTTGAAGGCGCTGGTCTCGGCAGGTAAGAGCAGGGGAGAGAGGAGAGTGGTGGGGAAATGGGAGGGAGGTTTCCAGGTGGGCAGATATGGGCTTTAAGTGCTGCCTCGATGCTGAAGTGATCCTTCTGTCAGAAGAATCCTGTGGTTTCATCTCCTGCAGTCTTGCAGAACTGATTTGGGCAATGCTGGAGTTAGCAGTACAGGCAGGAAAGCTTACAGGGGTGCAAGCTCTCTGTCCCTGGCTGGGGAAAGCTGTGCTGCTGCCAGCAGGGCTAGCAACTCCCCAACCAGTGCGTGCTTGCTGCTGGTTATCAGAACTGCCTTTCCACTTCACTGATGTGGAATAAGTCTAATCCACCTTTCTCCCACCCCTTGAGTTCTTCTTGAGACCCTTTGGCTTGAGAAGCCATGGGTAGAGGAAGGAAACTTCCATGCATTTTTGTTGTTTACCAAGTGCCTTCTGAATACAGACCAGGCCCCTGTGCCGGGGATATACACCCAGCTATACTGTCGCTAGTGTCTCAATGAGAGGAAATTTGATGGGCTTTTGCTTTGGCAGCAAAAGACCTTGCTTCTCTGTCCACCATCCACAGGGTGTCCCCTGGGACAGCTGACTGCAGTGGCAATCCCCCAGCATTGCACAGAGATAGCAGCAGCCCCTCTTTGACAGTGGTGCTGAGCGAGAGCTGCAGGGACTCGGGGCAGTGAAGTTCTTGTTGACACCCCAGGCCAGGCTCTGTAAGGTTATAGAACAGAATCATAGAATCATCTGGGCTGGAAGGGACCTTTCAGATCATCAAGGCCAACCATCAACCCAACACTGACAAAGCCACCACTAACCCATGTCCCTCAGCACAACATCTGCCTGGCTTTTAAACGCCATCACTTCCCTGGGCAGCCTGTTCCAATGTTTGATAACCCTTTTGGTGAAGCGGTGCTGAGCTAGAGCTTCAGGGTCTCAGGGCAGTGGAGTTCTCACTGACATCCCAGGGCCAGGCTCTGTAAGGTTACCTCTGGGAGCATCCCAGATGTGCTGCCCAGAAAGCCTCACATCTGTTAGGGCAACTGCATGGACATGTCCATGAAAGGCAGTATTAGAGGTTTGATCCTTCAGTATAGTTTTAACCATCTTACATTATGTACCCCAGAGCTGGTGTTGGATCTAACCTGCCTTCTCTAAAAGACAGTGGAAGCTGTGCTTAAGCACTGTTTGAAGTACAGGGTTTTAACGATCCCTCCACATGTCTCTGTGGCTGTTTGCTAATGAGACTTGTGCTAGCTCAGTTCTGTACCCCCCAGGCAGGATTGTCCTTTACCTTGAAGAAGTTCTCCAGGACATAGTTAACAGCAACCCAATTGAATGCTTCTTTGTCTGGACTGGACAGGATTTGTGCCCTCTGAAAGTTAAAGGGGGATGACTTCAGGGCTGCAAGGAAGCTGTCAGCGAGGGCGGCATGCGTGAGGCTAAACAGAAAAGAAAAAGAAGGCATGTTCATTGTTACAGCCCCTGCAGGGCTTGCTGCTGTGCTCGCCACTTTAGATAGCAGCACAAAGACACAATGACAATCCCACTCCTGCGCTACTTCTCTCTCCCCTCGCGTGACACTGAGGACAACAACAGCAGAGAGATCATTTGAGCAGTTGTGCCACCGTTCAAGAATTTGGGAGTTCAGTACCTTCAGCCACTGAGGGATCCTGTGGCCTTGCCCCACTGACCTGCCGCCCTCCAGTCCTTACTTTTCCCTGGTGTCTAAAAGGAGATAAAGGTCCCAGTAATGAGGTGACAGAGAACAGGGTCCACCAAAGTGTGTATGATAAGGTGGATCTTTCGACCACTGCTCCCAACCTGCTGCCAAGAAGCACCCCTGCACGGCCATCTGGGTTGTCGTGTAAACTGAAAACAGCTTCCACACTGATGGGTGTTTTCCCAAGCACTAATTGTGAAGGAGACTTTACACAGACCAGTAGCTGTAGCAAGACTGTCCTCATGGCTGCCTGGGGGGGACAGTATGGAGACACAGCCATGCCGTACTCCCCTCGAGTGTGTGGGGACCTGCAGAAGGTTTACCTGACTAGCAGCTTAGGGGTAAAACACACTGCAGAGCAGACAAGGTGAGATGCATTTACGGAATGATCCGCGTGACATGTGCTGATCTCTGGGTGTGGGTTTGCAACATTCACTCACTTCAGCTGCCCCGTGCTGGCGGTTGCTCCCAGGTAGAGGGGGGTTTGGCTGTGCTGCTCTGCCGGGATCTCTCCCTGGGCCCAGTTCAAACATTGCTTCAAGCTCTTTGCTACTTTCTGAGGAGACTCTGAGTAGTTGGAGATTCCCAGACCTGAGGATCAGGAGAAAGAATGACATTTTCTAGGGAAAGACATGGGAGAAGTGTGAGAGCTGTTACCCAAGAGGTCGCTGTCTTAGGGCATGATTAAAGACAGGACCTGTCACAGGCAGAATGAAGGAGTTCCTCCAGAGAGCCATTCTGCTAAAATATGATAGAGGGAGCAAAATGGCACGTGTGTGTAAATCCCAAGTGGCACAAAGAGAACCCAAGCTCTGTTGCTGAGCCATCCTGTAAATGACCACGTTGTCAGCTGGTGCTTTCTCAGCCCGCAGAGAAAGAAATGTGGCTTTAGCCACTATAAAAAGATAAGCAAAAAGACACCCTGCCATGCAGATAGAGCTGAGGCTGATGTGTCAGCACTCTCCACTTCCTCTTGTGTTGGTGGAGGTGGCTTCTGAGCCTCGTGCCTGCAAGCAAGACGCCTCTGCTCCAGAGGCAGCTGGTGCTGTGCGGAGAGCAAGCCTTGACTCATCTGTTCGGCAAGATTCATTGGGGTCTGAAATGCTGATTTTGAACTGCTGCCCAGAAAGAGCCACAATTCCCCATCCTCTGCTCCCTTCCCTTCCTGGCTGTGCGACTCCCTCACCGTGTGCTTTGCTCTTCCGGGCCCAGCATAGGGCTGAGCTTGTCCTATGGCCACTCAAAGGCTGTGACCAGGCTGCCATGCAGATCAAGGACCACTACTCACATCTAGGAGAGAGACAGCTATGGTTGCTGTTTTTAAACCAGCCAGTGAACATGGCGGCAGTAAAAGGACACATATAATAAGGTTTTAGGGAGCCCTTATGGCATCTTCTATATGTGGTTTGTGTTGTTTACAGTCTGGAAGGGCTCAAACCCTCTTCCCTGCTGCTTGTGCAGCTGCCCTCCCACAGCTCACTGCTACCGAGAGTTCAGGGTTTCCCAGCATCCTGCTGCAATCAGGCTTCAACATCAGAGCAAGATGGAGAGATAGGGAAGGAAAACCCCAAGCCTTAATGCATGAAACCCTTTCAGCTGCTTCTAAAAGGACAAACTGATTCAAACCAGTGAGGAAGACCCCAATATTCTCCAAAATGTGACATCTAAAACCAAACTGAACTCATGCTTGTGCATGTGGGGTTGGAATCTTCTCTGGTGTAGCTCTTTCCTGGAGCTGCACTACTTTCTGCCCAGAGTACAGGAGGAGACAGAGATACCAGGAGTCACCCTGCAGCCAGATTTGTCTCTGTTCCCCATCTCATCTGGGCGAGAAGCTCTGCCATCGATCTACATGGACATCAGGACCAGCCCCAGCCCCTCTGTGGGCTTCCCTGCCTGCAGGAGGCCAAAAATAATGTCCCCTGCTACTGTGGAGTGCTCTGATGTCCAGCTGTGTAGGGCTAAATCTGCCCGTGTCAAGAAGAACCAAGCTGGAAATAGACAGCCTGTGCTTCATGGTCACCACTATTTCAGCGTACAGCTAGATGGTCCAGGAGCCAAGGAAATTGCAGCAATGGTCCATGCACAGATCTCTAGGTTTCCATCCATCCCATGCCAGCCCCACAGACCATGAATCAGGCACCTTACCTTGTATGGGACAGGAACTGCATTCCCTGATCACCCCGGTCTCATTTGCCTTGATGGTGGTCCACTGGTAGATGAACAAGATGGTGCGGGATGGGCCAGCATCCAGGACAATGCCATACTGGAAGAAAACCCCAAAACGTTCTAGATAAACACCACTTTGTTATTGTAGGGTCACTCAGCCTTATGTAGGTACCACGGGTGAGCTCGGGGCCTGCACTGCAGTATTTGTGCTGGCTTTTTCCCTTCAAAGAAAGGGTAAAGGCAGAGAATGATGTGGATTCTCAGGGAACCATCTGCATTTCTGAATATACATGAGGAGCAGTAGGAGTGGAGAAACACCCAGAAACACGTCAGCCCTGCAGTGGCACGCTCTGTAGCTCTTCCTGCAACCAAGCAGAGGGCTCCCACTGAGAGCTGAGCCTGGGCTGCCTGGAGCTCAGGAAAAACAGGTCCTAAAGCAGTGGGAGATGGGACTACGCAGGCTCTTGGCTGATTCTGGGACTCAAACTGCTGCTGGATTGGTTTGCTGAAGAGATAAGGGGTTTGTGCAGGAACTGGAGCGCTGTGGCTTCTGAGGAAGCTGAGACTCCCACTCTGCCCCGCTGTAGAGGTGGTGTGACATGGGCTGGGTTTGCCCCGATGCCTGTCAGACCTGTGGAAGCTGCAGCACGCTGGGACCAGCCAGCACTTTCACTGTCCAACACAGCAGCCCTGGTTACGAGGTTACGTCTTGGCAGAAACAGCAGCAGCAAACATGAGATTTCTCAACACCTTGTCCACTGACAGTTCTCCTCCTGCCCAGCGGTGAGGCCGAGGGCTTTCTTGGTTCTCTTTGCAGCCCCCAGCGTCTGCTCTATTTGCTGCTGACTGAGCCTCGCTGAGCTGTACCTCAAATGTGAGGTTAGGAAATGAGAGGGCACTGGGGTACCTGCAGCACAGCTCTGTGCTTGGTTTGGATGTCTCTACACTCAAAATAGCCCCAGTGTCTAGCCCCTAGTGTCTCCTCCTCCTCCCCTATGGAGCCCCTCTTCTATGATGGAGCCCCTCTGCTGTGAGGGGGGGCTGAGAGAGTTGGGGGGTTCAGCCTGGAGAAGAGAAGGCTCCGGGGAGACCTTAGAGCCCCTTCCAGTCCCTAAAGGGGCTCCAGAAAAGCTGGGGAGGGACTCTGGATCAGGGAGGGGAGCCATAGGATGAAGGGGAATGGTTTTAAACTGGAAGAAGGGAGATTGAGATGAGATGTGGGGATGAAATTTTTCACTCTGAGGGTGGTGAGAGCCTGGCCCAGGTTGCCCAGAGAAGCTGTGGCTGCCCCATCCCTGGAGGGGTTCAAGGGCAGGTTGGAGGGGGCTTGGAGCAACCTGGTCTGGTGGGAGGTGTCCCTGCCCAGGGCAGGGGGTGGGACTGGATGATCTTTAAGGTCCCTTCCCACTCAAACCATTCTGTGGTTCTATTACCTGACCTCAAACTGGGACATCTACACAGACGGGAAGGAAACTCGAGATCTGGGAGGTACATGGTGGTGCGTGGTCTAAGCTGTATCTTAGAAATAGTGGTAGCTGTGACTGAGTGGGAGGAGAAACCTCTTGAGAGGTTGATGTTAACACCCTCAGAAAGGTTTTAGCACAAGACAGAGCCTGGCTGCAGCCTCCCAGTGAATCTGGCTGCCTGCTGCCTTCCTGGGCGCTCCCAGCTGCACCAGACACAGCGCCCGGGCCAGGAACTGGTGGGACTGGAGCTGGAGCAGAAACGCAGAAGGAGAATGGAAGTCCCTGCCCGAGCCTGCTGGCACCCTCCCACAGGAGTGACAGCTCGTATTTCTCGCAGGGACATGTCGGCTGCCGCAGAAGAGGAAGAAATTAATGTATTGGTGGAGAAACCTGGATTTTTCCTCCTTCACAAAATGAGGAGTGCAAGGGAGGAGAAGGGATCACTGCGTTTCTGCCCCAGCTCAGCACCAGGGAAGGGCAGAGTATGGAGCAATAAGAGGTTTTTTTGATTCAGTTCTGTTTCTGAGAGGAGTGTGGCGGAGGGGTGGTGTCTCTAAATGCACAGGTTAACCTGCTTCGATTATACCACAACGTGCCACTGATGCCACCCCAGCAGTGTGCGTGCAAGAGGCAGAGCGGATGGGCATTAACCCCCTGGTCACCAGGCAGATCTGACCCCACTGCGTAGAGCAGGTTGGCTCTGGTTCGAATCAAGAGAGGACAGAAGAGGAGAAGGCATGGAAGACAGAAGCAGAAGTTCATGGCCAAATTTCTCCTGACTTTCAAGAAGGACCTAGCTCTTTCCCTCCACAGATGCCGCTCTGGGGCACCCCCATGGTACCCTCTCCTCAGCCTGTGGTGAGCATCTCAGCTGGATGACATCCAGTCTGTATTTCCTTGCCCAGCCAAAGGGCTTGGCTTGCTTTCAGCTCAAAAAGCTGCAGTGTGTTGAAGGATACAAACCCATTCCTCACAGTCTTGCTCAAGTCCCTTCCTCAGCTTGTTGTTTCGGGCTAGTAACTAACTCAGTAGCTCAATGGATGTAAAAAGCAACGAAACACACCAGGTTTCAGTTTAAATGCCCAGTTTGCACAAGGAAACAGGCAGGTTCTCCTTAGGAGGCAGCCCTACAGATGAGGAGAAGGTCCTCTGCTTATTGCCCCGCTTGACCCCCGGCTCAGCCACCCCTTGGGGATGCCCTTACCTTGGTCCGGAGAGGAGTGACGGGCACATCTTTAGTGGAGACGCAGAGGAGCACGATGCCCGTCAGTCCCGCTACGATCACCAGCCAGGGGGGAAGGAGTTCACGCCAAGACATGAAGCACCTTCTCCTTTTGCAAAGAGTCAAAAGAGGAAGCAGCAGAGCAGCAAACTGGCAGCGGCGGCTTTTTATAACTTTTAAAAAAGAGGAGAGAGGCGGGGCCGGGGCCAGGCTCTTGACTTCAGCCCAGCCCCAAGCCACAGGGACCACAAGGAACGCGTGGGCCCGGCTGCGATGCGTCAGGGGCTTCTCCCTTCCTTTGCTCCATGCAGGAAAGAAAACGACAGCTTCGTGCCCGTTCCAGTGCTTTGCAAAGGCAGCCGTGCAACCTCGAAACTGCCCCAGGCGACGGGGCTTGAGGTAGACAGAAATGTGGGGTTAACTCAGCTGTGTAATAAGCAGAAAGCAGGCAAAACTCATGCCTTTGGTATGCTGCGCAGGGAAACACCAAACGGCTTGTCGCTGGGTTTACCTTTTATCTGCAGGCTCCAGGGTGGACCTGGGGTGTTTCCCTCAAGCACGTGTCCATCGGGTTGGGGCAGAACGTGGTTGTTCTGCCTGGTTCCTTCAGACTCCTCCCGCCTCCTCATTCACTCTCAGGTGGCACCTGGGACAGGAGAACATCTGCACGGTTGAGTTTCCACCCGCAGGAGACTCAGGCTGCTTTGTTCTTTGCTGTGGGGCAGGAGATGGCAGGGGCTGCTTGGGTCTTTTCCCCCCAGAAGGCCAGAGTCAGTGGAGGGGCTTGTATTCCCCTTCCCGACAGCCTCCCCATGAAAGAGAAACAACCCCCACGCTTTACAGAACACACACCCACTTACTTCTTTCTGGTGCCACAAAGACACATCCCCAAAACCAGAATTTTAGAAGAAAAATGAGTTAGTCCTAGGAGAGGTGCTTCTTTCAGGCTGTCCCCATCTGCCTCCCAGTGACTGGGTCTAGGAATAAAAGTGCAACTTCTTTAAAGATACACTTTTCTTTGTGTGAGCTGGACCATCTCTTGGCCGGGCCATTTTGTCCCCACCAGAGGATTTCACCAGCCATGCCTCTGCAGAGCTAAAGGAATGACGACTTCTTGGTCTTGTGGGGGTATCTGTTGACACATCTCTCTGTCTTAGAATTTTTTTAAGCAAAGTGCCAGAATTCCCTCATCTTCCTGCAGAGTTTAGACTCCAGATTTTCCTGGTCAGCAACAAGAATGTGTCTGCAGATGTTCTGTAGTGACAGGACAAGGGGCGGGGGTTTTAAACTGAAAGAAGGCAGATTTAGATTGGACATGAGGGTCTTAGGATGAGGGTGGTGAGAGCCTGGCCCAGGTTGCCCAGAGAATCTGTGGCTGCCCCATCCCTGGAGGGGTTCAAGGGCAGGTTGGAGGGGGCTTGGAGCAACCTGGTCTGGTGGGAGGTGTCCCTGCCCAGGGCAGGGGGGTGGAACTGCATGGGCTTTAAGGTCTCTTCCAACTTGAACCATTCCATGATTCTTTGTTTTGCTTAAACTTGGGCTGACAGTGCTCTGCTTTGCATTAATGTTGTCGGAGTGCTGACAATCCTCCGTGTCCCTGCTCCCGTGCCTGCCCCAGGGGACAGGCAGGTTTTCAGGTGCTTTCCTGGGAAGGATTTGTACAGCGTTCATCTTGCTGCGGCGCTTCAAAGAAAACAGGAGCCCCAGGCATCCTCCTGGCTCAAAGAAATACTGGGCATGGGATGGGTGGAGTGGCTGATGGTTGGCTGATGGCTCATGCCCATGAGCTGGTACCGGTAGTTTATACCAATATTGCAATATATCATCAGCACCTAAGGATATCCAGCAGCTACCCACGAGCTGCCAGATCCTGCCATGGTCAGGCTGGTCCTGCTTTGCTCCACCAGCAGAGCAGTGTCCACTTTGAGCCGTGGGGGTTGCTTTTCCAGCCAGGACACGGAGAGGGAAAATGAGGGACCTAAGGGCTGGGAACGGCAGAGTGCTTTCATTCTGCCATCTGGATGTTGGGGTTCACAGGGGTCTGTTGACAGACTCAAGTGGTTTGGGGGGACTCTAAATAATGTAGGTTTTACTCTACATTGATTGTTGGGCAGGTGCCAAAGGGGTTTCTGCAATGGATTGGCCTGATGCAGCTCTACACAGTCCTGGTGCCCAGCTGCAGAGCTCATGAAGGACAAATTGGCATGGTTTTTCCCCCCACTCTGTAGCAGCTCTCCTGAAAGTCTGAGCCTGCCAAGGTCAAACTGTGAATGGGGAAAGGCCACTTCTCCTTTGTGAAGCTGTTTCTGGTTGCGTTTCTCGTTTTCATCGCTGTCTGTCAGGGATCAGCCAAGTGCAAGGGACTCCTCACACACCCACAGGAATCCCACAGAATGCTATGGGGTTGGAAGGGACCTCTGGAGATCACCCAGTCCAACCCCCTGCCAGAGCAGGTCCACCCAGAGCAGGTTGCACAGGAACGTGTCCAGGCAGGTTTGGAATGTCTCCAGAGGAGACTCCACCACCTCCCTGAGCAGCCTCTTCCAGGGCTCTGCCACCCTCACAGGAAAGAAGTTTTTCTCCAGCTTGTGCCTGTTGTCCCTTGTCCTGTCACCAGGCACCACTGAGAAGAGTCTGGCCCCATCTTCTTGACGCCCACCCTTTAGATATTGATAAGCATTGATGAGATCCCCTCTCGGTCTTCTCTTCTCCAGGCTGAACCCAAGTTCTCCAGGAACCCTGCATCGAATCATAGACACCTTGTGGTAAAGTAACGGAAGATTGGGGAGGAGGACTGTAAATACACTCAAGTGACTTGCATGTGCTGGAAAACACATCTATCACACTAATTGTTGCTTAGTTTTGTGTGCTCAACAAGTAGAACATCTGCACTTAGATAACAACATAGTCCTGGGATGGACTCAGGGTCACCTTATCAAACACACCTGAGATTCGTGCCCTGCTTTTGAAAAGATCAAAGCCCAGCAGAAAACTCTGCCAGCCAGAATCCTTGAAATACAGCCCCAAACAGCAAGTGGGAGCTCCCTCGCTCCCTCACTCCCTTGCTAACGAGGACTCTCGTGCTAATAAGGACTCTCGCTCCGCGGGGCCTGTGTCCCCTGCTTGTCTGCCTCTGCCCGGGGGCTGCTTCAGAGGTTCCCCGATCCATGAGGTATTGAGATTAAATTTGTTCTTTGCCCTTAATCCATGGTTTTGTGGTTGTTCCTGCGTCCTGCCCGCATCGGCTCACCCATACCTCCAGGTTGGAAGGGACCTTTAAAATTATGGAGTCCAACCATCACAGAATCAGGGAATTGTCAGAGTTGGAAGGGACCTCTAGAGACCATCCAGTCCAACTCCCCTGCCAAAGCAGGGCTGCCCAGAGCACAGCACTCAGGAGCATCCAGGTGGGGCTTGAAGATCTCCAGAGAAGGGGACTCCACACCCTCCCTGGGCAGCCTCTGCCAGGGCTCTGCCACCCTCACCCCAAACAAGTTCTTCCTCACATTGGAGTGGAACTTCCCATCTTCCAGCTTGTGCCCGTTGCCCCTCGGCCTGTCCCTGGGAACCACTGAAAAGAGTCCAGCTCCATCCTCCTTCAACCCACCCTTTAGACACTTGGAAGCATGAAGAAGGTCTCCCCTCAGCCTTCTCTTCTCCAGGCTCAAGAGCCCCAGCTCTCTCAGCCTTTCCTCAGCAGGGAGATGCTCCAATCCCTCCAGCATCTCTGGTGCCCTACGCTGGACTCTCTCCAGCAGTTCCCTGTCTCT
>QJSC01007477.1:189292-268928 GCA_003697955.1 Calidris pygmaea | reverse complement strand
TCCACCCCCAACCTCTACTGGTGCCTGGGGTTCTTCCTCCACAGGTGCAGGACCCTACATTTGCCCTTGTTGAGCCTCATGAGGTTCTCTGCCCAGCTCTCCAGCCTGTTCAGGTCACGCTGGATGGCTCCTGTAACGGTGTTTGGCGGGCACTGTGCCCCAGCCCAGGGCTCTGGGCCTTCCCCGCCGCCCTCAGCGCTCAGCCGGTGGCCAGTGGCCGGCGGAGCCCGCGGGGAGCCCGGGCACCCCCGGCGGAACCTTTGTGCGGCGGAACCTTAGTGCGGCGGAGCGGGTTCCGCGGGGCGGGGGGAAGCGGCGGAGCGCGCCGAGCGGAGCGGGGCCGGGGGGAAGCCGTGGCGGGAGCGGGCCCGGCCGGGCCCGGGGCAGGCCGCCATGTACGCGGGACTGCAGGAGCTGGGGGTGGCCAACGGCGAGGACCTGAAGGAGACGCTGACCAACTGCACGGAGCCGCTGAAGGCCATCGAGCAGTTCCAGGTGGGGCGCGTCGCCATGGAGATGCCCAGCGGCCATGGCGGGGGTGCACCGGGGCCCATGGTGGGCCGGGGCTGTGGGCTGGTAGGGAGCCGGAGAAGCCCCCAAGTGGGGGTCTTGTGTGGTATTTTCCTCTTTTTGTTTTGTAACCAGCACGTCTTTAGCAGTCCCTGCTGCCGTTTAGTGACTGGTGGAGCCAGTTAACCCCTCACCACCGTCCCTGTCCGCTGTTTGTGTTGGCAGACGGAAAATGGAGTGCTCCTGCCCTCACTGCAGTCGGCCCTGCCCTTCCTGGACCTGCACGGCACCCCCCGGCTGGAGTTCCACCAGTCCGTGTTCGACGAGCTGAGGGAGAAGCTGCTGGAGAGGGTCTCTGCCATTGCTTTGGAAGGGAAAGTCGAGGAGAGGTTTGTGGGTGCTCTTGTGGGTTATTGGGAGTGAGCTGGGGATTTTGTGTGAAAATTAGTTACAGTGGAGAACAAATCGTACGAAGAGCGATTGAAGGAGCTGGGACTGTTTATTTTGCGGAAGAGGAGGCTGAGGGGAGACCTCATCACTCTCTACAACTACTTGAAAGGACACTGTAGAGAGGTTGGTGCTGGTCTCTTCTCCCAGGTAATTAGTGATAGAACAAGAGGGAATGGCTTCAAGCTCCAACAGGGTAGGTTTAAACTGAACATTGGGAAAGAGTTTTTCACAGAAAGAGTGGTCGGGCATTGGAATAGGCTGCCCAGGGAGGTGGTTGAGTCACCATCCCTGGATGTGTTTAAGAGCCGTTTAGATGTGGTGTTGGGGGATATGGTGTAGGGGAGAACTTTGTAGAGTAGACTTGATGGTTGGACTCGATGGTCCCAAGGGTCTTTTCCAGCCTGGATGGTTCTACAATTCTATGAATGACTTGTGCAAAGAAGACAGAAGTTCCTGGGGGATCAAGTTCCATTGGCTTTGAGATGAGCCACTTTGGTCTTTCCCTGTAACATGGTACTTAGTCTCTTGCTCTTACATATTTTCAGATACAAGAAGCTGGAAGATCTCCTAGAGAAGAGCTTTTCCCTCGTCAAGATGCCTTCCATACAGCCTGTGGTGATGTGTGTTATGAAGCACTTGCCCAAGGTAAAGCCCTCCGCCAGTTGAGCTGTTCCGTTGCATCTCCCTTCTGTAGCTTCTGTGAGCTGTGCTGCCGGCTGGGCTGCATGGTCCATCTGCTGACCTTCTGCAAGTTAGTCATTCAGTGCTAGGAACTGACTGAAAATTTACTACATTCTTATATCTGGTAACAACTTAGTAGACTAATTCAAAAAGCATTTTATATTTTCATAATCACCTGAGACTGTTTCCCTGTTTTATTCACTATGTGCAGCTTCCTAAAAGCAGCCAGGTTCACTGATAGGTGGATTTTTCCACAGCTGATTTAAAAAATCTATGACAAGTGGAAAATAAGATTTGAAGAATGCAACCAGAAGTAGACAGGAATAAGATTCAGATCTGTGGAACAAAAATGTCTAGGAGTAGTCTTATTAAAAGCATCATCCTGTACTTAAGGAAATAGGTTCAAAACCACT
This sequence comes from Calidris pygmaea, assembly GCA_003697955.1. Taxonomy (NCBI): domain Eukaryota; kingdom Metazoa; phylum Chordata; class Aves; order Charadriiformes; family Scolopacidae; genus Calidris; species Calidris pygmaea. Next base: position 266,874 of record QJSC01007477.1, on the reverse strand, counting down.
GCTAGAACTTACAAGTTACTGAGTTTTGAAACACCACTTCAAATCTTAGCGTCATAGGTTTAAAGGAAGTCTTAAGTGCTTTAGGACTGGCTTATTGTTGCAGGAGTAGGGAAGGCCAACAATGAATCTGATACTGCCTGTTTAATTATTTTGTTGTATAAATTCCCAGACTGCCTGAGGTGATGATTTAGATGTTTTCTGTAGTTACGTATTTCTTGGACAGTGGTTGGGTAAGTGGCTCTGCACTTTGGTAACTGCTCTGTTGATTGTAGGTCCCTGAAAAGAAGCTGAAGTTAGTAATGGCTGATAAGGATTTGTATAAAGCATGTGCGGTGGAGGTGAAGCGCCAGATCTGGCAGGATAACCAGGCTCTGTTTGGTGATGAGGTGTCTCCGCTGCTGAAGCAGTATATCCTGGAGAAAGAAAATATTCTCTTCAGCAACGATATTTCTGTCTTGCACAATTTCTTCAGTCCGTCTCCCAAAACGAGACGTCAAGGAGAGGTAAGGACAAGGAGAGCTCTTACTGCATGCTTGTGGATGGAGCTCGTCAGCTTTCAGTCAACCTCGTCAAATAACAGTGTCCTTTTCTTGCACCCAACTTCACCACTGAAGATGTTTGGCTAAACAAAGCATTTGCAAGAGGTTGCAAGGCTGCTTTCTCCTGTATGTGTTGATGAAATCAACAGGAATTATTTTAATAGTTACTCAGTGCTGTGTAATAATTGATTAATGTTTTAAACTGTTTATGAGCCCTTAAAAAAATAGCAAGGCTAAATTTTTTCTTTTATTGCTCTGGCTCTTTTCTTTTATAGTCTGGCTTTGATAACCCTCAGTAACCCTCAGGTGTTGTGAAGGATGAGCCTCTCTATCAAATCAGTTTGAATTTCTTTAATTTCTTTTCTTGAGACTATTTTTTAGCAGGACATAGCCCAAGAAAAGCTTTTTTGTTTTTTTTCTTGGTAAAGATGGAAAGGGACACTGAAAGTTGTAGCTAAGGTGGCATTTGGAAGAGTTGCTCTTTGAATGGAATTACATGAGATGGCTGAGCCGATCCAACACTCAGCTGCAGGAAGGGCAGGTGCTGCTCCTTCCCTGCCTCCCTGCAGCTCTGGCCATTATCAGACCCTCCCATGAGCTGATTCAGCTCAATAATTGCCACAAAAACTCTAGCGAATAAAGCCAGACAGTAGTTTTCCAAGGCAGTGAGTTGGATGTGCTCAAAGAAGAGATCAGCTGGCACCGAATCCGTTGCAAGGAGAAGGGCTGGGGGACACAGGCGGGTTTGGTGTAGGGGGGAACAGTGTCAGGTGTCAAGCAATTACACTGGTTCAGCTGTAACGAATCACTTTACCTTGGGGAGCTTTTGCTCCAAAAGGGAAATACCAGAGTTTCTGTAAGGACCTTGCTGTCGAGAATGCTAAAGAATTGCAGTGATGTGGCAGTAGAAAGCTTTAATTTTGGAGAGAGTAGCACATCTGTTACGTGGGGGCGTTGGTTTTGGGTCTGTTTGGCTTTCTAAAGCCCGTGTAGTGTAAGGGCTCTGGTGCAATTCACTTCAGGTTTACGCTGCAGGCTTGTGGTTTAACGCCAGCAGGCAGCTCAGCACCACACATCCGCTTGCTCACTCCCCCCCGGTGGGATGGGGGCAGAATAGGAAGGGTAAAAGAAAGAAACTCACCAGTTGTGATAAAAACAGAGTAATAATTAAAAAGAAATAGAGGGAGAAAAAAAAAAAACAACATAAAGACAGGAAAATAAAATCCAAGAGAAACAATTGATGCAAATGAAAACCATTGCTCGCCACCAAACGACTGATGCCCAGTCAGTCCCTGAGCAGTGGCCCCCCTCGAGCCCCCCAGTTTTATTGCCAAGCAGGACATTATGGTCTGGAATATCTCTTTGGGCAGTTGTCCCAGCTGGGTCCCCTCCGAACTCCTTGTGCACCCCCAGCACTCGCTGTCAGGACGATGTGAGGAGCAGAAAAGGCCTTGACACTCTGTAAGCCCTGCTCAGCAGTAACTAAAAATCAGTGTTATATACCCTGTTTTCGGCACAAATCCAGAACATAGCCCTGTACAAGCTACTGTGGAGAAAATTAACTCTATCCCAGCCAAAACCAGTAGAAGCCTCGCCGTCATTCTCATGCCTGTAGCCAGAAGGTAGAGAGAAATAAAGACAGACTTTCCAAGAAAAGTGAGTTTTGTTCAGGTTACAATAATTGTAAAATATATTCATCAATAACAGGTACTACTTCTTACCTGTTTCACAAAGCTGAGCACCTTGTTTTACAAATGCTTCAATTTCAATTTGCAAGAGAGCTTTCTCTGGGCATTCTTTATTTCATTATGGCTATGGAATTTTTGGTGAACAGCTCTTGAACAAACGCAGTTGGAAATCTTGATATAAATGGTTCCTTTTCAGGAACTCATGTCAATGCGTATGTTTCAATCTTGATTAGGAATGTAAAAGAATTAATTTACTTTTTTTCTTGTGTGAAATATCTCTTGGTACTGAGTGCGCATTTTTTTCCCCTTTGAGCGTAGGTGGTTCAGAAGCTGACCCAGATGATCGGGAAGAACGTGAAGCTCTATGATATGGTGTTGCAGTTTCTGAGAACCTTGTTCCTTCGGACAAGGAATGTTCATTACTGCACACTACGGGCAGAGCTCCTGATGTCGCTGCATGACCTGGAAATCAGTGAAATCTGCACCGTTGACCCCTGTCACAAGGTATTAATCATGTGGGACAAATAGGAGTATTACTGGAGCATTTTCTGTTTCGCCCACTCCTGTGCGTACCTGCTGCCCTGCAGGACTTCAGCCCAGAGAAGATGACTCCTCTCTGTGAAGAGAGTTCAGACCTTGAATCCAAAAGTCATCTTATATTCCTTGGAACCTCAGGTGAAAATTTCATCTTGGTTAACCAGCAGCTTGCTTTCATTTCATAACCCATAAATCATTCAAATTTATGGTACTTGTGCAGTCTTAAAAACAACATCTAATCTGATCTACGTAGGTGCTGCAAAAAATAATCACAAACACTATGTAGCCCCAGGTTCTTAATCGAATTTTGCTTCCCTCCCTGCTGTGCCTGGTGTGATATACTCCATCGGTCAGTAAACTGTGTGTGGAACATTAAATACTTTGAATCTTGAATTGTAAGAAAACATTAAGCAAACAGAATACTGGGGAGTGACAGATGTGGTGTTAATGTCACACCAGGATCTTTCCTGTGGTCAGCATCACTCTCATCTAGAACAAAGCTTTTTCTCTTCAGGAGTGTTGCTCGGTTGTATGGGTGTTCAGCTTATAGAGAATATTTTCTAGAGTGATGATGTTACCACATGTGTTTTAATGTCTTCTGATCAAGAGTTGCCAAATCAGTGTGTACACTGACTGAATAAAAAAGGGCAGTTCTTGTTCAAGTTGCAGATCATTTTCAGTGCCCTCGTTTTGCCACTGAAAAATGCAGTGACTGCTGCAAGGAAGGGAAGCCACAATGAAAGCATTTCAGAAAATTCAGCAAGTTGTTCTTTTTTGACAGCTGAGACATTGGGGGAAAACGGATGTTGTTTTCTGAAAGAGGAAAAAAGCCTTTAATTTTAGGTCAGATAAAACATTTCACTTAATTGGCTCTTTTACATTTTGATAGTAGAGCTCTAAAGCAGAAGCACCTCTGCTGTTCGTGTCCCCTACTTAGAGGGTGGGAGTGGTACTGCAATGGCTAAAATATCCCATATTATTATTGTAAGTGATGCTGCTTCTTTGTCAGCCTCCTACTTGTATAGATCCACCTCAGTCAGGTGTGCTGAGAAGTATATATTTTATACATGCCTCTTCCTTAATTGCCAGGGAATTCCTCTCTTGGAAGGGGAGAAAGTGGCACCAGGTTAAAGGACGTTGGTATCTGACCTCCGTTTGGAATGTTTATTTCTGACCTCGGTGTTTGTGACCAGCTTGCTACCATGCCTAAGTGCCTCCATTCCAGATAATTGGAGGTCATTCCAGCCTGTTTTCTCTGGCATTGTGTATTTTACTGCTGGTTTACTGAGTTGCTGGAGTTCACAAAGCTTTTTCCTTTTTTCTAACAGTTCACCTGGTGCCTTGATGCTTGCATTCGGGAGAAGTTTGTGGACAACAAGAGAGCTCGGGAACTGCAAGGGTTTCTGGATGGAGTGAAGAAGGGACAAGAACAAGTGTTGGGGTGAGGCTCTTGGGCTGTTTATTGAGAAACTGGAAGTGGATTCCTGACAGTCACAATATTTGATGGGTGTTGTAGGTGTTAGTTCTCCCCCAGAGCCAGCTGAGAGCCAGCAGCGCTTCTGTGCAGTCACATCCAGTGCGTTCACGAGCGCTGGGACGCTGGGGCATAGCCAGGTGTGTTCTGGGGATGTAGCTCATACTGCTGAGGTCACCCCCCTCGAGTCTTCCCTGTGTCGTTCATAATGACTGGGGGGGGTCTCTTGCCTGATTTCAGCACAGACCTTCAATAATTGTTCCAGAATATGTGCTCTTTCAAGTCAAAGTAATAACATTCATGGTGCTTTTACAAGGCAGGAGAAGGTTGGTCAGGTGGACACCTGTAGGTGACAAAAGACAGAAATTCCGGTTTTACATTATCACAGTAAGGGTATTGTTACAGTACTTGCCCTGTGTCTGCCTCTCTTAAACTCAGCAGCGTGTGTGTTTATAAAAATACAGCATACACACACACAATACTTTGATGTTACATCTGGTGGTTGATGGGGTTACAACAAAGAACAGGCTCAAACATCTTCCTGCAGTGAAACACACTGGTGTCCTGCAGCTGGGTATGGAACTGTAGGGTGGGGTTGTTTGTTATGTGTGACGTGTTTGATTTGTGCTTCTCAGGGACTTATCGATGATCTTGTGTGATCCCTTTGCCATTAACACCTTGGCCTTGAGTACTATCAGGAACCTACAGGACCTGGTTGGGCAGGACACCTTACCCAGGGTGAGTGTCACAGCTGATGTACTTAATCTGAACTGTAGTCTTAATTGAATAAATAGCATTCATCAACAAAGGGCTGGCACTGTAGAAGAAATACGATTATGTTCTCAAATGCTTGTGTAAACTGAAATAAGGGAAATGTGATACTATCTTTCCATTTTAGCACATACCTCAGAGCTGTGCAGGAGCACTGTTTGGAGATGGGCTTTCTCGAGTTCTCCGAATTGACAATGCATTCTTGCATGGCTCATTCTGTCTTAAAAACTATGCATATATACAATCGTATATAGAATATGTGCCTCCCTGCTTTGTCCTTCCATGGGTTTGCCTAACGCCAGCAGCATCTTTTCCCTGCCACACGGAATGCAGTGGATTAGTTTAAACTGTTCTGGTCTGTTGGCTGCGATACAATACGGTTCTTGGAAGTAGTGTCTGCAGGAGGTGCTTAAGCATTAGAGGAGGGAAGGAGGGTCACCTTACAGGTGCCTGAACAGTGTGAGGCATTTGCTGGTTTCATCCCTGAGTTACTCAACCCAACAATAAAATTTAACAACTTCCTCATGACAATTTAAGACTGAAAACTGTTTTGGTTTCAGGGCATGATGTAAACAAAAACCCATTGTCATTCTTACACACGCTTTCTCTTTCTTACTGCTGCTGAGATGACTTGATTTGTCCTGTCACACATTATATTTCAGAATACTAATTTGGCAGGACACGTTTAAAAACGATGTTGTGATCAGATTGGCTGCATACTTCTTGGTGTATGCATGGAACATAAAATGTTACATAAACCCACAAACTCCCAGGAGTGTCTGTTATTTGATTCCCATTTGAGGAAGCAGTTGTGAATTAAATCAGAGAACTGAATGCCTCTAGCAGTCTTTGGTAAAGCTGCTAATCCAGGAGAGCTTTAAATGTAAAGCACTTCTTCCAAATAAATGTCTATATGTGCAACTTGTGGAAGATGAAAATAGCTGTTTCTCTTCTCCCCTTAAAATTCGAGGAAAGCCCAGATCTGCTGCTGCTCCTTCGGATGCTGTCTTTGGGACAGGGGGCCTGGGACATGATTGACAGCCAAGTCTTCAAGGAACCAAAAATGGTGAGCCATTTTGATGTTTAGAATTTAACACACATAATTAAATAAATTTAATCTTGTTTATTATTTTATTGTGTCCCGGATTTAACGGTCATTGTGCATTCCTCTCATCATGGCTTTCTTAGAAAAAACATGTAAGTGGTCCCAGAGCAGCAGCTCAGGTGGACGTGCTGTAAGCTTCATTTACCTGCTTTTTTACTTACATGAATGCCTGGCCATGACTGTTTTAAAATCAGACCATAGCTCTTGTAAATAACGTAACGGCCGTTGGCTTTCTCCTGCCCCCGTTGGGGTTGTTGGCTCATGTTCACCCTGGGGCACCCACAGCCCTTTGAGCTCAGTGGTGGAACTTTGCAGAGGGGCACATCAAGTGATGAAGGCTGGTCTGGACTAGCTGTCGTCCACTGGACCAAAAAAAAATTGGCTACTTTGTTCCTTGTAGATGTGTCCTGGTGGCTCTCTCAGACATTCTGAGTTCTCACATCTTCGAAACTGGATGTGTTTAAGGGACGTTTAGATGCGGTACTGAGGGATATGGTGTAGGGGAGGACTTTGTAGAGTAGGGTAGATGGTTGGACTCGATGATCCCAAGGGTCTCTTCCAACCTAGATGATTCTATGATACTATGATTCTAAATTCTGCACTGATTGCTCGTCGTTCCTGGGAACTCCTACAAAACAGACAAGTTTGTAAAATGAGGAAAGCAGGGTTTTAGAGGCTGGTATGAAGCTCTGGTAGCAGCTTTTCATTGACATGAAAAACGTTTTCCCTTCCAGCTGTCTTGTTGTAGCTCTTCTGTGTTGTGGCACGTTCGGCTACAGTCTCCCCATGCTTTGGAAATACTTTGCCCAGTATTACAGGCAGCCCCAGTGTAGTTCAGGAGCAGGTTATGTTCAGCTGATGGCAGGAAGGCTACCCGTGGTGTTGCACAGTGGGACTGTTTCTCAAGAGAAATTTGCTGTTTCTGTTCTGAACTATAAAGCAGCGAATGTCTACCTAGGGAGACATTTGAAGTCTCCAAAATATATGTTACTGGCTGATTGCATTGATTTAAATATACCACGGGAGGGATGTGTTTTAAACTCACATTGTAACAGTGAGGGTGACTGAAACTCCAAGGGTAGAGCTGTGATTTGTCTCGTGGAGGTGCTCTCATGAATCCCTTAGAAAGAAACTGTGAATGTTTTCCTAAAGAGAATCTCCAAATCTTTATTTATTTGTGATTGCCACAAGCTGTAACCTCCCACTCTATGAATGTGACACAGCGTAGGTTGATCTGCTCTGTGCAAGGAGATGCTCTTTAATGTTGCTTTTCCAGCTGTGCATCGATCCCTGTCAGTTTAGGGCATGAACAAAATCATTTGTAATTGTTGATGAAAGCAGTTTGGTACCATCCTTAACATGCAGTGATTGGAAAAGGTCTCTCAGAAGAACTGCTACCTAATTGTCAAAGGATTTGCGCAGGAGTGTTTCTGTAGATGAGGTGAAGTACAGTTTTCCTAATTACTGGTGGAAGTGAATTATCCAATAATTTTGACTGGAACTAGATGTCTGACGGCTTGTTTTCCTAAGTGTAGGACAGGGCTCATAATATTGCCTCGCTATTTGTTACGGCACTCTGGGACCATTAGGTGGCATGAAGTGATTGATGAACGTGTTGTTCTTTTCCATCTGTTCCTCCATCCCTCTAAGGAAGCTGAGCTGATCACGAAGTTCTTGCCTATGCTGATGTCCTTCGTGGTGGATGACCACACGTTCAATGTAGATCAGAAACTGCCCTCGGAGGAGAAGGGACCAATTCCTTACCCCAGCACCATTCCTGAAGCTTTCACCAAGTATGTAATCTCTTCCCGACTTTGTACAAATAGTCTTGTTCCTAAAGCCAACAGAAAATGCTGTATGTGGTAAAGTGAAGACTTTCTTGGGGTGAGATTTAATCCCAGTTAATCAAGCCTGAACTTTTCCTTTAGCAGAACAGGTTTCCACTGTGATTCCTCAAATAACATTTATTTACATAATGCAATATTTCTTGTAATGAGCATTCTTTTGGCAGATTGAATAGCAAAGTATTTGGTATCACTGCTTTCAAAAATCACAGCTTCCCAAGCAGGGGATGGGGAGCGTTTGAGTGATATTCAGGCGCACCTGGACCAGTGCCTGTGCTTGGTTCTGAAGAGTGCTATTGTAAATTGTAAAGCTGGCATTTTTGTCACACAGACACTCGCTCTCTTTTGATAATCTATCACTCCAGGGATGTCAAAAAGATAAATAAAACCTCTGTGTGCTCTGTTGTACTCACATCTTGCACTGATTTCCAGCACAGTTCCTGTCTGTGTACTCCAGAATCTGGAGTACTGTATCCAGGTAGTTGTACTCTCCTCTGCGACAGTGTTGATACTTGACTTTTGGGAAACTAAAACAAGACAGTATTGGACTTTGGATCATTTTTGGGTATTTGAGCTTCTTCTAAAACCCGTTTTGAATAGCACTTTTACCATTAATACTATTATAAATGTTCACAATCAAATCCAGCTGGTTTGATTGGGAGACAGCGTAATGTTTGCTAAATGCTAATTTTTTCTGGACTGTGGTAGTGAACATAGTGATGATCATCACACTCAGTCACCAAGTAGCTGCTCTTCAGTGGGTTTGAGGTTAGCCACTGCTGTGGCTGCTTGATTGCTATCCTCTTTAAAAAAAAATCTGGTTTAGCTTTATTGATTAAGAAACTTTGCTTCTGCCATAACAGATTCTTGCAGGAGAACAGAATAGCTTGTGAGATTGGGCTGTATTACATCCTTCACATCACAAAACTGAGGAACAAGAATGCTTTCCTGAGGCTTCTACCAGCACTAGGTAAGTTTTTGTCTTGTCTCTATTCTTGTGCTGGACACCCAGGAGGGAAGTAAACCTGGAGTGAAAGTGTTTTCAAAGTCAAAGATGTAATGTTCTGCCTTTGGCTCTTCTGATGAGGCCCTGCAGAAGGGTTTGTTTCTGTCTGTAATTGGGATACTTTTCTGCTGATCTGAGAATTTAGAGGTAGTGGCTGAAGGTCAGTAGTTCCTTAGGTCAAAGGCTGTATTAAAATGAGATCAGTTGAGAACTTTTTGGAATGAATCAGAAAGATGAAAGAGCAGGTGGCTTAATTCTACCACTGCTCATAATAATTGCAGGTGGCCAGAAATTCTTGGGAAAAAAGCTGTAACAAAACAGGACCGAACACAGCCTTAAATTCTTCCCTGGGATTACCTTCTTCACTGATTTCCTGGGGGTAAGTTGCAGGAAAGCTCTGAAGCAACCTTAGGAATTGCAGCTCCCAGTAGCGGAGGTGGGGGTTCACTTCCCACTCCCTCCCCCCAGCTCTGGTGGTCTTTGAACCCTTGGCTGAACTGGCAGCTCATTTCCATGAGTTTTCCACTGGTCAGTGATTTGTATCTGCTCACTGCGGGGTCTGAGGAGTGCGAGGAGGTGGATGTGACCGTGAACAGAGGATGGTGGAGAAGGATAGAATCATAGAATTGCCTTGGTTGGAAGGGACCTTTCAGATCACAGAGTCCAAACATCAAGCTAACACTGACAAAAGCCATCACTAAACCATGTCACTAGTAGGGGACTTTGTGATTTTGGCAGGAGCAGCTGCTCTGTGACTTCAACCTCGGTAGAAACATGGGCTTTCTACATATTCTTCTCACCCCTCTGCTCCTAATCTCTTATGTTGGAAAGATCAAAGCCACCTGCTTGGGCTGCCCGTTTTAAAAGGAAATCTCACTACAAAGTTTTCAGCAGGAACATCTTGTGTAGGTCGGGTTTTGGCACATCCTTGTCAGTCTCAGTCTCTTTCCTTTTCATGTTGTATAGTTGAGACTTTCAGTGACTTGGCCTTCAGTGATATTTTTCTGCATCTGCTCACTGGTAACCTCACGCTGCTGGGTGATGAATTTGCACTGGAGGAGTTCTGTACCAGTCTCTTTGATGGCTTCTTTCTCACTGCCTGCTCAAGGTAAACCTGATTTTCCTCAGACTAAGAGAATTTACAGGATACCTGAGAGAGGTTCTGCTGCTTTGAACTATACTTTAATAGTTCAGCAAACTCTTCATGTACAGTGGAAATATTAGCCTGCTGCTGTTTTGCTTTAAGGAGAGGCTCATATTTGGTGATCAAATTTTTATCAGCAAAATTTTTAAGTGTTGATTATATAGTCTGGGCTTAAAACTTCTCCCCCTCCTTCCTCATGGTTGCTACAGTTAGTCCACTCCTGTTGAATAATTACATGAATTGCTTGAAAGTATAAGGCTTGGGAGCACACAGGCTACAATTCTCAGGTGTTTTAGAAAATTATAGCAAAATTGCCAGGCTGTGGGTGTGTGAATTATTCTGATACTGTCGCTGTAGCTTTCTTATTCTCAAGATGGTGTTTGTTTATATCGGTTACTCTGCTTTAAAATTGGTTTTTGCAGAAAGGAGAATGTACACAGACATGTGCTAAGGCTGCTGCTTCATCTGCATCACAAAGTGGCGCCTGCCAAACTAGAGTCTCTCCAGAAGGCTTTGGAACCCACCAAGCAGGTAAGAAGGGAAGCACGAGAAAGGGAAAATTAATTGCAAATGAAAGCAGCTGCCTTTCCAGACGCTGCTCAATGGAACACGAGCTCTGCTTTCCAAGCGTACCAAGTTGTGTCTTAATTACCTTGTCACTTCCTCTTTCTGTGTTGGCTTGTGTTAAAACACACAGGGTAATTGGAGACTTGGTGTTCGAGGCAGTGGCAGCTAGAATGAAGTATGACTCTCCTCTTCTTCCCCTCCCTAATTCTCGTTGTGCAGAGCGGGGAAGCTGTGAAGGAGCTTTATAACCAGCTCACGGAGAAACTGGAGCTTCGCAAGCCAAGTCCAGCCGAAGCGACTGAGACTCCCTCCATGGAGCTGCCCCTGCCCACTGTGCCCACACCAGCCTCACGCTGAGCTGTAGAGCGGGACGGGAGAAGGACTGACCTAGTGCTCTGCAGCGTGAAGGCCCCTCTTCTGCCTTTCAGATGTCTCTGCCCTACAGGGGTGGAAACAAAACAAAAAAGCCACTGAAGCTCTTTCAGGAAACACTGCAGTTTACCCAACTCACTGGCTCTTGCTGGTTAGAAAACTCTGTATGCAGTGCATTGCAAAGGTTTACTTTTCTTAAAGATAGCGGAGTGTCTTCTTGTAGATCCACTTAAAATCTGACTGTACTTTTTTTTTGTTTGTTTTCAAAAAGAAAGCGCGTATTTTTAAGCTTGGCGTCTTGTGTTTTTAAACTCTATTTTAAGAACTGGTCACTGAGTGTTTAACTCCATTATGGTTATGCAGGAGGGGTGAACTCCCAAAGGCTAACCTTGGCTTTCTTCGGCCGTTCGTTTGCTCCTCTGGGTCTTTGGAGAAGATGCTCAACGGAAGGAAATGTCAGAGGAGATAAGCTCCACTGATACAATGTCCCGTTTGAGGCTCTAGCTCTTTTGGTACATGGTAAGACGTGCAGCGTTGGTCAGAGGTGTCCACCACTGTCAGTAGACCAAGAAGCAGTCAACAGCCATCTTCTCAGCTAGGCTCTTTCACAGAGGGCTCCACTTTTCTCCAAAGGAGTGGCTTGAAATGAGCCCTGGAGCCAGTGAAAAAAAAACAACCCAGAACGGGGATATTCCCCAGTGACAATGGGGTTGGAGTGTAGGTGGAGTGAAATTCTGTCTTTGCAAAAGTAGCCTGTTCTTCATGGCTCATTTGTGTCGCTGCCTGTACCGTTACAGTTAATTCCTGCTTGGCTTTTATTGCTGCCTCGGTATAAACCTCAGGTGGGGTGTAGAGAAAGATGGGCACGGGAGAAGAATGAGTTGTGTGAGTTTACAACGGGATTTACACTGATTTCAGCAGGTACAATATGCCCCCCAAAAAATCTTGCCAGTCCCCTGTAAGCGGGAAGCTGCCTCTCTGAGCTGCTCTGAATGGCAGAATAATTCAGGTGGGAAGGCACCTGTGAGGGTGCGTGGTCCAGCCCCGACAGAGCAGGACCTACCAGGGTAGGGGAGGATGCTGAGGGGCAGGACTTTGTGTTTATCTTTGTTGAGTTTGTTGAGGTCTGTCAGGCTGTTTCTCCAGCCTGTTGAGGGGGGTCCCTTTGATAGATATTAGCCCAATTAACGACCCCTGAGGAGTGCCGTGAGTAATGAGCTGCCCCTTGGACTCTGTGCTGATGATGAGCCTGGTGTCCTCCCAGTTTTCCATGCAGTGACCTGAACTATATCAGGCTGGTTTGGCCGTAGGGATCCTCCAGGCAGTTGTGCCAAAAGCTGATTGAAGTCAAGGTGAGCTGCCACCGTGCTCCCCCATCTGCCCAGTCTTCTCAGTGGAAGGTTATTGGGCTTGTCCAATTAACCCTTGGAACATGCCCATCCATGCTGGCAGTGCCCTGTCACTTTCTTACCCATCATGTTTCTGGATGTGATGGTTGGGGTTTTTTTCCCCCCATTGCCCCTTGTTTCCTGGGACTTGGAGCACTCCCAGCGCCAAGTCATGTCGATGAGACTTTTCCATTTCCTGAAACTGTGTCCAAAAAAAAAACCCAAAAACTAAAAACAAAGAAAGAAACAGACACTAGTTAAATAGAGGTGGAAATCCCTCCCCGAAGCTGCTGACTCCCTTTTTCCCTGGTTTTCTTCCTCTTGGGTTCTCAAGGGCCGCTTGAGGAAAGTGAGCGTCACCCCTGTTCGTCGCGTTGGTGTTTTATTTCTCCTTTTATGCAGGGATGGTCTGTATCTCGTGGGGGAACGGGGAGGGCGGCTTAGGTTTGTGTATGTGACAAGGGCCCTGTCCTCCCGTCCCCGAAACCTCTGTGCACCTCGGCTCCCGGGGTCGGTATTGCCTTTGGCAGGCTCTCGGCGGTTCTGGCACCGGACGTGCTGGAAACAGGAACTGGGTATAACAATCAGATCTTTCTTGCTTGGTTTTGTTTTTAAACGGTTTAAAGTGTCATGGTAACTTACACAAAATAACATCCCACGCTGCTGGGAGACCTTTCGCAATGGACCTCCTCAGGCCCCTGCTCTGCTTAGACTTTAAGGTTATTTTGGGCTTGTCTTGGGGATTCTCTCTGTCACTAAAGGTGTCCCCCCTCCCGTGTACTGTCCTGCACCCCGAACTTCTTTAAATCCAGGCTGACTCCGTGATTCACTGCTTGGTGGAAGAACCTCTTGTGTTTCAGCCTGTACCCACGGTACTGAGATACTGATCTTTTTCCAGGTTTTTAGATCCATAAAGAAACTGAATCCCAGATTACAAACTGGCTGTTACCTGTGGTGGTGGCTACTTTTCAGCCAAGGAGGGGGAAATCTGGGCAGCGGAGAGTGGGAGTAGCTGCCAGTCCGTGTCTCCTGGCTGCCTTCTGCACAAAGGTGTGATGAGGAGATTGCTTTTCGGAAAACATTGGTTTAGTGATGAACATCTTGGTCTGTTTCCATTCTTCGAGATGAGAATGGTTTCCCCCCAGTGCCAGAAGTTGCACAGGCTCCTGTCGTGTGCTCCCTCCTGCTCCTCCAGATCCTGACGGTGCAGGCACACGGACCCGGTGAAGCACAGCTGGACAGTGTGACAGAATTCCTTTTTTTGGTCTCTTTTTCCCGTTTCTCTGTCCGCAGCCCCGTGCCCCCGGCCGGCGGCTGTGTGGGGTGCCGTGCTGTGGGTGTGCACTAGAGGGGGGTGCCCCCCCGGCTCTGCCTTGTCCTTTTGCTGCTGGAAATCCCTCCCTGTTGGCAAAATAGATGGAGCTGGGATCACTGCCTGGTTACACTTAGGTCACAGTTTGTCTTTACAACTGGAGTGTGATACCTTTGTGATAGCAAAAAAAATGTGTATTCTGTCCAAACCCGCCCTGTGTGACCAGGGAGTGAATTTTTACTATGAATTCTAATGAGCTTGAGCAATCTGCTCCTCTGGGGGCTTCTCCTGAGAGATCAGAGTAACCAATAGGCCAGAGAGGTTCTTCAGGCTTTTTGGATCGTTAATGTTTAACTGAAATTTTACATGGAGCTGTGAAACAGTTTGGATTGAGCTGGGTTAGGAGGTGGATGGAGTGCTGCAACTGCAGGCGTGGACAGAAGCAGGCACTTGGTGAGGCCTGTGCCAGCAGAGGAACCAGGTCTGACATAAAATTAGTGGAAAAGATGATTATTGTAGCAAAATATTATTTACTGCCAAACTACCCGACACCCAGAGCATGCTTAGCATCATTCCAAAACAGCCGGGTTCCACTTGACGGACTGATTTGATGCAGGATAGCTCTGTGTGGACTGAGATAAAAGGAGACCAAACAGATCTCCTTGGCCAGAAAGAATAGGGAGACCCCTTGGATACCCCTCAGTTGTTGTCGGTCCTCCCTGTTTTGCCGGGAACTGTTGGGTTTTTAGGTGATTCCTGGCCTTCTCTCTATACAGTGTAAAGGAATCCTGCCCTAGGTTTAATTTTGAAGATAAATGACTGAGTTAATGTGAAGGCCCAGTGCTGAAAGCAGGAGCCCGTTGGGTTCAGTGTCTGGTTTTGGCTCATGGTGCTGCTCGGGGGTGTCTGCTCCGCTGGGAGTGTGATTCCGGAGACTTCCTTGGGGTGTGAGAAGGTCAGTTCCCAAAGGAAGGGGATGGGTGATCTTGACTCTCTTGTAAGCACTTTAAGAAAGGAATCGGCTGAAATCCAGAGGAAATATATATTTTTTTCCCCTAATTTCTGCATTGAACTGCAACCCAGAGCAGTGGGATTTCTTAACCGAGAGGGCAAAGAGAGGTGTTAGCCTCACCTCAGAAATGGCTACGGGTTAGGGGTTGGGTCAAGAGAGAGACCGGGTCTGAGGGAGATCTTAGAGGTTTCTCCCCGAGACCAGTAGAGGGTTCCAGCAGCGAGTGCAGTGGGGCAAGGGGCAGCAGGAGGACACGTCCTGCTCATGTCAGTTTGATTCCTTTGCTGAGCTAAAGCAGCCGGGTTTGGGACCATGCATGGCCTCCACATCTGGGCTGTCTTCTCACAGAGGTGAACACAAAACTCGGGTTGTCTTGAAGTCCACCCTGTGGTGCCCATGTGTCTGGCTCCAGAGCACAGGTCCCAGCAGGCCAACCGGAGTCTGCTCTGCTGGGGTGGATGAGATGGTCACTGCTGGCAGCTCCTGGTGATGCTGCTCTGCCTTGTCAGTGGAGTGGCCAGATTTCCTCTTGACAGCTGGAGAGTTGTCAGTGATCACCAGGGACCAGCTTTCACCTTTCAAGGCTGAGCAGGCCTTGGCATGGCCCTGCGTAAGGGAAATGGCACTCGATGGTCATCTCTCCTGTCTTGAAGTTGGCTACAAGACTTGGGCCTATCATAGAATGGTTTGGGTTGGAAGGGACCTTAAAGCCCATCCAGTGCCACCCCCTGCCCTGGGCAGGGACACCTCCCACCACACCAGGTTGCTCCAAGCCCCCTCCAACCTGGCCTTGAACCCCTCCAGGGATGGGGCAGCCACAGCTTCTCTGGGCAACCTGGGCCAGGCTCTCGCCACCCTCAGAATAAGGAATTCTTTTAATTTCATGTCTTGGCCCACTGTGCTGCCTCAAGTAACGCTCAAGTTTTGGCCAAATCAAGGAGCAGGACATTAGGCTTACGACCTGCCCTCCCCTCCTTCCCAAAAGCTCTCTGGAGTGGCAGAGGTGGGTTCCCATGCGGGGTCTCTGCTGCCCCAAACACTGTCCCAAGCACGTTCCTGACCAGGGGAATGGCTCTGAAAATGCATCAAAGTGAGCCTCATCAGAAAAGTTACTGACAAATACAAAAATCACAGCGCTTCCTTTCTTGAACATTTAACACTTCAAAAAATAAATTGTCAGGGTTTTTTTGATCTTAATAAACAGCCAAGGGACTGCAGAGAAGCATCCACGGTGTTTTCACATGGTGTGTCCTTCACTCTCTCCTGTGCCGTACCTGTTCATCTCCGGACAACGGGAGGAGGACTGCTGGTCCCGAGGGCTTCCCTGGGAAAGGGCAGAGGTTGTCAGTCCCAAACAGCCTTCCCGATCCTTCCTCCTGGCGACTGGAGTGCCTGGAGACCCACCAGATCCTTCAAAGATTGGCTGCTGGGGCAGTGTGTGGTGGAAGCAGGTAGGTGCCTCTTCCTGGCCTGATGAGACTTCGGCTGTGGAGAAGCACGGAACTGCGTGGTAGGCACCAGTTCCCAATGTGCACCTTCGTCTGGTGGGAGTGGGAGGTGAAACCGGGGCATGATGTGGCCATCACCCTGGTTGTCCTGGGCTGTTGGGGGGTCCTGACCCTCCTGGCTTTGCAGTTCAGCAAGTCTGTTCCTGCTCCCTGAGGCTGGGATGACACCTCTGCCTTTGGTGTCCCTGAGGCTGGGACCTCTGCTGGTTTTTTTTGGGAATGTCCTTTCACTTGGCAGAGGCACAGCCTCTTACTGGCGAGTGCTCACCTGCTGCACCAGCTTGGACGTGCTGTGAGATGTCCCTGACCTTAAAAAGTCTTCCTGCAGCTCACCAGGGGTGTTGCTCAATGGATTTCTCCAGGAGAAAAGAGAAGAGGAGCGGTGGGAGAGCAGCACACCCGTTGCCTGCAGAGCCACGCCACAGCTTGGCAGTCGAGAAGACACTTGTGGTTCTTGCTGTTGCTGTTCCAGTGCCTTGGTGACATCTACCCAGGTCCTGCTTGGCTGGAAGATGCTCAGAAAGAACATGAGCATTTTACCTTAAAAAATAAAAAGATATTTTAGTACTTCCCTCCTGCTTTCCCACTGAGATCTATCCAATTAAGGGATTTAAACCTTGGACTTTGATAAGGGTCCACGGGTGTTCACCCAGTGCCTTTAGGAGAAGTCTCAAAGACTTAGATGTTTTACCTCTCATGTCTCCTTTGCTCTGAAGCAGCGGGAGGACAAGGAGACTGGGGATCCTGGCAGGTAAGGTGCAGCTGCTGCTGTGACAGAGTCTTCAGGGGTCTTTCTTTTTGGGAACCCTTCGGTTGTGCTGTGGCCCCAGTAGGACCTGTAGGGGTGCAGTGAGAAACTCCACTGCGCCAATTTCCACCCATGAAAGGAAGCCTCTTGTTCTAAAAGAGGGCTGGATTCTGAGAGCTTGAAACTCCTGTGCTTCCCTGGGTTAAACCAAAGTTGGTGGGAAAGAATGGCCATGAAATCATCCACCTGGAGAGCACTGGTTGCCAACATCTGGTTTCCAACCCATTGACACTATTTCCCAAATAGTGCCACAGAAGCCACAGCTGGGACCCTTGTCAGGGCGGGATCTGCTACGTTGGGACTTAAAGAGTAATGAGAGGTGGGGACCCAGCAACTGAAGGCATCGTCATGTGTCTTCTCAAAGCCTGAATGCTCAAAACATCTGCTCGTTGGCAGAACACGCCGTTCTCCTTTGTGCTGTGGGCAGTGGGTCCATCGCAAGAGTGGTGGGGAACAATGGGCCGTGGTGCAGAACAATGGGCCGTGGTGCAGATGGCTGGGGGGAAGATGGACAGTTAAAAGGAGTGTCTAACAAAGGCTGGAGCAGATGCTGCACAGCAGAAAACTCAATTACCACTCTCCAAGATGCTTTTCCAGCAGAGCTGCTGCGTGGTCCAGGCTTTACAGTCTCCTTTAGGTTAATTCCGATGAGTTGTGTGTGGTGGGAGACTTGATACGTGACTTTCCCCGTAAGTGAGGATCCCCTTATCCAGCTTCCTTGGGATGAGCGTCTTGCTTTGAGCTTGGAAATGTTGGATCTGGCCCAGAAAAGGCAGTGACATAAAAAATCTTGTTAATTCTTTTTTCAGCCTGGTGGGGCTGGAGAACACCACAGATTTTTTTCCCGTGGGTGTATATGAAGGTACTTGTAGCTGCTCTAAATGCTGTTTGGGATCCCCGTACGCTGGGGTTGGGTCTCAGCCGAAGGGGGGTGGTGTTGGGAGGTGACCATCAGCGGGGCAGGAGCGGTGCCCGAGCGCTCTGAGTCTCGCCCAGAAGCAGAGGAGATGGAGCAGCACCGGGCGATTTGGAGAGTTTCTGGCCTTTCTTGCAGTTTTGATGGATGACACAGTTTTGATGGATGACACAGTTTTGATGGATGACACTGCTTTATGTTTTCTGTTGCACAGCGGTGAGAAGTCTGTCCTGGTGTACAAATGCCGTTATTAATACAGCTGTCTCGGGAGAGATGTCTTGATGGAGCAGCTTTTCAGGAGAAGTATTTCTGCAATTACCATTGCGGCTCTGATGGATCCCACTGTGACCACAGAGCTGTGCATTCTCTGCTTGCTGTCTCACCTTAATTTTCCCCATCAGGTTGTTATGTTAATCAGGGCTGAGCCCAGCAGGACTGCTGGACTTGTCCAAGCTCCATCCCCGTGGCTCTGAACCCACAGTCATGCTGTGGGCATACTTGCCCACACTCTCCCTCCCCAGAGCCAGGCTCAGTGTTAAAAACAAGGGGCAAGTCAGCTTCTTGGAGCTTCAGGTGGGTGTAAAACAGGGATTAAGGGCAACTCCGCCCAAGTTCAGGTCACATCAACAAGTTGAGGACACATCAACTGGGTTTCAGCTCCATGGTTACTCCAGACTTTGCCATTCGTGGATATCCTCTGCATTCACTGCTCTTTCCCAGGTCCTCTCTTCTCTACTTCTTGACCCAGGGCACCTGGCACTGGTTGCCATCATCTTCAGCTCCGTTATCTTCTCTGCTGCTGTCTCCTCTCCCTTATTTGACCCAGCAGACCAGGCAGTGTGAATGGCAGAGATCTTTTCCATCTAGATGAGGGCAGGCGCCTTAACCCTTCCCTCCAGTGGGGTTTCTGAGGGAGGAACACTGACACCTGGGGCTTTTATGGCCATGGTGGCAGGACGTTCAGCCATGCCCTGTGTAGGTGGCTTGGCTGGGTAGAGAAGGGTGATGTGTGGCTGTGTGTGCTCTCTCTGCCTTTACAGCTGGGTGGCCTCTGCCTGGGGGCAAAGCGCCACTCAGCTTGGGCTGTTGAGGGACCTGGGGCTCTCACACGTGTTGAGCAGCTTCTGCTGGTCTATTGTCAATCTCATGTGCTGGGAATTCATTTACAAACTGCCTCTAGTTTGTGCTGGGTTTATGTGTCAGCCCCTAATAATAAGATTTTTATGGCAGGAGACACTGATGTTGGAAAGTTTCTTGCTTTCTAGAGGAATCAGATTTTAAACCTAATACCATCCTCTGTGGTGCAAGAAGGGCCATCGGGCAAATAGAGGAGTGTCCATCAGTGTGTGGAGACCATACTACAGATAATGAGGTCAGTCCAGCTTGAAGGATAACTTCACAGAAGGCAACTAAACCATCTGTGTGGGTGGATTTTCTCTGGCTGGACCTGCAAGGGGAGTTTGATGAGAAGGACAAAGCTGAACAACTGGGTGCAGCGAAACCAGCTTCCTTTTCTTGCAAAACAATTGCACAAGGGGCAAAGGTGTCTCACCCGGGCTTACAGGCTGCTACGCTGAGGTGCTTCTCCTGGTGAGTGGGCCTGTGCTCCGGGAGGAGGAAAAGCAGCAGTATTGGATCCAGAAGTGAGTATCAGTGTCTTTCTCTCCTCCTTCTCCAGGTTCTGCGAATGTCAGGTCCATGGCAAGGAAGGAAGGAAGATAATTCCTGTAACCAACCATCCAGGTTGAGTCAGACCAAACCCTTGCTGGTTCCTGTGCTGTTGTCATAGAAAAGAAGTCCAGAACTCAGGCAACTATTATTATTAGTAGTAGGTTCTAATATTATTTTTTTACCCTCAAACTAGCATCGCTTTGCTGTGCCAAGGCTGTGTTGGCTGATCAGGGTTAACAGAATTAAAAAGCAGTGAAATGTTTATAAAATCAGAGTGGTGAGTCATTGGCAACATGATCCAAAGCAACCTGATGATTAAGAGCACAAGTTTCATATTACCAATTTTTCAACCACATTTGTAGGTAGAAGCAATTAAAATCCTCAGAAGAAATATGCCTCAGAGCATCTGTTCTTTGTCTTTTATTAACTGTTGACTCGTATGAGGCTGTGGAAGGTGCTGACAGACTCTGCGGTACCTCTTTTTAACTCTGAAAATCCATTTTCTTGTCCGCTGTGAAGGCTGAGATCTGCTCTCTTCTGGGTCTGTTGGCAGCTCTATTCCCACTTTCCCCTCTGGTTCCAGATGTGTTAGGGTCCTTAGGAAGGACCTGCATGTGAATATGAGAGGAAAGAGAGAGATCCGTCCTCAGGAGAAGTTTATTCCCCTGAATTGCACATGAAGCCTCATTTGAGGTGTCAGAGTCACTGGGCCAGAGTCATTCCTGACTTGTGAAATGAAGCCTGGGTAGCAACAACGAATCTGGTCCAGTAGGTCACAGCCAGTTACCAACCCACGGCCTGCTCCAAATGAGCACCGTGGTCTCTGTTTAATCTCCAATGAATAACCATGTAATTACAGAGGGCTTTTTACAAGCAGGTTCCTTGAAGAGCAGCCAAAGGGAAGAGCAGAGAATCTGTTTTCCATCTCACCTGTCCCAGCAGGACACATTCATGGGCTTTGGCTGAGGACAAGTGAGCATGGAGATGTGGGAAGCACCACTGCAGCTCACAGGGTCCTGCTTGGGGTATTTGAAGACACCAGACCCTAGGGCACCAGAGCCACCTTTACTAGCACTGCATCTAGGTGGAGGTACTTCCACTTGCAGATGCTTGTGGCCTGACTGCTATCTGTGGGGCATCACTGTATCTTCTGGATGCCACAGGAATTTTGGATCGTGACCCCGTGGCCTATTGCAGGGGCTGCTTGGCCTGATCTTTCAGTCTGGCCTGTGTGTGGGAGGTTTGGTGTTTCCAGTCCTTGACTATCCTGTTAGATAGAGGAATCCCTGCAGCCTTTGGGCCTGTACAAGGGGAATGTGAAGCTCAGAAGTTCCTTCTAAAAGGCCAATACTTGCAACAAGTCAAACACACAGTTTAGATCAACTCTGATTTACTGTAACAAAACAATTATTGTTGCATTTCTGTGATTCAGGTTGGAGACTGTGTGAGTTTTGGGTCAATGGTGAGCCTTAGGAAGGGTGGGTTTCCTGGTTTGTCAGTTACACCATCTTCCAAGTGGAGGAATGTGGCGATGGGTGCTTCCAAGAAGCCCAAAGGAAGGTGATCTTTGGTGTTGCAGTGTGCCCTTGGGGCTGCAATGAATATAAATACTGACTGGTGACTACCACCTCCATTTTTTTAAGGTATCTTTAGCAGTAAAGAGGTCTAGATGGTCATCCAACAAAGAGTGAAATAGGCCCCGAGTAGCAGAATGACACAGTCCTGTTCCTCGGTGCCTTTGCTCCAAAAATAAACAGCTGAAAAGAATGGTAAGGCTGCAGCAGTCAGGCTTGCAAGGAATGAAGGGTGAGTGACTTGAGTGACTACTCCAGTGTTCTGAATTTTCCTTCCAGCCCAACTGGCTGGACTGGGTGCCTTGGATGAAGGAGCTTGGCCTCATTTCCACCCTGGTTTCACAAAGGAATTGCAAACCTGCACATGCTGCTGCTGCTTCTGCTGCTTCAGAATGAGATTTTATCAGTGCTCAGCTCCGTCGCCTTTCCTTTGGCACCTGCTTAAACTGTGAGTTGAAAGAGTTGTCCTCTGCATGGGTTTCTGCCCCACCAAAACTGGGGCAGACTGTTTTGTACCCCAGAGTCTGCTTTTCATTTCCTTCTGTCCTTCAGAACGTGCCTGAATTCCAGGCTCTGTGATATGATCTCAGGTCCTAATTCCCTCAAACTTCAGGCTTGATGGACGTTTTTCCACACCACTTCTTCCACACAGCCTTCATCCATGTTTGACCTACTTGTCATTTTTGTAGAGTTGTCTGAAAACAGCAGGGGAGAGAGATGGCGTACCTGAGGAGTGCTGGCTCTTAATTAAAACCATTTGCAGAACAATGGACAACTCGAGAAGCAGATCAAGGCTCCGGTCTGTGGGTAAGCTCCACCTCAGCACCCAGGTAGCTGTGTTACACGGTACTCTTGTACGCATGTTTTGTTGGTGTGTCTGTGCTGCACTGATGACTACAGAAGTGTGCAGCAGCCCAGTTAATATTTGCTCCAAGCCCTTAGGAGTCCCCAGCGAGTTTGCTGAATGCTTCTTGGCTCTGCTCGGAGGTTATTTGCGCAAATTGCAGGACTCGCGCGGGTTCTTCCGCTCCCACCAAACCTCTCGAGGACAGCCCTGAAGCTCTGCCCTTGGACTCAATTCATGCGGACCCAGGGGCCAGAGGGGAAACACGCACAGCTTCGTGGGGGATGTATCTCGGGGTGCCCCACTGCTGGGGGGGTTCTATACTCCCTAAACCCGCTGTAGCCCCCCCATAACCCCTTTATCCCCCTACACCGCGGCTGCCGGAGGAGCCCTTCAGCACCACGGCCAGCTCCCGCCCCGCCCTGCCCTCCCAAACTGGGCTCCAACGCCCCAAAATCAGCCTTTCCCGTCCCTTTTTGGGGTCATCAGCCAAAGAACTGACAGCGTGTGACCAGTCTCCGAGCTGTTTGGAAACCAACTGCCGTAATAAGAGCTGTTGGCTCTGGCAATAACTCACGGGTTGTTGGCTTTTCTCCCTTACGTAGCACTGAGGATGAATCGCTGAAATTTTTAACAAAAAAATTGTGTGCTGAAGTTCAGATTAACTTTTTAAAGACTCAAGGTCTTGAGACGTAAGCAATGTTTGTTTGAATATTGAGGATGGTAAAAGAGCAGAGACAATCTGCAGTCTGTTAGGATTTTTAAAGGAACATTAGTCAATCGAGCTGAAATGTTCAGCAACAAGCAGATTTTTTTTAAATGCTTTTGTATTCATAAGATGGAGCACTTAGTACAAAACTCAGAGTAACTTGTAATGAATTATCCTGCCACTCTTACCCCAGTAATTTCCCTCTTCGATTTTGTGTGAAAAGCTGCTCTCCTCTGAACAAAGGAGTCACGTTGTCCTTACTCATTAAAAATTGCATATGTATAAAATATCAGTGTTGTCTTTAGTCTAAAATCCCTCACTACGTGTGACTTGTACCATACATCAGAACCCATCTCCCGCAGCCTGGCAACTGTCTCTGTTGCTATAGGAACAGCTCCACTATCCTTTCATGGAGAACCTCAAGTATTCCCATTTTCGTAGCTGCTAGAACACCTCCAGTCCCTGCTTGTTTCATTCACTTGCTCACTCCCATCCATGAGATCTTCTCCTCCCAATTTAGAGAGTTACTCAGCACTTCTGGATTCATAAATGAAAGAGCATTAGTTAGCTGAAGGAAAGTCGTGCAGTACTTTGAGGCACGCATTTGACTGGGAAGTTGATATTGCTGTTGGGTTCACTTAATATGCAGATGTACTGTGTAATTAGCATCCTCAAATGTGAAATAAATTTGTATGTTATAGAAAACTATAAAAATCTCTGGGTTTTGCACACTTATCTGCATTTATGTCCCAAAGGGCAAAAGTTTCTGGGAAACATCTAACTTCAGGTGTTACACCCACAGGTAACGTAACGGGAGTGAGCCGAGACACAGCTTCCTCACAGTAAGTTTATTGTGAGACTGTGTGTTATGTGGCTGTCGCACCTGTCCTTGAAGATTTGCACTGAGCAGCGTGTTGGAGCTCTCTCTGTGTTCGAGAGCAAGCCCAGTGGTCCCTGTGTTTATGTAGGAGCCCTGGCGTTGAAGATGATGAGGGTGACTGTTTGTCCCTCATCTGGGCCTCCTTTCCTGCCCTGAATCGACACAGCTGCATTAAGCAAAGGTAGGTTGTTCCATCTGCCTTCTGGCTTCTAGATGACCCTGATAATTAAAAAGTTGTTGAGGGCTTATTGTTCCACTTACGGAAAGATTTCACTGGAATAACATGAATTTTGAGTAAGACGGTCTCAGAAACACGTTTGGAGGGGGGTGTTTGTTTTGTTTTTTTTTTGTTTGATTTATACAAGCCTCTAAACAAGCCTAGGTTATGTTTTTATCCTGCTAGAAATACCAGAAATACACGTATTGCATGGTGTCGTGGAGCTCTCCATGGGGGAAGGAGGGGAGAGAGCGAGGGGATCTGGTGTCACAACCAGATCTCAGTTGAGCAAGGTCCTACGCTGCTAAACAGAAAGAGGTGGAGGGGCTGGGAGAGGAGCCGTGGTGTGGAAAGGGCTGGAAGCTGGGACACCGGGGTTTTCCTGCGCATCACGTACCCCACCAGAGCTTTACTGCTGAGGAAGCAGAAGCTGAAGATTTAAGCAAGGAGTAATAATGAGGAGAACAAAATAGGAGTGTGAGAAAAACGAGCAGAAGAAAAGATTTCTCAGCTGCAAAATAGTCGGTAACGCTCCCAATCAACATTGGCTCAGCGCAGCCCAAAACCCTGAGACGCTGGGAAGAGGCAGCGCGGAGATTCCCTACTCATTGACTGGGGTTTTTAATTTATTCTTGCAGCCAGACAGTGCTCCCGTTGCCGGCTTGTGGGCACGGCAGCCAACTCCCCCCCCACACCTCCCGCCGCCAACCCAAGGGGCGCTGCCGAAGCGGGGCTGCTCCTGCCATAAAAGTGGAGGGAGCTGATGGCTGCAGAGTAATGCAGACAAAGCAGGAGTGAGAGGGAGACAAAAGGGATGGAGTCCCAGAAGATGTGATCCCACCCCGTCAAAGGAAACGGCCGTAGCCTCTGCAGCTGTGTTTATGCTGCTTCACACAATAGGCACCAGCCTCTCATCCCCCCCCCCCCCCCCGGGGGTTTTTTTTTTTTTTTTTTTTACAGCATTAATTCACTCTGCACAAAACCCAGCCTGCAAGGCTCTTCTTCAGCAGCGACCTCTCCATCCCTCCAGCTCCCCCCTTCCCGAGAGCCCTGCCCGCCAGAGCTGCACCCCTCCGGCTGCCCGCCCGCTGCTCTCCAGCAAATGTCACCTGTACCCAATGAAGCAGACCCCGAAGTGCCACGAATGGATCCCAGGATTCTTATTTTCCTCCTCTACGTGATGATCCTGCACGAGCTGGTGAGTGGCTGGATGGAGTACCAGAAGCAGATAGCCAAGCCGAAGAAGCAGGCGGGTCCAGTTTGGTCTTCTAGGTGAGTTAATGCCTATTTTGTTTCCAAAAGGTGAATAGCTCAGGTGCGTTTTGATGGGGAACATCGCCTTTTGTGTACGTGCATTGGTCCCTATAGATGTGTGCGTGTGTGTATCATCTGTTGTGTATTAATGCACAGAGGTAGGATTAAGGTCTGTTAATCTTTTGATCCTGTATTGTCTGAACATACTGTGCATTTGACACACTCACCGGATAAACATGCCCATGATTTAGGGCTTTTTTTTTTGTGGAAATGTGCTGTAACTCAGCATATTTCCCATGACTCAGGTTCCCAATCAACATACCTGGAAGACAAAAATGTGGGTAGCACAGGGAGTGATGCTTCACGCATGATATTCATCAATGAGGCACAAAACCTCTAGAGACTCTTTGCAAACGGAGTATTTCATGTTAAATCACTAGCGTGCATGTCACTATCTCGCCGTCTCCTCCCACTCTCTGGGCTGTGCCCACTACACTCATCCTGCCTTGTTTTCTGCCCAACAACAACAATGAACTGGAGAAATAAGGACGTAAAAGAAAAAAAATGCCGCATGTCCTTAAAATTCAGATAGGTTCCTGCAAACATTGTTCGTCTATTGTTTGCTTGTAATAATGTTTGGGTGTAATCACGGTCTTAATATTGTTGGGGTCTTATAATGAAAGCTGTCCTGACAGCTACTCATCGGCTGCGT
The DNA here is from genome assembly GCA_003697955.1 of Calidris pygmaea. Classification (NCBI taxonomy): domain Eukaryota; kingdom Metazoa; phylum Chordata; class Aves; order Charadriiformes; family Scolopacidae; genus Calidris; species Calidris pygmaea. The sequence goes on along the minus strand of QJSC01007477.1, from coordinate 241,022 downwards.
GGTTAGAGACTCGCGCCCTGGGACCCAAAATTCACCTCCTGCCAGACCCGAGGCAATGGCACGGCCAACACCTCCTGGCTTTGGACCTCAAAAGATGCCTGTGACCCAGTTTGCTCCAGGACTGGCAGCTGCAGCACGAGCGTGCAGGGTTTACAGCTCCCTCCTCATCCTAATCCCCTGCCGGGCAGCAATCCCAGCCCCAGCCTCACCTGGGGCTGCACAGACACCCCCCCAAAAGGTGTCTCCGTAGACGAGACCTCCGAGGGAAAGCAGTGCTGCGAGGATGGACCCGCACCTTGCTGAAAATCAGTCCCAGCCCCTCCGCCTGCAGTTCAGGGGTGAATTCTCTGGCTGAATTCCCAGAGCAGCAAAGCCGGACGGCACCTCGCGCGCTCTGGTTGTACAAGTAAAAGGATTTGCGCTGGGAAGGCAGCCATGGGTGGAGGCAGCTGCGGTGCAGAAATAGCTTGAGAGCGATGGGCCTGGCTGGATTATAATTGAGGTTAGAGGCAGATTTCCCGGGCTGTCTTCAAGGGGGAGGGCAGGGAGGCATCGGGAGATAACTTGCGCTGAGGTACTCCCATGATAGCAAAAGAATGTAATGCAGAAATCCTAATGGAATCACTTTATTTACCAGGGGCCACCAAACAACTTGCATCGAGCAGCCAGGAAAATGTCTTAGGACTGATCTTTTTTCTTTTCTTTTTTTTTTTTTTTTTTTAAGAGAACCTAAAAGAATTAGGTACCCATCAAAACCAACCATCTCTAGGGGCTGCCATCTATCCCAGCCTGATCTGGGGAGGTGGGACCAAGCTGGATGATTTTTTCAGGGCCTCACACCCTGGGGGCACCCCAGCTGTCTCCATGGGAGCTGGACACCCAGCCCACCCAGCCTGGGGTCACAGCGGGCTTTTCCCAGCCCTAAAACCTGCTCCTGCTGCTCCTCTGACTGACTCCAGCCACTCTGGGAAAGCAGAGCCACCGGTGTCACCATGTGTCACATGGATGGGTCACAGATTGTACCATAAACAGGTGATGCTCTGTGTCCCAGAGAACTGGGAAATTACAGGATGAGTTGGGATCGTCTCAGTGGAAGTAAGAATGTCCTGTGTGGACACCCTGAGCTCATACAGCCCTGCTGTGACAATGCAGAAGCTTTCTTGAGTGATCGGCTCTTGAGGTCGGGTTTCCCAGTGCTCAGAGAGCACAGCTGGAGCCAGATGTTCACCCTCCAGTATAGGCTTGGGCTTAGAAAACGCTCAGAAATGGTTGCCCACGTCTGCAGCCTGGTTCTCCAAAGAGTTCAAGCCATGGCTCAGCAGGGCAAGAAAGCTTCCTCGTGCCTCCCGTTAGGTCGGGAGCACCATGGCACCAAGCCAGCTCAAAAGTGAGGTTCACCCCAGCTGGTTTAATGCTGGACCAGGTACCAGCCCCCTCCCCCCCCTGCCCCAGCAGCCCAGTCTGCGCATCAGCTGCGAGAGGAGAGGTGGTTCTGCGCCAGCGTGAGAGCATAAAGCAAGCCGTGATACCGGCTTGGATTTAGTTGACAGAAAGCGGCTGTACGCCCACACCCGCCCCAGATTGAGCCTCGGGATCTGGGGCACCCAGCCGAGCTCAGCCCCGCTGGCAGCGGCGGGGGAGCCTGATGGCAGCTCCCCCCGGGCAGGCGGCCACCGACCCCCCCCCTCTCGCTGCTGGGAGGAATGAGAGCACGGGGCTGGTGCGGTCCGAGAGCCCAGGATTACTGACTTCTAGGAAGGATTCGTAGACTTTGCCAAGGAATTGACACCCCAAACCTTCCCCTAAGAGCTTAAACCTGAGAGAACAGCAAGGCAGACCTCCTTGGAAAAGATGGATGTAAGGCCACCCTGCTTCCCGGCACGGCCTGGAACTGGGCCAGGGCGCGGAGGTGAAGCTTCATCTCCTGCCACAGGGCCTGAGCTGCCACCTCTCCAGCCTATTTAAAGTAATTAACTCCAAAAGCAATTAGTTATAAAGCAGCAAGCTAATTAGGACATGGGAGAGCTGTCTCTTGACTGTAGCCTCAGCACAGGGCAGGGATTTCAGGGCTCTTCCTCCTTTCGTGGATGTTGAATAGTAACAAGCTCTGTTGTAAAGCAGCTTTTTCTCACATTCACAGCTTTCCCCCAGCTCTCTCTTCCCCCGCTCCTGGAGCGGCTGGCGGCTCCCCCACTCCTGGCCTCCATTCATCAGCCGCTCCTGGAGTCCCATGTCACTTCTGCTCTCCACCAGCCTCTCCTCTCTGTCCCCCTCCACCGCTTACGGACATGGCAGGGAATGATATCTGGGTGATTTTTATTGACAGAGCCAGCGGGGATCACAGGTGGAACATCTCTGAGCAGGGTCGAGAAAGAGGAGAGATCTCTAATGGGCAGCCCCGGAGATCACCAGAGCACTGCCTTTTTTGCAGGGGTGGGGAGGGGACGGGGAGGGGACGTGCTTCACCCAACATGGACTTCACTGCAAATTCCTACAGACACCGTTGTCCCCAACATCACCCTCTGCACTGGCAGGAGAACGTGCACATTCATCACACCAGTCTTTTGCAATCGCTAATTATAAAAATGGGTAGTGAAGGTGTTAGCCAGGAGGCAAGAGAGAAAAGGCTGGGACACAGTGCCCAGGAAGAGTAGAAATGCCCAGGGCAAGTGGGCCTGAGCGTTAAGTCATCCCTGAAGAGCCCGAGGTGGACATAGCACCCCTGCTCCTGCAGCCGAGCCAGCTCTGCTGGACTGTCCTGGGTGTCTCTGCATGTGGCGTGGTTGGTTCATGGCGTGGTTGGTTCACACTCTGGATAACCCCCCCGAGAACACGGACTGTGACGAGGGTGGCAAAACCCCAAAGAAGGGTGAGGTGTGCATGTTGTTTGGTTTAGTGTTTTTAAGGAAACCTGCTCAAAGGTATTTGAAGTTTTGGAGAGCCAAGGGGCTTGGTTTCTTCAGTGACCCATCTGGCCAGAGGGTCCCTGGGGCTCTGACAGGCTGTTTCTGGGGTTCTGAGCTCACATTTGTGCACTTGTAGTTCAGCAACTGTTTCCAAGACCTCCAGTAGCTGGGACAGAGAGGGCCCCCATTGCCATGTCAGATCCATGGGACAGACTCACCCACCCCTGGGTCTCTGCAGTCCAGGCACCTTGAGCTACAGGGTCTGCAGCAGGACCCAGCACTGGCATTTCTCTCAGCAGCAGCGATGGTGAGCCCCGTTCTGCTGATCAAAGTTCCCTGTCCTTTTGGGAGCCTCCACTAGATGCAGGAGATGTGCCTTGGCTCTGACCCACCCCAGTAATGATGTCTCACTTTTTGTTCCTCACCAGCAACGCCACCAGATCAACCCCCTCCAGCTTCTCCAGGCCTCTGGTCCACTCAGTGCGCAGGGAGAGGTACAGGGACTGGAGGAAACCGGGGCGGATCATCCGCAAAGCGTGAGGCTGCTTCTGCTGGGGAGCGTGAGGAAAGACTCCTGAGCCAGAGGCACTCATCCCTTGTGAGATCTGCACCGACTCACCACCTCACAGCAGCAGCGGCATGAGAGCATCCTCCAGGCACTGTGATCTGCAGCTTTCTCCTTTGCACCGAGCCTGGCACGACTGAGAAGCAACAAGCCCCTTCCTCCTGGAAACCCATCCCTACGTGGTGAGGAGCTGGGGTGGAGACACCTCTGAGAAGGAACGAGCTCCTTCCTCCTGAGAATCCAGCCCTATGTGGTGAGGAGCTGGGATGGAGACACCTCTGAGAAGGAAAGAGCCCCTTCCTCCTGGGAACCCATTCCTGCACGGTGAGGAGCTGGGGTGGAGACACCTCAGCCAGCAGCGGGATCTCTGGAGGTGGGACAAGGCTTTTTCCACCCAACACAACAAAGTGACTTTTCTTTCTTCTTCCCAAAAGGTTGAGTAGATTTTTTGGGGTAAGAATGAGATTTGCTCTTGCATGGGCAGCCCTGGGAAGCCTCTAAATGGTTTCAATCTCTTTTCCTTCTACCCAAGGACTGTGTGGCCAGTAAGCAGCATTTTCCAAAGCGGCTGGAATGTCTTTGGTGTCCAGTTTATCACCGTTCCCAGGACAACTTCCCTCCACTGGCGCACCCAGAAGTCACCACACTTTGGAAATGCTGGCTCCCCATTAAGTCTCATTCACTGAGCGTCTGTAGATATTTTTCTGCTTTTCTTCACTCTTATTAATTGAGTTACTCCGGGGCGGAAGGGGAAAGCGCCCTGAACCAGTGACTCAGAGTTATGCCACCAAATGCAATTTGCTGCCATGACCTCGCAATTAGATTTCTCTGGAGCGTTCCCAGCAGTCGAGCCAAATGTAAGAGCGACTTTCTAATGAGCAGATAGATGGGAAAGGATTACAATATTGCTCTTTTATTAGAGTCTATGTTTTAGGCATAAAATTAGATTTTAGAGGCAAAAGCCGCTTGTCGCATCCTGCCACCCCACGTAGCAGTTGTACCCAGGGTGGGAATCGCCGGGCGCTGGAGGGATTCTGACACTGAGCTCCGAACAGCAAACGTCCGTGGCCAAACCTCCTGCCTTATTTGCTGAACATAATGTTTGGCTCAAAAGCAGCCTGTTTTTCTCGTTGCCAACCATTTATAAGCCTGACTCAGGCTCACAGACGCATTATCCGGGAGCAGAGAGGGAAGGGAGTCGGAATAGATTATGCATTCATTATCCAGAAGTAGCCACCAGCTACAGTCGCGCATTTGTCTGCTGCTCAGTTGTTTGCAAACGGTTCCTGTCGGTTGACGCTGTGTTTGTTCAGTCGCCCACGGCAGGAGTCACCTGGGCCAAGGCAGAGCCCTGCACCCGGGCGGCCAGAGCCCCGCGCCGCAAAGAGGGGATGTGATTCATCTCCTCCAAAGTCAAATATCAAAAGAAACCTGGCCCAACCGTGCCCTTGAAGTGGGCAATCCTCTCTCCCAGGCAGGCTGGTTAAGTAACTGGGAAGTAGACCTCTACTCTTAGGGGAGATGAAGTTTTTTTTCACAGTAGAAATTCTTTCCTGTGAGGGTGGTGAGGCACTGGAACAGGTTGCCCAGAGAAGTTGTGGATGCCCCATCCCTGGAGGTGTTTAAGGTCAGGCTGGATGGGGCTTTGAGCAACCTGCTCTAGACAGAAGTGGGCCTGCCAAGGACAGGGGGGTTGGAACTTGATGGTCTTTAATGTCCCTTCCAACTCTAACCATTGTATGCTTCTATGATTCTATTTTGCCTTGTGTTCAGATATTTTTGGAAAAGGAGATAGGAGTAGCAATTAACAGTTTCTGCCCATTTCGAAGCATAAACTCTCTGCAAAGTGGTGCCTCAGCTCTGAGACACTGTGGCTATTTCCCAAGGCATCCACTGGCTATCCCAGTACGTGCAGGTACATCCTCGGGTAACAGACCAACAAATGGAGAAGGTGGCAGGAGGAAAAATATTCAGAAAACATTTCCGGGTGGTGGGGGGCTTTGGTTTCCTCGAGCTGAGTCCCCTCTGGTCTTATAGGGGACGTGCAGCTGGTTGTTCTCCCTGCTCTTCTGCTAGAACGTGTGTGAATTTGCTGGGAGCGCTTGTTGTGCAAAAAGTGTTTCAATTAATTACTGAAGTGGTGCAGGAGAGGACTGGCCTCACTGCACAAGGTGGGTTCTCAGCCTCAATGGGACAGATGGACCTGAATGGGGCAGGCAGATGTCCTGACTGCTGCACCCTCCAGGAACGGTGGGGGACAGGAATGTCTTGCTCTGCTGATCACATGCTGGATTTATTCCTGTAAATATCCTCATGTTTACTTCCAATAAACTCTTTTACATATATGGTGTTTAGACTGTCTCCGTTCTCATTCAAGCCTTGCACCTCTCTCTGCTCATTTTGGCTTTCCCAGCCTGGGATCCAGCAAAGGCGGTGGCTGGAAGCCCACCCCAGAGGGACAGCTGGGGGTGTAAGGGGTGATCCAGTATGGCTGAAAGCATCTTTGATGCTGAATTTATAGCAAAAATGTTTGTTCTCTTGTTCTTTATGCAGAGGAACACAGGACTGCAAACCAGAGCCTTGTTTTGGATGGTTGTAGGCTTTGCTTTGGTTTTTTTGCAAATATGCAAGTTGATCTGCAGCTCTGATGGAGAAAGCTCTGCCCAAGAAACGCACACCATGGTGGGAGCTGATGGCGGCACAGAGCTTGGCGTCCACCAGTCTTCAGCAGTGTGGACCCCCAGAGACCTGAGGGAGCGATACAACCCAATGGCCTGAGTCCAGACCCCATCGGGGTCTCAACTACAAGTGGGTATTTGCACAATTAACTGGGTTGATCGAAGGTGCAGGCTAACAAGGAAGGCAACCACCTTCCATCTGTCTGCTGAGGTAACCTAAGTAAATCCCCTGGGGGGTTTGGGTCTGATTCCACGCTCTCCTCTGTTGCCCCACAGCACCCTGGGACCCACATCTACCCTCCGTGCAGGGGAAGTGAGTGACTCCTCAGGGAGGAAGTGCTGTGGTGACGCCATGATACACAAGAAATGACTCTGAACAGGAACTCCGGAGATGACACCCCGTGCACTCCAGCCAGCAACATCTCCAACACTCAACCAGCACCGCTGCTGTGCTCAGCCATGCTCTTTATTATAAAAATATAAAGGAACAGCCCCCTCATCCCCCCAAAAAAAGAAATGAAGACAGTGCTTACCATAAGCCCCACACCACAACACGCAGCACTTCTCCTCTGTGTTGCGCAGCACGATGGAAGGAAGTCACCTCTTATGGCTTCAGATGGTGTCAGATGAAGTCCCAGGGCAGGAGGCTGCGGGGGCTGTTGGCTCTGCTCTAAATAGACTCCGTGGGCTGGAGGCTGTATGATAAAACCGCGCTTTTCTTAGAAACTTCCCTTTTGGCTTGAAACGGTTCTGAGAAATTTCCAACCCTTCCATGGTGGGCCAGCGAAAGCCCCACTCACCCTGGTGCTGGTCACTGGCAGGAGCCTTCAGGGAGGTTTTAAAACATCAAGTTTTGACCATCCATGGAGTAACCTTCTTGCAGGGGCTGTTTCCATCTCATCCCAAAGAGTTCATTGGGATCGAGCACCGGGATTTCACCCTCTGGGCTTTTAACCTCAGCTGTGGATGTTGTCCTGCACCACGGAGAGAAGGGTTTGTTCAAGTCAGAGCTGGGGCCAGTGAGTTTCTCAAGTTGGGCTCGGACCAGAAGACCGCCGGAGTCAACACACCAGGGATCATCTTCTGAGTATCTCAACAAAGCCCTTTGTGGGTTTTCTTTTTCTTGAGAAAGAGGAAGGGAGGCAGTTTCAGAAATTCACATTTTCTCACCTAGAGTATGACGCTTATTGGAGTATTTGGTGTGACTCAGAGGCACTCCTCCCCATCCAGATCTTGTGATCCCATTGAATCTGCAGCTTTTACTGATCTAAAACAGCACCCCAAACCTGCTGGATTTAAAGGCTGCAGCTGAGGTCTTGGCCAGCGTTAGACGGGGGAGCTGAAGTATTTCACACCCTTTGGTGTGAAATACTGCCTTTGAGGTTACAGCTACCCACAATTATTAGCGTCTACAGTACTCAGAAACCCCAAATGACCATCCAGCTCACCCTACGTGTCCCCACTATTGTGGTTGCCGACGTGCCGGCACCCCAGCAGTTTGGGGGAGCAGCGTGACCTCGGTCCCGCTGAGCTCTGTGCCTCTCGATGCCTCCTGCTGTGCCTGGGCCCTGGTGCTCGGTGGTCGGGCTACGTTTCGCCTGCATCCTTGACTTGCCGGGACTGTGCTCCGCTCACCGGCATCTCCCAGACCTTCCCCTGGTGACGGCAACCCCAGAGGCTCCAGCTTTTGGAGGATTTTGAGGAAAAAGCAAGCTGTTCTCATAAATCAGCTGCTGCTTTTCCTGCCTGCAGTATCACTATCAAGATCTCCTTTCCACTGTACAGCCAGGGCTCACTGCACCCTTTTCCTGCCCACCAGTTCTTCTTCTCTCAGCGACTCCGAAGGATCTCAGGTACTTCTGCTGCCGTTCCACCAGCAGCACCACGGGCTGACCCTCGTGGGGGGACGGGGTAAGTCGCCCCTGTGGCTGCGTACGATGGTTTATTGATTTTCTGTTTTAACGGGAATCAGCTTCTGAAGGCAAAACTCTTCATGGGAGTAATCCTGTGCGATGCTGTTGAGGTTTCATAAGGGCTAAAAAAAGTGAGGGGTCTTTTTTTTTTTTTTTTACATAAAGAGCAAGAAAAATTCCTGTAGTGCTGAGACACACGGCTGGATGCTGGTCCCGATTCCTCCGCTTCACATCCAGATTAGCTCTAACTCTGCTGCTGTTTTCCAGGTAAGTGTGTGGCTAATGACTTGTATGATTCACCTTCAAGTTAAGTAAAAATTAACTCTTTTTTTCTGCTTTGTCTTCTTAAGTTAAAGTAGACTTCAAACTTTTGAGTAATTCTTGGGTGTTTTCTTCTTACTGCTCAAAATTTCTGCTCTCAGAGTACAGATCCTCTGCCTCTTTCATTAAGAAATTATTGCATATATTAAAACTTGCTTTCTAAAGAGTGGGCATCCACCTTGTGGATTTTTGTCACCCTGAGAGCTGAGCTGGTTGTTGCTGCCGCAGGGGTTCAGTTTGGGGTAGAAAAGAAAGGATCCCCTTGTCACCAGCATGGCTGCTGTCTGCAACGGGATGGGATTTCTGGAGCTTTGTGGATGGTGTTGCCAGAAGGCAGCAACAAACCATTATTAAAAAGTCTTTAAGTTGGAAAGATTCACTTTTGGGGGAAAGTAGTGAAAGATAGAGGAAAGCAAACAGCTAATGGCTGCGATAGCCATAGATGTTCTCTGTGTTAGAAGCCACTGTCTATAGCTGATGACTTAGCAGATAATAATCAGCATTCCCAGGTCTCCTGGGTTAGACTCCCAGTTAAAGGCTAGATTAAGGAATTGCACCCTGTTTCAGCCAGGCTTGGGGAAGCCCTGGTGAGGACCAGCTGGTTCTCAATCCCCCCTGAGCTGTTCAAGCCACGTTTCTTCATCAGTCCCCCCGGTGAACACAGGAAGGTGCAGTTTAATTGCAAGTTTCTCTGTCTCTCCAAAGCCAGGAGAGACCGAAGTTTATAGACTCTGTCTATAAACATATCAGCCGTAAAAATGCCCTCAAACCTGTTTTCTCCCCAGGGTCTGTCCCACATGGCTTGGGATGGCAGGACTGTGACTGTAGCAGGGCAGGCTGAGAGCATCTTCCTAGAAATGGCTCATTACGTGGAGCCATTATCCCAAAGTGGCCCCGAGCATTTTGGGGAGATGCTGGGTTGCAACATGGTCATACCCCAAAGACAGAGCAAGCAAGGATGGGTACAAGAGCCAGGGTGTAAATTCAAGTGCTTAAACATAAAAAGTGTCTGATCTGAAAATTATCTACATGTAAGGCTCCCAAATGGCCAGGGAAGTGTTTTACTGCTGGTGAGACACCAACGGGCTTAAAAGCTGTGTCCCATAAGGGACAGGCTTGGTGCCTGCCAGGCAGAGCTCGGTGCTGACGTGACGGTCTCACTCCTCACCCCACCACTGATCTGGCCAACAGGAGCCTGGCACAATGTTGGGTCACCCCGTGGTTATGGTTGTGCTCAATGGAAAGAGCAGCTTTGGAGGATGCTGTACCCTCCACCAGTCTCCCAACTTTTGGTGCTGCTGGCGATGAAGACGTGTCTAAAGGGCGCAAGATGGAGGGAGCAGCATCAGCCACCCACCCTGTGGTCCTCCCTCTAGGAGAGAGACCCAACTCTTGCAGCAGAGACACTTCCTTCACCAGGCTGTGAATAAACAGCAGCATCTCATACCCAACGGGGTGTCCTGCTTGGTGGGAGAGTGGGAGAAGTTTGGGTATGGCAGCGAGCAAGGAGGAGGGAGCGTGCACGGGGCTGCTCTGCCTGCAAGGCTGGGAAGGTCGGTGAGCCACTTGCCAGCGGCGCTGCAACAGCCCTGGCTGAAATAATTGCAGTGTGGGTGATGCTGGGATCTCTCTCGTGATTTTAAATGCAGAGGCTTTTGGAGCCAAGCAGTAACAGCATCATCTCTTTCATCTTGCCCCCACCAGCAGTCAGTAGCGGGGAACAATTAAGCTGCTCCTGCGGTTCCTTTGTAGCCCTTTCACTTTCCTTTGCAGCACAATCAGAGAAAGTCAAGCTGAGTGCAGCAGGTTTGAGTCTGATTCCCACGAGGTCGTATATTTGTGTGTGAAAAGCAAGACTTGGCCCCTTGCACCTGCCAGGCCTTCTGCTGTGGAGGGTGGGATAAATCGTGGTCAGCTTTTGGCCACACACCTTTAGGATCAGGGAGCATTTGGAAACCTGCCTCTCCTGCTTCGGCCACTGTTGCCTCTGAGCCAGCTCAGCCTTAAGATGATGACTTTGGGTGGTTTCACTGCTTTCTCTTTTCCACCCCACCCCTTGCAGGTCAGCACAGAGGGTTCTCCAAAGTCCTTGGAGCTGCCGGCCTCCCTCACCCTCATGAACACCAGCTCGGACTGCAAGCCCCAGGGGCTGCACCCCTCCATCCCTGCCCTGGGGACCCTTCTCCTGCTGGGCTGCATTGTGCTGAACGGCATGAGCTTCTGGGTGTTCTACTTCCGCATCAAGCAGTGGGATTCAGGCATGATCCTGCAGGTCAGCCTGGTCCTGGGAGATATCCTGATCATCCCTGTTGCTCCACTCAGGATTTCCTACCTCAGCCTCAGCAACCAGTGGCCATTTGGGCAGTTTCTCTGCCAGTTCGAAGTCTTCCTGCACGGTGTCCACGTGTACAGCAGCATCTATTTCTTGACTCTCATCTGCATTCACCGGTACTTTGTCGTTGTACGGTACAAGAGCAATTCCATCTGGAAGAAGAAGAGCTTCTTGAAAAAGCTATGCTTATTTGTCTGGTTTGTCCTCTTCATCCAAGGGCTGCCTTTCTTCTTCCTCCTCAAAACTTCAGTTGTTGATGGCTCAACAGTATGCCTAAATATTCACCAGTCAGAGTTGTCCTCTGTTTACTACTTCTACAACATGGTTTTGGTTGTGCTCTCTTTCCTCCTGCCCTTTGCCATTGCCTTGACTTTCGGAGCCCTGTTGGGAGCGGCCATTGCTAAAGTGACAAAGAAAAGCTCCAGAGGGAAAAAGATGAAAAGCAGATCTTTGCAGATGATAATAGTGTCTCTGGTGATTTTTGCCATCTGCTTTGGTCCCCTGCACATCTGCAGGACCATCGGTGTCATTGTGAAGTACTACGACATGTCTTGCAAGCTCTTGCACCAAGTAGAAGTTGCCTACTACACCAGCTGGGTGTTCACCATGGCAAACACCTGCCTGGATCCCCTGATTTATGTGTTTGCTAATGAGAAGTTTAAGAAGAGCTTTGCTGACTCCTTTCGGAAACGCTGGGCCAACAAAGCAAGTGTGAAAGGTCCAGGAGCCACCCGAGACTTTCCCGGTGAATCCCTTGGGGTGGCTGTTGAAGACCCAGACTCTGAGCTTCCTCCTCCTCCCCCTGTTGTACCCCAAGTCCCCAGAGCTACCGGGAGCAGCGCTGCAGGAGTTCCAGGCTTTCCCTGTGTTCATCCAGAGTTATCGAGGGGTTATTCCTGCAGGCAGGGACCTCCTGGGCTCTAAGGAAGCTCCAACTACGCACTGCTCCTGCAAGTACCTGCTGGTGGCCGGATCTCCCAAACATGGGCTCCTTTACACTGCTGAAGTGACCAAACATTGTTGGGTACAAGGGAGAAGCAGGAGGAGAATTTACACGTGAAACCATAAATTATTAGAAAGTCCAGTGAAAACTGCCATGAATTTCCTGCCTGTGAATATTTTTTGTTTTCTCTTTTCCATCAGGAGCAGGGTCTGTGTGAGTGCCCAGCCGAGGAGCGTGCAGGTCTGAGTCCAGCACCCCGGCACAGGGGGAAATAACCCATGTTATTTTTCAGGCAACTGGTTGTCCCTTGGGCACCCAGAAGCTGGCAGCTCCCCAGCCCTGGAGGCAATCCCTGAGTGCCGTTGTGATGGGACCAGATGCACTCTTACCCACCAGTTGGCTTTTTCCAGATGAATGTAAGAGGAGATAAATGCTGGACCATGGATGATCATTACAGCAGGGACATGCACGGATGGGGAAAGGTGCTTTCTCAGCCTGATAGGAAACCAAAATTCAGTCTGTTAGAAAATCCTGAGAAACAGCAGTTATTCCCAGAAACACTGGTTTGAAAGCCTGGAAGGAGCAGCCTCCATCTTGCCCTCAATGGCAGCCAGGGAAGAACAAGGCCTCTTACAAGAGTATGAGTGAAGGATGGAGAAACCTGGAGATGAAAAGCAAAGCTGGTGCCCATTTTGCTTTGGCGTGTTGACTGGTTCCCATGAAGCTGAAGGTGAGCAGGGACAGACCTTGGCCTGCTGCCTGCTCTCATTCAAATGTCCCTTTCTCTTGTGGCAGGAAACCAACCTGGTGGTCTTCTCCTTCCTCCACTGCCTGATGGAGATGGGTGCCTGAGCCCTGAGAGCCTGACAGCCCCAGGACAAGTGGCTTCTCCTTCCAGGTGGTGGGAAGTGGCCACTCTCTGCTGCTAGGGGAAGCAGGAGGGGAGGGAGCAGAGGGAGAGGAAGAGACTGAGCTCATGGGGACAAAACTGAGACAGAGGATTTGTGGGAGGCAGCATTTCTTGGGCTGGCCAGGGTTTCTACAGATCAGAAATACAACATAACTTTTAAAAATATAATTTTGTGGGGGGAGAGGGGCTCCTGTAACCCTGTGTTCCACACTGGAGGATGCAAGAGGGCAGTGCTGGGGGCACCGGTTGCACGAGCTTCCAACTGGAGTGTCATCATGGAAAGTGAGGTGTAATAATGGCATCACAAAGCTGTGAGGTCATTCCCTCCAGTGCCTTCAGCCCTTCCCCTGCCTCCATTTGCCTCCCCGTCACAGACCCAGCTGAGGAGAGCAGTGCTGGGTCAGTGCAGGCCACCTTCGAGCCAGATTTCATGTTGTTGTGGTGTTGCCAACTGTGGGCAACGGAGTGAGTGCTGTAGCCAGGGGCCAGAGAGAGGAGGTTCTCTTCTAGTTAAGGCAACAGCTTGGAAGCCCAGGGTTTATTTTTAGGCTTCACTGTAAACTTACTCCATGAGCGTGACACCGGATCCATGTTTCACTTCCCCATCTCTCAAATCCCTCTAAGTGGCCTTTTCTGTCTTGCCTCTTTCAAGAGAAAACCCACAGTTACAGAGAGTACCCGCAATTTGTTTTTTGTATCAGCAAAGCCAGGCAGAGAGATCTTGGTTTTGCCTGGGTTTTCTGAAAAAGGCTATAGTAAGTGCTGCCATTAGGACAACAAGGAGAAAATTCACATCTCCTAAGAGGAGCTGGGCTGTAGTCGGGATTTCCATCGAGGTTTTGTCTCCCAGTGCCCCACTTCAGTTTGGATTTGGGTATCTTGGCTGCTGGATCTGCCCCTGTGGCCACCTCTGGAGGCACAGCCTGTGCCAGCAGAGCACTTGTGGGTTGCCAGCAAGTCCTCAGGGCGGGTGGTGGGTGCCATATTGGTGTCCCCCGTGAGGAGGGATGTGGTGAACTTCCCCGGCACCCATCGTGCTGATGGCAACGAAGTGAGGTGTGGGAGGGCGACTGTTTGTGGGGTTTTGGTGCAGAAAGGCGGCTTGGAGGGGTCTGTTCTAATGTCACCCAACAAATAATGTGCTTATCCTAGAAACCGGTATCAAGGGCAGGGTAGAAGTGACTCAGAGGTTCCTTTTCTAACTTGGCTTCTCTCTACTAATTAATTCTTTGACTAATCCCCACCCACCTGCCTCAGCAGGGGTTGCTGCAAAGCTTAATTGAATTTGTGTCTATAAAGCATCTTGCACGCTCAGAGGAAAGGTGGTGTTCCCTGCTGTTAGTGGCACTCTTGACACACAAATCTTGGTGCAAAGCCCAGGCTGGCTGCAGAGCCCTGCCTCGCGTGGGTGGCAGCACACAGCAGCTTGGTTTCGGGGTCTTGCTTAGAGGAGGAAACACTTTTGTGTTATTGATTTGGTGCGTAAATAAGGGGGCATTTCTATATGTCTGTGGAAAAGGTGGCTGTCCCTGTCCGCGATCACAGCGTTTGCCAAAGTGCCCAGCAAAAAGATGAAGCCTCGTATTTCAAAACCCAGGTGAGCAAGTGATGGTGAGGAACTGAATCGGGATAATCCCATTTTATTCCACCAGGGAGCATAACTCTAATGATTTTGATGCTAAACTCTTCTCTGGGTCAACATTCACCATTCTATTCTTAACTATTCTGCCAGTTAGTAATTCACTTGGGACAACCAGCTTTAAAACCCATGGTTGTTCAGGCAAGCGCAGATGTGGCAAATAATCAGGAACTAAACCGTATCTGCAGTTCTGCAGGTGACTATGTCTCATCCTACATTTAAAACCCCAAACCTACCCTAAGCACCACCACAAAATCCTATTGTCTTTCCTTGGTTTGAGCAGTTCCTGTGTATTTAGTAACTCCAGTCAAGTCATCTCATTCCAGACATGTTTGATTTGAAGAAACTTTTGGGAATGTGGTCCCTGTTCACTTGCTTGTGAGGAAAATGATTTTAAGCTTTTAATATTTTAAGGTGATTTTCTTAGGCCTTTCTGAGATGAGCTCACGTGCTCATGAGGAGTATGACCATACCATTACTTGGTTAAAAACAGATTATCACTGCTCGGTAGCTGCATCTTTACTGGATCTGGTCCTCTCACCCTGAAGGAACAAGACTTGCCCCGGGCACCAAAGATCTGGTTCACAAGGGAATTGCAGCTGGTTTTCACCTTTGAGCAAAGAAGAAGATCCCGATGGCTTTAGGTCACTGGCCTCTGCCGCTTTCAGGTTTCCAGATCTTGACATTTTGATCTTTTCCAACTTGATTTCAGCTGACATTGGTTCCCACCGGCCCCAAGGCCTGGTTCACCCCCAAAATGTGGCTGAGGGCTGAGATTGGAAAATGGGGATCAACCAACTCTCCAGAGCTGGGCAGAAGAGGAAAGGGAAGCTTGAGTGCAGCATAAGCATTAAAGGCCATGGCCGGTGATGAACACTCACCTGCAGGTTGGCTCACACGTGGAAGTCACTACTCTGGACTGACTGATCCCTCACCTGCTCAAGGAGGTGGATTACCACCACCCGTTCTGCACACACTGGCGTGTGTGAGCCCTGCAGAGGTTGCTGACCCTCTCACAGGGCCACAATGTGAGATCCCTGTTGTTAAAATGCACAGAAACAGCCTGTGATTTCCATAATATTCCCCAGAGAGATATTTTCTTTTGAGGCAAGGAAAGAGCCATCAGGTCCTCACTCACCGCGCACATGTGCTCATTCACTGCCTGAGCTCATATGAATGGTGATGACCAAGGGAATAGGATTTATAATCCTACTACTGGTCTCCGAAATCCTCCTGACTGTTTAGAAAATGGCTGTTGGTGGTGGTGTGATGGATCTCAGCTGGGCTAGGATGGACCCCACCATGGCAGGGCTGCAGGAGCACATGCGGTGCCGTTTTGGTGACTTGGGTCCTTGCACTCATGAGTGAGAGACGGGCAAATAAACAAATGAAGTCTGACTTGAGCATTGCAGCTGGTTTTCTGTAGAGCGTGATGATCTTCTGGAAAAGCCCTGGTGAACCCAGGCCCAGAAAAACCACCATGGCACCAAGTCCCACTGTATGACCTGGTAATGTGTACGTCCTGGTCCCATGTTGATCCAGCAGCTTTAGATTTTGATATTTAAGCTCATGGAGCAGCACAGCAAAGGTGGTGCTGGGGGAGAGAAGCTTGTTAAAAGACTATAAACCATGGAAATATCTTGGAGCGTGGGCAGATAGTGCCTTTCCATGGTGCACCTGGGTTCAACTTCTGGATTAAGCCAGTGGTTTCTTCCCAGAAGACACCAAACCCAAACCATGTGCTTTGCAAAGTGCAGCAGCACTCCCTTGAGATTTGCACTCTACAGTTTTGCACTTCATGGTGTGTTGCACTGAGCTTTGGCTCGAATGGTGCTGCAGCACACATGGGAGCAGGGGTGTTATGAACATGTCCTACTCCCAAGGCTGCAGAGCCACCCCTTAATGTTTCAGCAGAAAGCTATCACTTAGGGTGCAAACACTTCATTCTGCAGATTCCGTGGTTTCCCCACAACCCTTTCTTCTCCAGGGATATATCAACCTATCGGCATATTAAACAAGATGCTGGACGATGAGCTATTGGGAGGTTTTCTCATGAGGTCAGAGCCCTTGTGAGCATTTCCAGTGGTCACCCGTAGGAGGAAGGACCTGCTGACGCAGGGCTGGGGAAAGCCCTCAGCTTCGCCCTGCTGCACAGGGCTGGGGATCCATTTCATCCATTATATTAGGATCCTGGCAACACCAATCTGGCGTGTGGGCAGCCCGCACTGCCAGAGCCTGCCTGCCCAGCAGGAACGATGGCCACTTACCCACGTTTTTAGCTGGTGACTTGCAAATGTGCTTCCTGTTTATGAGATGATAAAATCTACCCACAGCCTGGATGAACACGCCATGCCAGAGCTCAGCTCAGCCCAGACCCCTCTCGTGGCATTGACTGGCTCGTGAAAGCTTTCTTCCTCTTCCAAAGAGTGGTTGATGTGGGAAGGCACCTCTGGAGGTCATCAGGTCCAACCCCCCCTGCTCAATCAGGGTCACCCAGAGGTAGATGCCCAGGACCATGTCCTGGGCAATGGACCATGTCCATCATCCCAGCCCCAATCCCACCAGATGGACCACATAGGCCTGAGGAGGTGCTACAGACACCATCCAGCTCACGTGGTCCAAGGCAATGGATCACGTCCATCGCCCCAGCCCCTCTCCCACCAGATGGACCATGTAGGCCTTCGGGCCCCGTGGAGCTGGGAGGAAAAGCTGGGTTGAGCACCAGGAAAAAGGGGGAGAAAGCATCGTGGGTGGGGATTTTGATGGTTTTATTTGCTGTTAGAGCTGAGGTTTTGAGTCCTGAGCAGAGACTTCTGTTGGCCATGGGGGTCGGCACATGGCCCTGCTGCTGTCCCGGCCCTCCTTTCTCCAGCTGCCAGGACTTTCTTCTGTCATCCCTGGTGTGGTGGCTTCTTGGTGGGCATGACAGAGTCCTGGGAGCTGCCGGCCTCCCTCTGGAGAGGGCACCGGGGCCCCGAGAAGAGCAGCCCTTGCCCCAGCTGGGAGCAGAGGCTCCGGCCGCAGCCTCCCCCGGCTCCCGCTGCAGCTCCTCGGCCTCCGGGCCGGTCGGGGGCAGGAGTCCCACCTCGGGAGGCCATGGGGCTGGTGCCGGCCCTGGGTCTGCACTCCTGTCCCCTCAGATGGCAGCCCAGCCCGTGCTGCTCACAAGGGAGACCTCCCCTCTCTTGTAGAAGCCAGCAGAGGTGCTTCTGGCCACGAGGTTGCCCTCCCAACTCTCCTGGGGCGCAGCCCAGCTTGTGGTGGCCTCAGGGCTGCGCTCCTGCCACCAGCTGAAGACAGCAGATCCGCTGAAGTCCTCAGGGCTGTCCTCCATTTTGCTGGCAGCACGGCACTCGTCCTGCAGCAGGATCTTGTGGTCTGGCCTCCTCAACTGCTCCGCCGTGAATTTAATGAATCCTTGCACAAACACAATCGTGCAGATTTCCACGTTGCCCTGCAGCACCTCAACCAGGTGTCCTTCATGCAGGCCGTAGACGGGCAGGGTGCTCAGGAATATCTCCTCCAGCGTGAGCGCCTGAGGAGGCTCTTCCTCAAAGATGTGGCCCAGCTCCTGAGGCAGCCAGGGCTCCAGGAGCTGCAGCAGGGCTGGGTGCTTCCCAAAAAGGCTCCCCCAGTCCATGGCATGAAGGCAGCCCACAAAATCTGCATCCCAGTTCCATTCCTGGTGTTCTCGGGATGCTCCTCCTGATGGTGGCAGTCCATAAGTCCCATCATCTTGGGCCTTGCCCAAGGATGCTGCAGGTGGTCTTTATGGTGTCCACCTCAAATGTGTGCCCCCACAGCAAGTGCCGGATGATCATCACCCTCCTCCTGCAGTTGGGGCACTCGGGCTTGGTCTCTGCCCCCTGCCTGATAGGGCTGAAACAGAAGCGGTGGTCACATCGTGTGGGACAGGCTGTGTTGTCCCAGGTGTCAAGGCAGAGGGGGCAGAGGTCTTCCTAGGCCATGGCCATGTTCATCACATGCTGCAGTGGGCTGTAGAGAGGTGGTGGGGACGGACGTCTCCTCTGGGACGCTGCAGCGGCAGGTGTCCTACTAGAAGAGGAGGAGAGGCCATGGTCATGGCCTGGCCCAGGGAGGGGTGGGAGAGAAACCCAGGTCCCTCGAGAAGGAGCTAACCCCAACCATCCTCGCCCACAGCACTCGCTCCAGCAGCCCTGGCACAAACCTTGGGGCTTACATCAACATCACTGCCCGCTCCATCCCCCACATCTTCTGTTCTGTGCTTGGCATCGGTGCTTCAGGCCAGCCCCCTGGGCCTTGGCTGTGGCTTCCCAGGGCCCCATCAGTCCCCTTGGGCCTGAGGTGGGTCACATCTCCAGGAACACAGAGCAAGAGGGTTCCTGGTGATCCCAGCATAAGAAGAAGCCCAGAACACAGCGCTGTGGCCTCAGCAGAGCTGAATCTCCTTGAGGACCACTTCCCTCCACCAACTGGCAATACTTTGTCTAAGGCAGCCCAGGTGGGCATTAGTGCTCTTTGCAGCAAGGGTATGTTCCTGGCTCATGTGCAACTTAGGGTCCCCCAGGTCCTTTTCTTGCCAAGCTGCTTTCCAGCTGGGTGGCTCCCAGCATATATTGGTGCTCGGGGTTGTTCCTCCCCAGGGGCAGGACTTCTTCTCCTCCTTGTTGAACTTCAGGAGATTCCTGAAGCCCATTTCTCCAGCCTCTCCAGGTCCCTCTGGATGGCAGCGTGACCGTCTGGCATATCAGTCACATCTTCCAGTTTGGTATCATCAGTAAAAATTGCTGGGAGTCCACATTGCCCCATCATCCCGATCCTTAACGAAGATGTTAAAGAGGACTTGATCCAGGATTCCCAGCTCATCCAGCAGCTCAAAACCCGACAGCTGAGGCTCCAAATCACAAAATCAGCTTTGAAATTCCTGAGGGGATGAGCTGCGCTTTCAAGTTTGTCTCTGCACCCAAAACACCTGGAAAATGGATTTAGGAAAATATGAGGGTCATTGAGGGTTACTTGCAGGGAGTTGGAAGCTGAAATGCCGTGTCCCTTGAGACCTGCCAACCAGGAGCTTTGTGGTGGCTTTTCCTGCTTCCAACACAAACCAAGGTGTCTTTCAAAGCTCCTGTCCTGGTGGGAGGACTCTGGAGCCAGCCAGCACCTCTGGGGCTGCTTGCTGCTGGAGGGTCATGCAGAGTCAATGTTTGCAAAAGGGATTTGTGTGAAAAGATGCCTTTAAATGTTCCCGGCACTATTTTTGGTTAAAAATAAAACAAAAATTCACTGAAACCTGCCCCACTGGCCTCTCTTCAACCTCACGCTGGGCTGACTTGTGGCACCCGCTGGGGTCAGTCCCCACCAAAACCAGCACAAAACCAACCCAAACCCACTTCTACAGGTAAAGGAGCGATGGCTGGCTGCCTTGCACCTCGGCTTCTGTCTAGAAGAAGTCAAGGTTTCTTTGCTCCCCGTTATCAGCTGCGGCTGCACCCTGTCAACCCGCTGGGGTCCAGGTTGGGGCTGGTGTGTGGGGCTGACCAGCGTGGTCCTGCGGGGAGCAGCATCGCCCCGACGTGCCCTGAGCAGGCGAGGGCTGGTCCACGCTGGCACCTCACTGCCCCAGGCCAGGTACCAGCCTTTCCAAGCCCAGCCCAGCTGAAAAAGGATTAGCCAAAGCAATCGGTGCCAGTCACCATCATCATGGGACTGGCAGGCAGGTCCCCAGGGCATGTCCCTCCCCAGGAGCAGCACGGGGAAGCCCTGGGCCATCATCACGGGACAGAGACGTGCTGCTTCTTGCTTGCAGTCAGCAGCAACTGAGGACATCCCTTGCCCAAGCCCAGCACTGCAAGGTGATGCCTGCTCGGGTACCCACACGGCTGGAGAAAACACAGGTCACGTCTGTGGAAAGGGACAGCAGAGGACGAAGAGAAGCCATGTTTGGGCCTGGAGGGAGCTGGTGTTCTGCCTCAGGAGAAAATAACCAAGACACGGATGTTTGTAACCGCACCAAGGAGCTGGGGGGGAACAAAGGCCAAATGGGCACCGTGCAGCTCCTGGGGCTCTGTTTGGTGCTGGCTGCCCCACAGAGCTTCCCCCCAGCCAGGGGGAATCTGGCTCGGAGAGGAGGAGAGGTGTGAAACCCCACCGTGGCCCCAGCACCTCATCCAGGTGGCTGCAAGGCCACATTGTGCCATGCCTCAGTTTTCCTCCCTGCCCTCATCTCCTGAAGTTTGTCACCCATCCTTGAGGATGGGGAGCTGTGGGAGGGATTTATCCCTCTGCTTGGGAAAGCTTCAGGGTTGGGGGCCCTGACCCCATCCCAGGCCATTTCCCACTCCCAAGGGCTGTATCAAACTGCCCCCAATCCCTGCTGGGGAAGGTGTGGGTGTGGGATGGAAGGTGATCATCTCCTGGAGCTGTTGAGGAAGGTGTAGGATGGAGAATGATCATCCTCCTACTTCTGCTGGGGAAGGTGTGGGTGTGGGATGGAGAGCAATCATCCTTCTACTACTGCTCAGGAAGGTGTGGGATGGAGGATGGTTATTCCCTGCAGCTGTTGGGGAAGATGTGGGATGGAGAGTGGTCACCCTTCTACTACTGCTGGGGAAGGTGTGGGTGTGGGATGGAGGGTGATCATCACCTGCAGCTGGAGGTGCTGCCTGAGGACACTAACTCCCAGGGGAGGGACCAGCCCTGGCCAGCCCAGGCTGTGAGCACCAGGACTAGGCTGGCTGTGGGCTTTGCTCCAAACTGGGGCTCATCATGTTTTGCGATCTGGGGGGAACGGGTGGACCCCCCCCCCAAGGGGTAAGGATGACACTGGCACTGAAGGATGGAGGGCATTGCTCTTCCTCGAGCTTCCCTGGTGCCTGCTTCCACCCCTCTAGGCTACCCTCCTCTTCCTCCTGCCCAGCCCCAGGGAGGCTGAAGCAGGTCTGGATCCGCACGTGGAGTTGTCCTCGGTCCTCATGGGGGACCCTCTGCACCTCCAAGGGCTGCCCTCACTGCCACCACCCAGCCCGGTCACCCTGGCCAGGGCAAGATGAGCACATATTTACTTTGACCTGATCAAATGAGGAGCTGCGCCCTTCCCACCCTGCTGCAGGTAAGACCAGAGATAGGAGATGCTGGAGACACCATAGCTCTGGGAGTGTCCCTGTCCCCAGGCCAAGTGGGACAGGGCTCTGCTACCTGGGGTTGCTTCGGGACAGGGCTGATCCCCACAGAGCTGCTGGCTGGGGAGGAGAGGGCCAGCTGGGCCATCCCCTTTCCCCCCGTGTTATAGCTACGCCTGCTCCGCACCGCTCTGGGCTGTGTGCTGGGATGGGGACGTGGCTTTCCCACTCCATCCCAGTCTTGGGGTGAGGGAGAGGAGTTCAGCCCTGGGCGCTTTCTTAAGGCACAAACACATGTTGGGCAGAGAGTGCTAAATTCAAATTTCTTCCATGACTTTTTCTGCTCTGATTTGTCCCGTGGCCACCTGGGCCTTTAGCCAAGAGGGCAGCAGAGCCCCTGGCTTCAGCTCGGGAACGGGCAAAATTACAGCAGTAATTAAACTGTCCCTGTCGTCGTGCTGGGAGGTGAGCAGCCCGTTATGGAGCACCACCGGTCCCAGACCATTTTGCGTTCTTGAGCAAGGAGTAATTAATGACTTCTGCAGCCTCGCAAGGCCAGGGGGTGGACAAGAGGGTTGATTTAAGGCATAACAGCCTGCTCTGGCTCTGCGGGAAGCCGTGCGGTGGCCATCAGCCTTGGAGATGTCAGAGGAAGGGGGAAGCAGAGACAAATCAGCTCCTTGCAACGGGATTTTGCTGCCGAATTTCAGGGTAGCTGAAGAGAAAGGTGCTGGAGGGATGAGGGACAGGGCTTGGAGCAACCTGGTCCGGTGGGAGGTGTCCCTGCCCAGGTTGGAACTGGATTGGTCTTTAAGGTCCTTTCCCATCCAAACCATTCTGAGATTCTATGATGTTTTACCCCATCCTGGGGAGTAAATCAAAGAAAGGGGATGGGGCTGCAGAGAGGGGCAGGGGTGGCCCAGGGTGATGGCTCTTGGTGGGGAAAGGCCGGCTGTTCCCAGGGACCAGCTCTGGATGTGTCAGGGAGTCTCCAGCCGTGTTGGGGTGTTGGACTCCCCCCGGCCACGCTGAAGGCTCAGAGCTGGGCTCCCCACCCACCCACACATGTGTGAGGGTTGTTGTGCAAGGCTCTGCCCACTCTGGCCTTGGGACTCTTCTGCCTCATGCCATTAGTTTGGCTTTTTTGGTTTTGGCTGCTAATTGGGTAAGACAGGTACATTCACAGGAACAATAATGTCCCTGGTCGTGTCGGGCAGGAAAAGCCCCAAGGGGCAGGTGACGATGGAGGGGCTGCATTGCCAGCTCACCCAGGGCAGTGCTGGGAGAGGTTCCCGAAATTTGGGCAATGAAAGAAGCTGCATTTCTGTTTCAGTAGCCTTTGGAGGGGGTTCATGTTGAGGGCACGGGATGAGCACCCAAAAGGGCGGATAACTCCAGGGCGGTTGTTGCTATCGCAGGAAAACAAACCTGCATCAGCTTAATCCCTGCTGGGAGGGGCTGGAAGCCAACACAGATGGGGATGCTCTGCTGGGGACCAGAAGTCATTCCTTTGGAACCAATCTACTTGCAAAATGGGTTAAATGAGTCCGAAATGAAGTCCTCAGTGGGCCTTTTTCCCTGGAACAAGGGAGTTTCTAGGGCTGGCAGGTTTGTTTTAAATTCACAGTAAAGCCTTCCTGATGGGGCAGCTTCTGGTTTTAGCTTTGCAGGATCTGAAACAGGTTACAAACTCTGCGAGTTCAAATCACGGTACCCAAAGCGCTCAAGCGCACACGGCTGCTTCGTTGGGTTAACTCAAAGTCAACTTTTGCCAGAATTTGCCTTTTGTTTGTGCAAAAAGCTGCAATAAGGTGTTTTTCTTTAAAAAACCAAACTTTTTGGCCCCCCCAAAGTCTACCCAGCTGCACTAATGGCCTCGGACACTACATGGCATCTCTTCAAGGCAGCCTTTTTCTGTGTATCTAAGGCCAAATCCTGCAAGCTGTAAGAATTGCCTTTAAAAGTGCTTAATTATTTCCCCCCCCCCGCCCTTTACAGTTNAAAAAAAAAAAAAAAAAAAATCCAAACCAAAAAAAACCCCTCATGACTCGGGCAAACAGTCACCCTGGTTTGAACGGCCCGGGTTGGCATCAGCCAGGGCTTGATGTGAGCAGCGAGGGAAGTGAAATAGCTCTGTGTTTGTGTCAGGCTGCACAAGCGGGGTTGCCAAACAGGATCTAGGCTGGGAAACCAGCTGGGTGAGGAGGCTGCGGCGAGGAGCCGGCCGTCTCGCTCGGGTGCCTCGCTTGCCAGCACTTATAATCCTACTGACGATAAATGGTACTTAATCTTTTTTGGTGTTTCGCGGCTTATTTGGGGACTCCGCTCGGAGCGCTTCGCTGCTGCGGGAGTTTTGAGGCGCTTTGGGATTTAGTTTTGCTAAAATATATGCTGTCGGTCAAAAAATCCCCTGATTTTGCATCCCTGGAGGCTGGCTGGAGCCTGGCGAGGGATTTCCCAGGGTGGCAATGGGACCCTTAGTCCTGTCCCTGAAGCAAAGAACTACAGAAGAAGCCGGGAGCTGGGTGAGACCTCCATGGGACAGGGCTCCCAGCTGCGACGTCGGGAGCTCTGACTCATGACTTCTTTCTCTAAGGAGATGAAAAAGAGCTTCCTCACCATGAGTCACAGCTCACCGGGTCTGTCTCGGCAGAGATTGCAGGGAAATTGGTCCTTCTTGATGGTCAAGAAACCCGTGGGTGCCCTGGATCCTTCACCCATCAAGCCAGGGCAGCCCTGGTTTGTGGCTCCTGCAGGCAGCCTTTCCTCCCCGACTCCACGCTGTGGGTGACCCAGGGGAAGGCTCGGGCAAAATTTAGCCCGGCCATTCACCCATCTAACGGGGTTTGTGTTCCTACACGTGCCGAGCCGCCCTGTGCTGCTTTTCCTGCACCAGCAATCTGCAAATTGTAGCTCCTTGGCCAGAGATCGGCCCCTTCCACTTTGGCTCCCTAGGGCTGTGCATGTGCCACATGCCCCCTTTTTTTCCCCCGAAGTTATTTCTTTCCCTGCAGGCTGAAGTGACTGCCAGAGGATTAGAAAGTAAATTCAAACAAAAACCTTGCAGGGGGAAGCTGCTTGGGGATTAAACCTGAGTTTTATTCTGCCTGTGGGCTGGAGGAGCGGGGATGCTCGGAGGATGCGTGGGGATGCTCGGGGCAGTTCTCCTGCTGTGAGCCCTTTCTGCTGCCCACTGAGAGCAACCTTACCCTCACAAATCCACACACTCAAATCCTTGAAGGTGAAAATAACCTCCAAAATAATTTTTTAGGAGCTTCCTGCAAAGAGACCCTATTGCACCATCTGGTGCTGAGAGGGAGCCTGGGCTTTTATTGGCAGCTCACACCCGACCCACGGGGCTGGAGGGGAACCACTGGCTTCACAACGGGGTTTCTCCACGACCTTGGGCAAGTTCCTCGCTCCCCAAAGCTGGTAGGTGTTGCAAGGTGTTACCTCCCCGTTGCCAAGGGGAGACCTCCCTTCCCACAGTAGGCACCCAGGAGAGGTGGGAGCGTGGGAGGGCGTCCTCCCAAACCAGCTCAGCAAGGAGCTGCCAAAACCAGCCCGGGTGGCATGTGGAACAAGGGGCAAATCTTCACTATATTGGCATTGAGCTCCTCCAGGATGAGTGCTTTAGCTCTGGCTATGAAGGTGGAGAGTCCAAATACCCCCTCGCGTGTGCGTAAAGGCTGAAGGACAGGAGGAACCTGCTTGATATCCCTCCTTGCCTGGTTCAGAACAGGGTTTGGAGCCTCCACCTTGCCCGGAGAGAGCCCCTGCCATGGGTTTCCCCCTCCTGGACTGGGCTGGCTCTGGTGGATCTGGAGCCACCAGTGGATTGAAGCCCTCCCAGGGGGATAGAGGAGGAAAATCACAGCTTTGGGGTCACCTGGGGTTCCCTCGGGGTAGGAGTGAGCAGTTGGATGGCTGGGCCCTCCTGCCACTGGCTTTGCTGGTGTGCGGGGTGAAACGGGTGGGATGGGTCTGAGCAGAAGGACCCAGCTCTACAGGAGGGGCACGGTTTGGTGCTGGGCACTTTGGTGGCCACCAAAGTACCGTTTGAGTTGGGACTGTGTGCTCCCCAGGCGTGTTCTGGTATGACAGACATAAAGAACTATGTCTATGCATTTATAGATCTATATGCGTGTGAGTAAGTATAGAAAAAGGTTCGGAAGTGCCTCTTGAATGAAGAGAAAGTGGTTTGGGTGCAAACATCTAGACATAAGAAGATTTGCTGTTGCTTAAATGTGTTTTAACTGTAAAGGGAAGCTGTCAGTTCAGCTGTTTTGTAGGAAAAGTGTAAAAGCGAGCGTGTGTCGGGGACGGGGAAAAGCCAGCGCAGCCCTCCCTCTGCGCAACCCATCAGCACTGGTCTGACCCACCTCAGCCACCTCCTGCCGCGTCCCAGCACCCACCAGCATCCCCAGTCGGTGCCTGCAGACCTGCTGGGCCACGCACACCCACCTCGCATTTCCTCGGGGAGACAAAACTGCCCCTTCCCCAGCAGGGCAGGCAGGAAAATCCCCCCCCCTCCTCGACTCTCCCCTGCAGCCCCTCTAATCCCTTTATGGTGTTTGTGCCGGGCTCCCTCCCCGACCCTGCTCTTTGCCTTCCCTCTAATCTCGGGCAGGAGACAATGTTTTTCAGACCAAACCCTGGGAAAGGAAGGCTTTTGCCTGGGGCTTGGTGGTCCAGGGCTCCAGGAGATGCTTTTGGAGTTTAACCCAACGTGCACGAGGGGGGAGGGAAAAGCAGGTGAAACCCCCTCGGTTCTGAGCAGCACCCTGAATCCTAGAGGATAATTTAGAGTGAAAACCAAACTTTCCATCCCAATATCTCTGCTTTCCCCTGTGCCTGGGCAGGTCGTGGGGAGTCGTGGCAGTCGTGGGGAGGGATCTGACAACGAAACTGAAGGGTCTCCAGGCCCCTGCCCCACTGCAGCACCAGCTTGTAGCTTGGGTGAAGGTGTTAGAAGTCATCCCAGAAGATAAATTAGTCGTGTTTAACCCCAGGAGTAAATTGGTCCATGTTTAACCCCTTCTTGGTAAAGCATGTCATGTTACTGCAGTTTTTCAACCTGGAAAATTTCCTAAGGCTGTTATTGTTGTTGAAGCAAAGGCTTTAGTAATGTCTTTGGTGTATCTTGGCAAGGCTTGAAAATGCTCGGGCCGATAAAGTCTCAAAGTCAGAGAGATAAAAACTAAAAGTTTTATTTAGGCCTTGGTCAGGTTTCCCTGGGAGAGCTGTCTGGGCATCGCTGGCGGCAGCTTGTTGGCCATCACACCAAAAAAAATAAAGGTGCTGGGAAAGGGGACAGCCCCACCTCATCCTGCAGCACCGGGTGATCCCCGTGGGTACGGGGATGGCATCTCAACCGCCGCGGTGGAGGTGACGGTTGGTCTGCACGGGAGCAATACATCAGGAATCAGCTTCTCTTCCTGCCACCCTAAATCTCAAGAAACCCCCCTGTGCCATGCCACGGCTCAAAACGGTCCTCAGCAAAAAAAATCCTCTGGAAGTTTAATCTGTGACCTTTTCCTGGTACAAGGACATCCCTGCTCCCCTCCTGCCTTCGGCTTCTCCGGTGGCTTGACCTTGGGGCAGTCACTGATTCCCGAGTCGGGTGCCTGCTGGTGGTTAATATTTGCTGTACCCGGCGCGGAGGGGAGCGGGCAGGAGCCCACTGATTGCACAGAGCGTGGAGCACCTTGGCCGGGTCTTGCTTGGGGGATAAAATCCCGCTCCAGAGGCTCGAGGATGCAGGAGCGAATTGTGTTTCGTGTTGTTAAGCGTCACATCAAGTTGACGCTACAGAAATGGCTGGAGTTAGGCTGGGGTGAGGGAAGATTTGATCCCGAGGTTGAGAGAAAAGCTGAATAAGCAGGTGGCAGGAATAGTTTTTCCCGCTTACCTAAATCCCTTCTGACATGAAATAATTCGGCATCAATCATGGACTTGGCGAGCTGCCTCGGTTGCGGTGTTTGGGCAGGGACGGGCCCCTGGGTGGGTGTGCGCAGGCTGGCAGGGTCCCTGCTGCCCCCAAACAGCTGTAAAACAACAAAAAAAAACCCAAACCAAAAAAAAAGAATACCAAAAAGGAGCAAACATGGTGTTTGCCCTCCCAGGGCTGGGTGGGCTTTGACCAGGTGAGGGATTATCCATGTTTATTCTGTCTCACCCGTTTGGGGATTTTGGTGCCGTTCAAAGGGGAGCTCTGCTCCCCAAAACCAATCACATCACTAATCACCATTAAACCACCTGAATTTTGTTTTGTTTCTCCGTGTTTTTGAGCCTGCTAGTGCTTTGAGGTGTTTCTGGGCACATCCAGGGAGGAAGCCAAGGCTTCCACTGGGAATAAAGTGGCCTTGAACACTTCCAGGGATGCCCCATCCCTGGAGGGGTTCAAGGCCAGGCTGGATGGGGCTTGGAGCAACCTGGTCTGGTGGGAGGTGTCCCTGCCCAGGGCAGGGGGTGGCACTGGATGATCCTTAAGGTGCCTTCCAACCCAAACCATTCTATGGTTCTCTGCCATACCCAGCTGACTCAGGGAGGTGCAGGGTCTTGGCCAAACCCTGGCGTCTCCCATGAGAACACTGTTGCTGGTCCTGCTGTCTGCCCTGAAGGATGCCATGAATCAGGCTCTGTGGAAGTGGCTCACCTCTCCCCGGTTGGCTTTGCGGTGCTTCCCGAGGGATGCAGGTCCATCACCATCCTCCCTGCTTTCCGTGAAAGCTCAGCATCAGCCCCTGCTTCACCGGCCCCAAAGCCGGTCCCGTGGGATCCAGCTCCCAGAGCGGGATGGAGATGGGTGCTCGGGGCCAAGGGACCCTGCAGAGCTGCTGGCGTGGCCATGGCTGGCGCTGCCTCGGCCGCGTGTTGCAACGCCTCCGGGAAACGCTGCCGCTGGGTTGCTCACCCAGGGGTACGTTTCCTCCTGCGCTGCTGCCCTGCTCGGGACGATTTCCAAACAGGAATGAGGAAACGCTGAGCTTTGCAACCGCGTTCGTGGCTGTGTCCCTAAAGCACCCCGGAGAGGGAGGCGGCTGCTTTCGAGAGTTGCACCCCGGTTTCAGCTCCGGGGGACCCTGTACATCCCCTGGGCAGCACTGAGGACATGGGTGACAGAGAGGTCACCCCCGTGGCTCTGCCACCGCTGCTCCGGGGGCCCTCGGGCACATCCCCGGGTGCCAACCTCCTTTGCCGGGGGGCGATGGGGCCGGTGACGTCTGGCCTGCCCGCAGCCCGCTGCCACTGATGTCATCACCTGGGGCCCAAAATTGCTAATTAAGTTTTGCTTCTCTCTCCCTGTCTCTCTGCCGATCTCATTTCCTGGTTCTTGTGCAATCGCAGATGCTTTCGGGTTTCTCTCCACTTGTTTATCCGCCCGCGGGACCAAAACACCTTCAGAAGACAAACAGAGCTGGGGCTTGGGGTCGGTGCCCGGCGAGGAGGTGCGATGGGGGGCGGTTTGGGGGTCTGTGTCGGGGGTGTGGGGAGGAGGGGAGGAGGACGGACACATTGGCTGTGAAGGGGTCTTTTTTAGCTGTCCCAGTGCAGTTGTTTTACTGTTTTGCACAAAAACATTCCTGGGGGTGAGTCAGGCGGCCGCAAGCATGAATCTGCCTTAAGGACTTGGGGAGGGGGGGAAATGAGCAAAACCCCAAACTGCTTCGGAGCCTGGTCGTGGAACGTTAAAAACAAAACCTGCTTAAAAACTGAGGGTGGAGAGTGGGGGTGCGCTCCCCTGGCCGGGTTTGCTGGGGGTTTATTTGACATCCTACCCTCCGCCCAGAAAAAAAATAGGGGTTTATTGGAGATAAGGCCGGGGAGGTGCCGGCGCGGGCTGTTTGCGCTGCGTCTGCGCTCACAGCCGGGTCCCCGCCGGCTCCTTTCGGATCTGGCTGCTCTAACGAACGCGCGCCCCGTCACCGCCGTGCCTGGGGAACGCTGGAAAGGCAGCGGCCCGTTTAATTAATCTCATTTAGATCTGGGTTCGGCTGGATAGCTGGAAGGCGCTGAGATATTGAAATAATCTGCTCGAAGTCGCACCTGTTGGCTTCGGGTTTTTATCGGCCTGTAAATCAGACCAGAGCCATTGCTGCGCGCGGAGAATTCTTGTCTTTTAAAAAGTCCTTAACTACAGCAGCAGCGCTCCAAAACGTCAAATATTGCACTTTAGCTCAATAATTTATAGCTGCGAGGGGCTGAGGGGGGTGATCTCGGTGTTTTCGCAGCAGCAATCCCTGCAGCCTCCCCATTCTTCCCCCTTTTTCTGCAGGGGGTGGCTGTGCCCGGGGGACACGAGGGGCTGAAGGCGGGAGGGCAGGACACGTCCCTGGGGGTGTCCAAGGCAGGGCTTGGGGGGGGGACAAGGGTGGTGTTAGTGTCCCCAGGGATCTGGTGGCTCGTGTCCCCAGGGCTGGTAGAGCATCCCAATCCATTCCCAGGTGTCACACCTCCGCAGAGGCTTTTGGGGTGCCCTGGGGGGGTGACACCAGCTCCACAACCCACACCCCGAAGCAGGGCTGGGGGGAGAGGGGGAGGCAAAACACCCCCGGGGCACCTGAGGGCAACCCTACAAAAACAAAGCGCCGGGAGGGAGTGCAGCGAGGCGGTGAATGATATTTTTCAATGAGTCACACTTGTTGGGTTTGTTTTTTTTTAATAAATAGCAAGTTATTTAGCAAGTAACTTGTCATTTATTAATAGAGCGACGTTTTAACAACGCAATCCGCACCGGGTTTAATGAGGAATATTTGAATAAGAAATAAAAAATGATAATAAACCTTTTTAATCAGTAACCATAGGGGGGGGGGTGAGGGGGAAGGGGCCGGAGCCCGGGGCGGAGCCGCCCCCGCTCCGCCTCCCCCCGCGGGGCGGCCGCCTTTAAAGCGCGGCCGGGCGGCGGCGGGCGGTAGCGTTGGGGCCGGTGAGCGGCGGGGCCGCGGGTTCGAATCCCGCGGGGGGGGATTCTCGGTTCGGCGGGGAGGGGGCAGCCGGGCCGGGGGCTGCCTGTGCAGCGCCGAGCACCTTCGGGGGCGGCCGGGCGGGAGGAGGTTGGTTGTTGTGGCTTATATATTTATTATTTTTTTTTTTTTGGAGGGGGTGTTGCTGTTCCAATAAAGGGAGGGGAAGGGGCTGGGGGCGATGGCGCACTCACCTGGGCGCTCCCGCAGGGCCGTCGCCATGTCGGTGTCGCACAGCTCCAGGCTGAACAAGCTGGTGCGGGAGCAGTACATGAGGCTGCCCCAGGATGGGCTGGTGCAGGTCACCTACGTCTGGATCGACGGCAGCGGCGAGGGCGTGCGCTGCAAGAGCAGGACCCTCGACAAGGAACCCAAGAGCATCGAAGGTAACACCACCGCTTCTCCGGTTGGCGTGGTGGAGGGTCCCGAGCATCACCGGGGCAAAGTTCTAGGGGTTCTTTTTGGGGGGGGGGGGGGGGAGTTGGTACTTGTTGTCCCTGGTTGCGTGGCACTGGCTGCGGTTGCCACATGGGGTTACAGCAAGTGGCAGGGTAAACATCTGGCCTGCGTGGCTGCGGTTTGCTTAATCCATAATCTCTGTCATTAGCGCTGGGTGGGAAGGGGAGGATGAGATCTCGCCCCTTTCCACCGGGCAAACAGGCGTGGAGACGTGTTGGCATCCGGATGGGGTTTGGCGGAGGGAGGTGAAATGGCTGGGTCCGATCCTGCCTGTGCCCTGACGGTGCTGGGGGGGTGAACACACTGGTGGCCTGGGGACACCACCCGGCTCTGGGGGTGTGCGAGAAAACCTTTGTGGCCATGCTCTTGTGACACTTGGTGCCCCCTGGGCACTCCATCCTGCGTCTAAGCCACCAGCACTTGGCACAATCCATATGAGAGATAGCTTTTCCCAATCCCACTCCCCTCTTTGTCCCCCTCCTGCCTCACAGATGTCCCCGAGTGGAATTTCGATGGCTCCAGCACGGCGCAGGCGGAGGGCTCCAACAGCGACATGTTCCTGGTGCCCGTCTGCATGTTCAGGGACCCTTTTTGCCTGGACCCCAACAAGCTGGTGCTCTGTGAAGTGCTGAAGTACAACAGGAAACCCGCAGGTGAGCACCCCCCGGCTCCCGAGGGTCACCCCCTCATTATTTAGGGTGCCATCCCCCCCCAAGGGGCCGCTGGCTCTGGACCGCAGGCACCAGGGAGCAGCTCAGCAGGGAGCACTTGGCCCCAGGCTCCGAAATCCAAGCGCTGGTGGTGGCGGTTGTTTGCAGGAACCTGTTTTGGAGGCGCAGGGCGAGGAGAAGAGCGGCGAGACGTGGAGCTCGCGGGGCTCGCCGGCTCCAGAGCCCCCAAGGCGTCACCCAGCCCTCGGGGCAGCGGGGTTACGGTGGGGGGAGCTGGAGCTGGAAGTGGCAGGGGGGGGCTTTAACGTGCCGGGTTGGTGGCCCCTCTCCTTGTTGATGGGTGGCTGCAGAAAAAGAGGGAGAAGGTGCTGGGGCCGGCTCGGGGTGACCTTTAGCAAGCGGCCCCGGAGCGCGCCGGCTCTTGCTCTTATCACCGCCGGCAGAAGTCTGCAGTCCCGGCGTCTGTCCCGTCCGTCTGATAAAGCCCCAGACAGAGGAGGGGGAGCTGGTTTGCAAGGACGACGAGGGGCTCCCCGGGGCAGGGGGGGGATGTGTGGGGGTTGTTTGCTGGCAAATAACCAGTTATTTGCCGGAAAAGCGGTGCGTGGGGGGAGGGAGACGGCGTCCGTGGGGTGATGGGCACATCTGCCAGGCAGAGGAGAGGCTGCGGGCAGCGATGGTGAAAGACGGGGCTGGTTCCTCTTCAAACAGCGCCATGGCTTTCCGCCGCGGGGGGAAGCGTCTCGGCCGGGATTCCTGCCCAGCAGCTCCTCCGCCGGAGCTATTTGTAACGAGCCCCCGGCCCCAGAGCTCTTGGGGCTGGAGAGGGGCAGAGAGCTCAGCCCCGAGCCCCGGGACACCCCGCAGACCAGAGGGGTGCACCCCCTGGCTCTTCCCAAGGTGGGTCTCCGTGGAGCTTAAGGGCTGTGTTGGGCTCTGGGTGGGGGAGAACTTCCTCCCCCCACTTCTCCCATCGGTGCAAGGGAGGTGTCACTGCTCCTTTCCAGTCCCACGCCCTGGACTTCATGTCATAGCTGCTCTGGGGTCTTTTATTGCGATTTAAAGGCAGAATTTGCTCCCTGTCCCCGTGACAACAGTTTTTCAGCCCTGCTGTTTCGGTCTGAACTCCCAGTCCCCTTGCCTGGCACCTTGTCCCATGTCAGGATGGTTCTTTGATATCTGCATCTCCCTGGCGAAGCCCTGGTTGCCCTGAGTACCTCTGCCACCAGCCTGGATGCTCACCAAAAACGTGGAGCAGGAGAAAGATGAGGATAATTAAGCTGCAGCTGGTAGAAAGAGGATGGGGGTGCAATAGTGGTGGGAGATGTATAGTCCCTGGTCCCAGATCTGCTGGATGTCTGTAGGATGGGGCTGGGGTATGGCTCGTGGTCTCTCGGTGTGTGAGAGGAGGATGTTCCTGCACCATGGGGGGTGGTTTGGGGAGCAGGTGGAAACAACCTCCTCGGCCTGTGGCCTGATGCTGTGGTGATGGAGTAGCTCTGCAAGGAGGAAAGCGGTGAGCAGAGAAGCATCACAGGAAGGGGGAGATCTGCTCCCCGGTTTCCTTAAGGCCTCGGTGGGAAGCGCTTGGCAGTGGTGGAGTCTCAGCCTCTGAGCAGGATGGAGGGGAACGTGGCGGGTGCTGGTCTAACCTGGACCTTTCTGCTCCCAGAGACCAACCTGAGACACACGTGCAAGAAGGTCATGGACTTGGTTAAGGACAGCCACCCCTGGTTCGGGATGGAGCAGGAGTACACGCTGCTGGGCATCAACGGCCACCCCTACGGCTGGCCCGACAACGGCTTCCCCGGCCCCCAGGGTAAGTGCTCCCTCCCTCCCCCAACCCGTGCTCCCCTCGGCTCCCTCCCTGCTGCTGCCCGGCCTTGGGCACAGCTTTCCCGTCACGTCGGACACCGGGCAGGAGCTGGAATGAGGTCGGGAGCGTTTGCCGGGAGCGCCGGGTGCCCGCAGCTCAGCCGAGCCGGCCGGCAGCGCCGCTCCCACCGGACCCCAGTTACACAAACAGCTCAGCTGCAGGACTTGTTTGGCAAGGGCTGGAGAACCGGGCTGGAAAAACCTCCTCCCCACGGCTCTTTGGGAAAGGGCCGGCACACGGTGCCCTCCTGCAGCGGTGAGCGAGCCCTCAGCTGCCTCCTGGGAGGGAGCCAGGGGGTTCCCAACCTGAGTTAATCAGCCTTTTGTGGAGACTGGCCACTTTCAACATCTCCCTTCCCCCAGGGCGGGGAGAAAGATCTTCATCTGACCCGCTTGAATGAGGAAGAGCTGTATAAAACCACAGCGAGTTGAATTTTCTGAGCGTGGACAATGTCGGCTGTTGTCACAACAATCTCGGAGGCTTGATGTGCTCGGAGGGTCAGCGAGGTGCCGCGGGGCAGACCGAGCCAAGCTTTCCTTATCTCCTGGCCACCTCCCAGTTGCTGCATTACAAGTCCTGTTGAGCTCTTAGATAAGGCTGAGGTTGGGCAGATGAATGGCTCACGCTGGAGTAGGGGTGGGTGGCTCAATGCACAGTTCCCGTAAATCCTCTGCGGGTGATGGCTGGTGCCTGGGGGTGGTGGGATCACCCTGCGGTGCTGCTGTTGCTCCCAAAAGCTTTACTTGGGTGGTGACGCCTCTTTCCTTCCCAGGCCCCTATTACTGCGGGGTCGGAGCAGATAAGGTGTACGGGCGTGATATCGTGGAGTCCCACTACAAGGCCTGTCTCTACGCGGGGGTGAAGATCTGTGGCACCAACGCAGAGGTGATGCCCTCCCAGGTAGGTGGGGACAGCCCCGCGCAGCCGGTGATGGATACGAGTTGGCGTGAAGCTGGAATACCCCAGGAAACCCCAGCTCCTCTGGGATGCCAAACCCAGTGGCTCCCCACGGCGGTTTTGCCAGGAAGCAAACGTGCAACGTTTGATTTTCTTCTAACTCGCCCCAACGTGCAAATCCCTGCTTTTTGGGGGCAGGCAGGTGAAATCTCAGCCCGGCCAAACTGCAGGGGGCTCCTTGCACAGCTCAGCCTGGGCTCTGGCAGCCCCTGTGGGGCTGGGGGCTCCCCTCAGTTTTCCAGGGTCGGGGTGAGTCGGGACGGGCTGCGGGAGCAGGTTGTGGAGCGACGGGTGGCTGTGTCCTGCTCCTCTGCCCCGGGAGCTGGGAAGCTCGGGTGGGACATGGCCTTGGGAAGCAGCTTGCGGGGGGTGGAATTTGGGTTTATTTAGGAATTATCCGGAGGGATTCCCTGATTGCATTAGGTGAGTGGCCAGACTGACCGACGGCGATTCGGCCCCGCAGCCTGCGAATCGCTGCCTCCCCTGCTGCTGAGGTGGTGGAGATAAGCAGCGGGGAGGGGGCTTATCTGCAGTGTGGCTGAGGCAGGACTTTTAACGACCCTGCTGTTTGCCCTGATTTTTTTTAGGGTCCTTCTTGGCTGCTTTCTGCATCCTGAGCTCGATCGCGGGCCGTAAATGCGTCACCCCCCACCTGCTTAGTCACCGTGGGTGGCGCAACCTTCCAGGCGGGAAGCAGCAGCCCCGGGAAGGACTAACAGGCTGCTGGTTAGTCCCCTGCCCTGTTTGCAGTGTGGCTTGGGGGGGCCCAGCACACCAGCAGCTCCAGCACCAGCCTCGAAGGCAGGCGTGGTGCTTATTTACCTCCATTTTTATTAAACTCCCCCCCAATTTGCTCTATTTAGCCATGAGCAGTTTATTCCCATTATTTTTTTTTGCGTGCCAGACCTGTCCTGTTGCTGAACCTGATGCTCCTCATCCCTGTTGCTGATTTTCGGGGGGGTTAAAGCTCGGCCGTACCCCAGGCTGGCAGCCCTCACCGGGGGGTGACAGGGATGTGATGGATTGGGGGAGGCAGGAACCTGCCCATCCTCACTGGCGCATCCGCTCGCCTCTCCCAGTGGGAATTCCAGGTGGGCCCGTGCGAAGGCATCGAGATGGGGGATCACCTCTGGATGGCTCGGTTCATCCTCCACCGCGTCTGCGAGGACTTTGGGGTGGTGGCTACTCTGGACCCCAAACCGATGACCGGCAACTGGAACGGCGCTGGGTGTCACACCAACTACAGCACCGAGGAGATGCGGAGAGAAGGGGGTCTTAAGTGAGTCCTGCAGGGGGAGGGGGTTGCTGGGGAGGTACCCGGGAGGTTTGGGGTGTCCTTGGTCACATGGCAGCTCCCCATATCGCATGTGTCTCCAAACCTGGGTGGCTGCACCAGGCAGGGCTGGGGCTGTCCCAGCTCATTTCATTTTAGAGGCAGCTGGTCATATGAGAGTGTCCCCTGGGGTGTCCTTGTCCCTGCACAGAAGGAGGGGGTGACAACCGTCCCAACCATGGGAACAACCTCCACATGGACCTACTGACAATCCCAACCCCATTCTCCTCTCCCACAGACACATCGAAGCTGCCATCGAGAAGCTGAGCAAGCGGCATGACTACCACATCTGCGTCTACGACCCGCGGGGCGGCAGGGACAACTCCCGGCGGCTCACCGGCCACCACGAGACCTCCAACATCTTCGAGTTCTCCGCCGGGGTGGCCAACCGAGGCGCCAGCATCCGCATCCCGCGCCAGGTCGGCCAGGATGGCTACGGCTACTTCGAGGATCGGCGGCCGGCGGCCAACTGCGACCCCTACGCGGTCACCGAGGCCATCATGAGGACGACGGTGCTCAACGAGACCGGGGTGGAGACCAAGGACTATGCTAACCACTGAGGCCGTGGGGTGGGTGGAGGTTTTCATTTCTACACTAGCTTCTCACGTGGGATTTGTGCCCCTCTGGTGTCCTCGGCTGCAAGCTCAGACTCTTTAGGAACCTCGCTTCTGGTTTTGTGAAACGTCGCCTTAGAAATATATATATATTTTATAGTAAGAGGGAGGGACCCAACCTGTTTTCTCAACCACTTTTTTTTCTGGTTCCTGGTTTTAGGTCGGGGGTGGGGGGGAGTTCTTTTTTTTAAACTTGGATTGAATTTTTTTCTTGATGGACTTTACACTGTGATGTACATAGATCCCTACGTGGAAGCTGCAGCTGCTGCTGTTTGCACCTGGGGAGGGCGGGTGCTTTTTTTTCCCATATCTCTGTTGCAAGGAAATGATAATAAATAATTTTCCAGGCTGTGTAGTAGCCGGGTTATGCTGCAGCGGGTGCATTTTTCTGTTGCTCCTAAAACTCTGTGGAGGATTTGAGTCTTACTGGTGGGTTGTAACCACTGAGCATCTTCCACCGGCCCTGGGCAAGGGCTGGAGGAGCGGAGATGCTGGAGGATCCTTGGGGCAGGTGCCTGGGGCTGCCTTGCCCCATTTGCTGGCAGCTGAAAGGCCATCTCCTTCCATCGTGATCCCCCGAAGGCAAACAGAGCGGCGCGGGGCTGAGCAAACAGCGGCCGGGGCAGCAGCTGGCGGGCGTTTACACAGGGCGTGCGCTGCTGAGTCAGCAAAGCCAGTCTGGTGATGGGGACAGCCAGCCTTCCTCGCCAGGGACACCTTGGGGTGAGGGAGGGGAGCCCCAAGGATGTCCCCCTGCTGCACCCCAGAGCGATGCCCTGCTGAACTGCAGACTCTTGAGCGGGGGGGAGACATAGGATGATGGAGAACAGTTTTAAACTAAAAGAGGGGAGATTGAGATGAGATGTGGGGAAGAACTTCTTTGCTGTGAGGGTGGTGAGAGCCTGGCCCAGGTTGCCCAGAGAAGCTGTGGCTGCCCCATCCCTGGAGGGGTTCAAGGCCAGGTTGGAGGGGGCTTGGAGCAACCTGGTCTGGTGGGAGGTGTCCCTGCCCAGGGCAGGGGGGTTGGAAGTCGATGATCTTTAAAGTCCCTTCCCACCCAAACCATTTTATGATTCTATGAAAATGAGTTCTTTTGGGGGAGTAAGCAAAATGTTAGTCAATTGTATTAGTCAATCCCTGGAGGTATTTAAAAGCCGGGCAGACGTGGTGCTGAGGGACATGGTTTAGTGATGGGTTTTGTCAGTGTGACGTTGATGGTTTGACTTGATCTGAAAGGTCCTTCCAACCTAGACCATTCTATGAACTGCAGGGTCATGGCACTGCCCCCGGGCTTGGAGTCTTTTCACGGGGAGGGGTCATAGATTTTACTCATGGAGCAAAACCCCCGGGTGGGGACACTTCTGTGTCAACGGCATGTCTAAGGGCCAGGCCCTGGGGGTCCCTCCATGCTCTAGCTGTGGGGAGGGGTTGGATGCAAGTGCAAGGAGCAGATCTTAGTCCCCAGGGACACCTTGAACAGGCAGGTCAGGTCCCTGGGACAGACCTGCAGGACGAGACCCAGCTGCAGTCACCGACAGCAGGGGGGTCACCTGGAGGTATGTGGTACCAGCAGCATGAGGAGACAGGAGACATCGTGTCCGCTCAGTGCAGTCGTGGGGATTTTGAAACTGGTTTTATCTTTATCTTTGAATCTGACACAGGTGAGAAGCTGGAATGGAAGACCCCAAGTCCCCCCCTGCAGGTCACGGCGTCGCCATCGGAGCGGGGACTGGGGGCAGCGGGAGCCAGGGAAGTGGCCATGTCCTGGACCACAAGGAGCCAAGAGCCCTCAGTGTCTCTGAGCTGGTCAAGAATAAATGTAACCCACTCCCCACCCTCAGAAGGACACATTTTCCTTCCAGAAATCGCTGTTTGGGATGTTTATCGTTTTTCATCAAAACCACAAGGCTGTCTTGTTTTCCTCTCGGTTCTATGATGTCTTTAATGGGTAAGTTGAGCGCTGGGACAGCGACTGCTGGATGCAGCTGGAAAATCAATAAAGAGCTAAATCTGGAGCAGGAAGGCTCATGTTTGTTTCCCCGACTCTACCAGTGGCTTAAAGTACTCCAGCTTTCATCATCCTGTGCTGTACAGCCCCTGCTAAATTCGGGGAATTGTGTGAATCCGTGTTGCCAACATCTTTGGCTGGACGCAGGGCCGTGGCACACCCACACACTTGGTACCTGGGTGTCACCCTGTGGCTCCCCTCTGGCAGGGGACCCTCCTCTCTGGGGGAGGGCAGCGAAGGGGAGATCCAAGGACTCGCCCAAAGCCACAACCGGGGATTTTCCCTGGGCTGGGATCAGCCCTGGCTGCTCTTCACTGGGGACGCTGCCCCACCAGTCCTCGTGCGGCTGGAGCTGCTGCGTGCTCGAGCGCTTTCACGCTCTCCTTTGGCAAAACACAGCTCTTACTTGCACTTTTTGAGGCCAAAATGGGCCAGAAACCATATGTCAGGGTGTTGTTTTTTTTCCGAAAGCAGGAGTGATTCCCACCCACGGGGCCTGCAGCATGGGGGGAAACAAGGACACCGGCAAGTTCCCACGAGTGCTTTCCATATAATTTCGGTGTTCCTGCTGCTGTGGAGCGTGGGTTCAGCCAGCAGAGCAGGCGCTGGGGATGGAGCCAGCCCTCGGGCTCGGGCTTGAGGCCACAGGGGGAGATGGTGTCCCCATCTGAGGGGTGGGCAGTGGCGAGAGGAGCACCCAGCCATTGCCGGATTGCGAGGGGTGGGAGCAGCGCCGGGACCCCCGGATGGAATCCTCCCCAGGATGGAGCTGCTGCAATTCATAGAATTATAGAATGGTTTGGGTTGGAAGGGACCTTAAAGATCATCCAGTTCCAACCCCCCTGCCCTGGGCAGGGACACTTCCCACCAGACCAGGTTGCCCCAAGCCCCATCCAGCCTGGCCTTGAACCCCTCCAGGGAAGGGGCAGCCACGACCTCCCTGGGCAACCTGTTCCAGTGTCTCACCACCCTCACAGCAAAGAAGTTCTTTCTGGTATCTAATCTAAATCTCCCCTCTTCCAGTTTAAAACCATTACCCCTTGTCCTGTCACTGCACTCCCTGACAAAGAGTCCCTCCCCAGCTCTCCTGTAGCCCCTTCAGATATTGAAAGGTCGCTATAAGGTCTCCCCAGAGCCTTCTCTTCTCCAGGCTGAACAACCCCAACTCTCTCAGCCTGTCTCCATAGGAGAGGTGCTCCATCCCTCTGAGCATCTTCGTGGCCCTCCTCTGGACCCGTTCCAGCAGGTCCTTGTCCTTCCTGTGCTGAGGACCCCAAAGCTGGACACAGGACTCCAGGTGGGGTCTCAGGAGCGCAGAGCCGGTTATCCTTATCCAGGGCTTTCCCAAAGGAGGCTGTGCTGGGGGTGGCAGGAGCTGGGGCTGGGAGGCAGGAGGGGTTTTGGGGGGGTTTGCTGCCCCCCGCAGGCGCTGGCAGACCTCGCAGGGAGCGGAGCCCCGGACTTCGCCCTGCTCCTTCTGCTGGGACGGAGCGGAGGAGCTGGGTGACAAAAGTCTTGTTTCTAAAAGAGCGTTGGGCGGGCGATGCTGGGAAGGTCTGCAACAAAAGCTCCTTTTTCTCCTCCTCTGACCGTGCCCACCTCCCCCTGGACACCCCACACCCTCACGCGCTGCTCAGATGCACCCACCGTTACCCAATCTCGCATTTCCACCCCAGACAGTGGCAAATAAACACCCCTTTGGGTTCTTTCCCAAACCCATCCCACCCTTCAGCTGGAGGCACGGAGCTGGGCGCTGCCGAGGGGTGCGTTACTCCTCGAGACAGTTGTCCCCAGGGCTGTGACCCAGCAGATGGACAAGTGGCTCTGGCAGATGGCTCCCATGGGATTTTCAAGGTGGGACACACGAGGACCAGGTGTCCACTGTGGTCCCTTCTTTCATCCCCCCACACTGAGCCCCCCGGGAAGACGCTGCAGAGGGGGACACCCAGGGTGGGCGAGCACGGTGACTACCCCGTGGTAGGGAGTGCCAGCATGGGGGCTTGCAGGTTTCTCCATCTTCAGCTCTCTTTTCATCAGTACAAATTCCATTACTTTGAATTCAGTCAAAGCCTTCAGGATTTATTTCTTTTCCAAGCCGGTTATAAAAAGGACATTAGAATTACAATTCCGGTGCTAACAATAGCATTACTCAAAGCTGCTGCCCAGGAGTGGGGAGCTCCGGGTAGAATAAAGACCTAAACTAAAATGTCAATAACAACTTCTTTTTTTCCCCCCTCTCTGTCTTCCAGCCTGCCCAATCTGCTTGGGCCTCTCTATCTTAATGAGCATTAAAATGGTTTCAAATTAGATCTACAGAAAATTGAATATTTTTTTTTTTCCCCTCAGAAGCTTAGTCTGGCCTTTAAAGGCCAGTGATCATATTTTGGTTTTGTATAAGAGCATCTTTGATCTGGAAGGCTCTCAGCTCGTGGAGAGACACGGCTCATTACCAGCAGTTTGCTGCTGTTGAAACGCAGCCGCAACCGGAGGGGGACGAGCATCACGCAGCGGCACCCGATGCGCCGGGAGAAGAGTTAGGGAGAGGTTTGGCTGGGGGCTGCTTGGTCCTGTCCCCCCACTAGCCCTGCCTGGCTGTCCTGCTCCACACCTCGCTCCCGGGGAGCCCGGCGGGCAGGTGGGTGGTCAACCTCCACCAGGCTGGTGCTGAGTTTGCTTCAAGCTCAGTTTGGTCCCTAAAAGTATTGGATGAAAGAGCCCCAGCAGCCCGACCTTAGCTCCAGGTGGGGTGTCTGGGGACACCCCGGGTGACAGCAGTGTTTTGAGGGTGATGCAGCCCAGAACCTGGTGATGCACGATGGGTTTTCTCATGAACGTGATCGACCTGCCTGGCATCGCCGCTGCCAAAACCCCTCTGTATCCGAGCGCGGGGCTCAGTCCCCCGTGCTGCGTGGCGAAGGGGTCACACAGGCTGCTGGAAACCTGCCGCTTGCTCACTACTGGGAAGACACAGCAATTAGACTTTCCAGGAAAGCTCGTTACCATGGCAGGGCACTGGGAGCAGACGGTCATTTACCTCATCCATAAAATGAGGGGAATTTAGTCTGGGGGAGGTTACGTGGGCCCAGCAGCTGCAATTACACCTCCTGCCTGCTCTGCATCGGGATCATAGAGTCATAGAATGGTTTGGGTTGGAAGGGACTTTAAAGATCATAGACTTCCAACCCCCTGCCCTGGGCAGGGACACCTCCCACCAGACCAGGTTGCTCCAAGCCCCCTCCAACCTGGCCTTGAACCCCTCCAGGGATGGGGCAGCCACAGCTTCTCTGGGCAACCTGGGCCAGGCTCTCCACCCTCACAGCAAAGAAGTTCGTCCCCACATCTCATCTCAATCTCCCCTCTTTCAGTGTCAAACCCTTCCCCCTTGTCCTATGGCTCCCCTCCCTGATCCAGAGTCCCTCCCCATCTCTCCTGGAGCCCCTTGAGGGACTGGAAGGGGCTCTAAGGTCTCCCCGGAGCCTTCTCTTCTCCAGGCTGAACCCCCCAACTCTCTCAGCCTGTCTTCATGGATGCTACAACGCAGTGCAATCAGGAGCGATGTGATGCCCCGTGGCAGCACCCACAGCTTGGAGGGTTGTTTGTAGGGACACTGGGGACAGACAATGTCATGGCGAGTGGCTGGGGTTAAGCTGGGGCTCGCACCTGGGTGTAAGAGAAGCAAAAGGATGTGACCACCAGCTCCTGGGCGAGCAGCTGGCAGAGGCCGTGACCACGCAGAGCAGATCAGCCCCGTGTCCCCATCAGTCCCCACAGGGCTGCACCGTCCCTGCTGGTCTCAGCCGCGCTGGGATGGGCAGAGAGTCCCCGGTCCCCTGGTGAGGACGGGGCAGGGTCTGCCTTGGTGCTCCCTGCTGCAGCGGGCACTGATGGTTTGCGTGGGTGAGATGTTTTCGTGGAGCAGTGCCAGGGAGCCCACAGCAGCCATTTGATGGGTGGCTCGAGAAAGGTCTGCAAAAAACCCAGCTCCCCTGGGTGTCCCTAGAGCAGCCTCCACAAACGAGTCTTTAATGACCTGCAGCAGTCATCTCTGCCCACCCCAGCACCCCTCCCCAGCACCCAGTCCTAGCGATGGGTGAGCAGGGCCAGAGAAGGCAGTAAGAGCACCCTACCAGCTGCAGGGTGGGGGCTGCAGGGCAGCTGGGAAGGGGGTAGGAGTTGCACGTGGTGCCAAGGGCACTAACAGGCTTTAATGGCCCTGACCAGCCCCACCTGGAGCCCCAGCCCATGGGCCCTGGGGGTCTATTTAAGCTCTGCCAGGGCTGTCAGTCCCTGCCTGAGCTGTGTTGTGGAGTGTAGGTCATTCAGACCTTAACCCATGGACTGATTTCCCGAGTGGACACTGTCTTACTGCTGTTGACCTGCCAGAAGGTCACCAGGCTGTGTCTCACCCTGATTGCCGTCACTGAACCTCATCCTGAACAGCAGGTTGATTTTTTTTTCTGGCTTGATTTTAGATCTGCCTCATTGTGGGGAACTTCCCTCATGGTCTGGACTCCTGGTTGAACACTTCTACTGTCTCTGGATCCACCACGCTTAGGAGCAGAGGGATGGGGCCCTTGCTGGGGAGACTCTGCCCTGTAGCTGTGGTGTCTTTTCTGTCTTCCTGGACCTTTGGGACCCCTTGGTCCTTACTGTGCCCTGATGGGGGGGGTGTGGTGGTGCTGTATGAAGGGCTACAGGAGAAAATACAGTGCTGGGAGAGGGGGTGCTATGGGGTACAGGTGTTACAGGGTGGGGGATTGCTGGGGTGGGGGATTTCCTCTGTGGTGCCCCTTGCAGTGCTTGCCCAGCGCTTCTTCAGTGCAAGGTCCTTGGAGGCTGATGGCACCCAGAGCTGGGTGCCTGGTGTAGAGCAGGGAGGTGACACGTGAAGCTGTGCAGAGCTGGCCGAGCTGTGAAGCTGCAGCTGATTTCTCAGGCACTGCTGGTGGGTGGGTGTAGACTTTGCACTTCCTGGGTGCAAGACCAGATTCCTCACTGGTATCTGTTGTGCCGCCTTCTGAAATGTCACTGTGCATCTCTCTGGTTAAAGGCTGTTGAAGATGTGGCCTTGGCATCTGCCAGGCTTAAGAGAGGGGGACAAAAGCCTTAAATTTCTTCTGGCTGCCCTTGGTGGGAGAGGACGTGTGCTCTGCGTTGCCACAGTGAGCCCCTGCAGGGCTGTCTTGAGACACAGAGACGTTTCCAGCCTGAGCTCTGCTTCCCACGGTGACACCTTGTGCACAGGCATGGGCGAGGAGCTGGGAAACCAGAACATTGGACCCCACACCGGGTGCTCACACCGGAGAAGTCCCCTGACTGTGTGTGGGGACAGGCAGTGGCAAGCTGGGGAATTCAGTTTCTTCAGTCCTGCTTTGCTGCAGCAGCTGAGAAGCGATGCTGGTGACGGGATGCCATGAGCAGGAAGGCGTCTGCGGGGGACGATAAGATGCAATTGCCAGAATGTCCTTCTCTTTTTCAAGGCCACTTTATTTAAGCTCTTTGCAGCTCCTGCAGGCGCTCGGGCGGCAGCAGGGAAGGCAAGTGGGGAAATGATAAGGGCAGAGCTTGCTGAGGGAAGGAGGGACAGGCCGAGGTCGGGCTGTAGCTGTGCTCTAGTCAGGCAGGTGTCTGGTGGAGAGAGGATTGAAACCCAAAGGACACGACTTCTTCTGGTGCTGCTCCAGGCTGATAACCGATAACACCAATGAGTTTGTTGGCCTTGATTGCCATCACAGAAGGTGCTTTCAGTGGCTGAAGTGTCAGTGCGGGGCAGGCTTTAGGAGGACTGTGTAAAAATAGCTGTAGGTGGGGCTGGGCTTGGGATATTTGCCCATGGGAGGAGCGTGCCAAGGTGGTGGGTGCCGTTGGGAAACGGAGCTGCTGGTGAAAGAACCAGTTTCATCCTCTCAAGCTCCCAGGATCAGGGAGGACGGGGGAATACGACTGTAGTGATGTAGTTCAGGGAAAGTAAAAAGTTCTGACAGACCTGGCCGCAGCTGATCCATACGGCAAACGCCAGCCCCAAGGAGAATAAGATCAGTCTGGGGAGATTTAACTAGGATGACTCTGTCTTCTCCATGGAGCTTAATCCAGGACACAGACCCACATTGTCCCTGGGATGTTTCCACCTCGCTCATGTTCCCAGGGAACCAAAGAACGCTGTTATCAGCCATCCTGGCTGTATTAACCCAGGCATACCCTGTCTTTTCCCTCCTTCTCCTCAGGCGAGAGTCCCATGGCTTGTGCCTAGCACGTCCTTCTCCCGGCTTCCCAAAGTTCTGGGGAAGGGAAAGGCTACCAGGTCGCACCAAAATCATGTGTCACCACTCCATGCCCCTGATGGACCTGAGCAAGTGGGCTGGGCACTTATTCCCCATGCAGAGACCTGGGGGGTTGCCGGCCTCAGGAGCTGCTCCTTGAACCTGCCATGAGCTGCTCCGTCCTCCGCTTGTGTCCCCCTGGGGTCAGTGGGTTTGATTTCTGGCCAACTGGCCCGATACAAGGGCCAGGAAGCAACTGGCTGCACAAGCATCATTGTTGCCTGGTCGCTCGGTGGAAGCGGGTTGGAGACCCACCTTCAACCACTTCACTTGCCACCAGCTCAGCAGGCAGGGCCATGGGGTGGCAGGAGATGTCCAGCAGATGGTTCTGGCATGGGCAGAGCCTCCCGGTGTGGGCAGCACCGTGGTGACG
Source organism: Calidris pygmaea (assembly GCA_003697955.1). Classification (NCBI taxonomy): domain Eukaryota; kingdom Metazoa; phylum Chordata; class Aves; order Charadriiformes; family Scolopacidae; genus Calidris; species Calidris pygmaea. Next base: position 196,138 of record QJSC01007477.1, on the reverse strand, counting down.
TGAGGCTGGAGCAGGCATTACTCATGTCCTGGCAGGGGAGGACTCTTTAATGATGTCTCCTGCTCCGGCCAGGGCAGGTTTGTCAGATGTGACTCACCTGCTGCGTGACAAGCCTGGGTGGCCTCAGACCAGCGACCTTTGAGTCCTGTGTATTAGCTCATGGAAACCCAAATCAATAATGAGCAGGAAAAGGGAAATACCCGAAGAGGGACAATCCCGGGACAGCCCTGCTGTGGGGCAGAGGGTGGGGGTGGGGATGAGCAGAGGCAGAAGAGCACAGTGCGGTGGTGGGGGACGCCCGTGTCCCCCTGCTCTTCCCCCCAGCACCCACCCCGGGTGCAGCCAGGCAGCAAACTCTTCTGGAGAGCATTACTTCACCAAGAAAAATGTTCAGCTGTGGTGCCCTCGGGCAGAGCGATGCTCAGGCTGAGAGATTAACTCCTTCCCCTGCACACCCAGCTCTGGGTGGCTTTCTGGTCCAGCCCACGGCATGTCCTCAGGGTCAGCACTGCTGGTGTGCTGTCCTGTCCCTTACCCTGGGTGACAGGGAAGGGGTGCACACAGGTGAACCTTATGCTATGGAGGTATGGCTTTGCTCAGAAGAGGACCCTGAGCTGTGTCACCACACAGGTGGTGGGGTGCTCACCCCACCAGAGCCCCTTGTGCAAGCAGGTGGAGGTGGGGGGTGTCATCGTCACCCTGAGCCTCAGTCCCCTGGAGGCATCTGGCCCTGCATCGAGCCATGGTTTGGCTCTGACGTCCCACTTTGACGTGTGCCGAGAGGGTGGTGCTCTGCCTTCCTGCAGGAGCAGCTGCTGGAACACGTTTCTCCACCCTGGAGATGGATATTTTTCACTCTGGACACATGGAGTGACTGATGACGAGCAGGAACATGAAGTGTTTCTCTCAGCAGCAGGAGAAAACGTGCTGAGAGAAGGCGTGAGGTTCTCCATGTGCTGGCAGAGGCAGCCGGGTGTGGGAGAGGAGCATGGATGTTGTGGGGTGCCCCCGCCCCAGGGATCTCAAGTTGGGTCACTGAGATGACCTTTGGTGTCATCTCCTCTCTCCAGATACCTCCTCTTGGGCCCCATGAAGGGTTGGGGGCTTCGAGCAACCAGGTCTGGGGGGAGGTGTCCCTGCCCAGGGCAGGGGAGTGGAACTAGATGATCTTCAAGGTCCCTTCTGACCCAAACCATTCTATGATTTCTTGGTGATTTTTGTCCCTGGTATCTAGAGCAGGGTCCATCCCATAGCATTTTACCAGCCAGACATCTGGGTTGGTGAAGGAAATTAATCCTAGCTGGTGAAGGAAATTAATTAACAAATTAATCCTAGCAGGGGGCTGCTGAGCCATGCAGAGGTCTACTCCTCTTGTTGGCAGCTGTGGTGGCCTCAGATATCATCGATGTTGCCTTGTGTCCCCAGATACTTGTCATTGTCTCTCTGCTGGAGGTTATCTCCACCACAGCCAACAATGTAGGAGTGCTTCACAGCCACTTCTGGGGGGAATTCAGTGGATTTAGGTGAAAGTGCTGCAGGAGGTGAGGTGATGGACTTTGCATGCGAGGGGCTGATGGGATGTCACATCCCTGACAGTGAATCTGTGGTGGGGCACCTCAGGAGGTGTGGTACCAAACACAGGAGCGTAGGAAGGGCTGAGCGGGGTTGGCTGGAGTCATGGCAGGTTGCTCTCCTCAACAGCTCTGCCGTGTGCATTTTAGAGGAACCTGCTACAGAGGAAAAGGGAAGTAGAAGAATAATAGAATCACAGCATGGTTCAGGTTGGAAGGGACCTTAAAGCCCATCCAGTTCAACCCCNTAAGGTCTCCCCAGAGCCTTCTCTTCTCCAGGCTGAACCCCCCTCACAGCAGAGGGACTCCAGCTCTTGCAGCATCTCCGTGACCTCCTCTGGCCCTGCTCCAAGAGGTCCATGTTCTTCTTGTGCTGAGGACTCCGGAGCTGGACACAGTGCAGCTCCTCTTCCCCAGACCCACACTCAGCAACAGAGGCTCTTTCAGCCAAGGATGAGATCAGAAATGCAGGCAGTGCCATTAGAATTATAATAACAGTAATTAACACCTTGCCTCTCTCTAAGGATTTTCTAGGGAAGCTCACCAGGTGCTGGCTGGGCATTAACTCATTAAAGCAATAGCACCCACTGAAGGGGATGGGTGCCAGCTGGGTCACGGACTGCAGGGGCTCGCCCTCCCTGCTCTCATCGTTCTCCATGGCTTGGGGGGGAGGATTAAAAGGGAGGAGGTGGCTTGGGAGGGATGGCCCCGAGTCCACCCTGCTCCCCCAGGGGTGAGGGTTAACGTACAGGGGGAGAAGAACGGGTCAAGAGCACCCAGGGATGCTCATCGGGTCCCAGGGACGTGAGCTAAGGGGCTTGCACAAACCTCTGCGTGCATTTGGGGACAGATTAACGTGCCCACTCCTGCGTGTGCACGTGTCGGTGCATGGGAGGCTGCTCCTGCTCCCACACTTCCACCCACACACAAACACCAGTACGTGGGCTCGCGCAGACACAAGCCAGCACAACGCCACCGGGGCTGGAGAAAGCGCTTTGCGGGGAGAGGCTTCAAGAGCTCAAATTGCTCAGTTTATCAAGGAAATTGAGAGGTGTCTTGATTTCAGAGTGTAAGTACCATCAGAAGGAGAAATCACTCAGCACTAAAGGACTCTTTAATGTCAGAGGAAGACAGAAGGAGACCCAGATGCCGAAGCCTGCCAAAGTCGGACCAAAAAGCAAACTGCTATGGGACATGGCAGAGGTTTTTGTCCCTTGGTGAAGGGCAGTGTCGTATCTCTGGTGGCAATAACTCAGCCAAATTATTCCAGACAGTATGAAAGTAAGAAGTGGACATTAATGATGCTGTTACAGACCCTTAGATTTTTTTTTTTTTTTTTTTTTTTTTTTTTTTTCCTTGAATGAGGCCTGGGATACTGTCTTGGGGCACAGGGTCATGAAGCACCCATAAGATGGAGCCCAGAACTGCTGCCTGGTTCCTCACAGAGCCCCGGAGCAGGGGTCAGCTCTGTTGTGTGGCAGTTCCTGATGGCCTACTGCTCTCTTGTCACCAGCTCTGGGAGTGGGGTTGGTGGCCCTCCTGTCTGGGAGGCTTGGTGCAACCATGGTGGGTGCCAGGGAGATGCAGTTCCAGGAGCAGTGAGGAGCTGCTGCAGATCCCAGAGACATCGAGATCCCAGAGCTTCGTACACCACCGGTGGGACATCTAGCTCCAATGCCACCATGTGCCCTTGGGGAAGCTGCCTCGCTGACCCACAGCTAAGCCCGTGAACCCACAGAAGGGAGAGGGGGGGTGTGCGGGAAGGTGTGGCCGAATAATGCTCGGTACCTGTGAACGGGTGAAAGGTGTCGGCCCGAAACAGGTGAGTAATTATTGTTGCTGTTGGTATCAGGTGACGTGGTTGACTGGCCAGGGAAGCAGCTGCCAAGTGGTGACGTACTGAGCGAAGCAGGGAAATGATTTGGAAAGGTAATAAATGTACTATAAATATATCAGTATTAGGGATTTTATAGACACACACAGGTATCAAGAATAGTTATCAGCGGTGTACGTAGCGTAACTACATCAGCAGAGAGCGGCTTGATGTTCACAAGGGTGTATTTTAGTCCAAGGGAGACTTAAGAAACCTCCAGGGTGGAGGTGGGGGGGTGACCCAGCAAAGCCCCCACCAAGTCACTCACTTGCTTCTCTCGGTGGGACGCGGGAGAGGTTGGAAAAGCAAAAGCCAAAAAAACTTGAGGGTTGAGAGAAAGACTCCTCATCCCCTTGTCTTACAAGGGGCTGGAAAGCCAGGGAGGGCAGGCAGCACCCCATGGGACCGGTCTGTCCCCCCAGCACCCCCACACCCTGAAGCAACGGCGCGGGGAGGGGGGGGAATGACCTTGCAAACTACAAATGGCCCCAGGGGTAACGTGCCGCTGCCTCACCCAGAAGTGTTCACATCATTAAACCCTGTGTCACTCACGGCTCAGGTATTCGTGGGCATTTCCGCGGTGCCTCTCCCTGAGGAGTCCTGGGTCCCTCGCGCCGCCGGGCACCACCAGCACAGGGGAAACTGAGGCACGGTCAGGTGGAGCTGGGTCTCCTGTGTGTCACCGGGCACAGCTGCAGGACAACATCTGGAAGGCCAAAGGAGGGAACAGGTTTAAGTCACAAGACGATGCCTACGGCTTAATCATGAAGTCTTTTGCACATAAGTAGCAATACTTCTATAGGTAGTACAAGACCTGCAGCCACAGCTGATCCCTTCGTGGGCATATTTTGCCCTTGTGTGAGAGCTGCTCTCCTGGGCCCATGGTCAAAGCTTGTCTGTGCTCCGGGCACAGTACGGCTCAGGTGTTTTATCAATAAATGGGGGTTTTTAATAACTACCATGTTCTTTGTCAAGAATTTTCATGTTCCTTGAAGTCAGGGCAGCTTGATCTGAAAGGAAAATTTTATTCTAAAACCGGGGCTGACATTTGGTTGTTCTTTACTCTCTTCTTAAATTTCCCTTTTAATAAAGGAAGAAGGAGGAAGGGAGAGCAGACAGAACCCAGAGGAAGTGAGATTTACCACCACCATAACAAACCTTCAAAACAATTTTTTTTTTTTTAAAGCAAGACAATAGTCCAAAATAGCAGGAAAGTGAATCTTTCACAGTTTACCAAACATCCTTAGGTTTTTTTTGTTTTTTTTTTTTTAATACCTGCTCTGAATCTCAGTGCCGGTGACTCCTCACACAATTAGATAACAGGGGTGACTCCGGGGCACCCGCGGGTGAGCAGGGAGCCAGGAATGCACACACACGTTTGGCTCCAGTGAGTAAAACCCTCCTGAACCCAGCACCACGGGGACACGTACGGGTGACGGTGGGTGCCCTGGCACCGCAGCCATCAAATCTATTGAATTATACCCATCTAATTACGTCTTACAAACTGCTACGTGTGGTGCAGCCACGGCCCGGGGATAGATTAATGCCGTGGCACCGCCGCCAGCCATGACATGAGAAGGGCTCCCGTGTTTGTGTCTCGGCGCGCGGGGCTTGTCTTGCAGTACTGTCGCTGTGCCACAGCGAGCAGAGCCGTGGCCGGAGCCCGGGCGCCTTTGTTCAGCTCCTGGCGCAGGAATTGCTTTTATTCACGTTGTGACCTTGGGCGAGCGCCTCCACCGTGCTTAAAATTAACTTTTCTGCAAACAAGGTGCATAAATCTCCCGGCATCAGGAGAGCTCTGCCGCAGCGTGCGGGGCTCGGTTTTGGTGAAGGGTGGTTTTTTTTTTTACCCCGCACCGGGTTGCTTGGTGTGCACCGTCCCTCCGGGGTGAGGCTGCTGGCGCTGCCCTAGCGATGGGGTGGCCCCAATGGCACACAAAGCTCTGAGTCTTTGGCCGCTTCCCCCGAGGAAGGGGGTTCAGTAAAACCTGCTGCAGCGCAGGATGCTTTTGCCCCCCTCTCTCCCCAGCCTCTCAGTTTATTTGTTTTTTGCTGGCAGCGTTAAACAGGGGCTGCAGAATCTGATGAAAGAGGCTGTGGGCTCGTCTTACCAAAAAAAAAAAAAAAAAAAAAAGAGATGAGAAAAGCAGCGTGCGTAGCCTGGCAAAACAAAAGCTAAGGGCAGCAGAAGGAGAGCGGCGTGTGGATGCGTCCCAGGGTACGCCCCGCGGGAGGAGATGAGCTGCTGAAAGCCTTGGCACGGGACCACGGGGGGGTAGGTTGCCTGTGACTACAGGCAGGCCGGAAAAATAAGAGGTAGCTTTTAAACACCGGAGGAGGGAGGGCCTGGAAGAGCTTCCCGGCGGGCGCCCTGCGCGCTGGGAATACACAAACTCCTTTGGCGCTTTATGAGGGGGTTTATGTCACCCACACTCACCGTAAGGGTGGCACAGAGGGTCCCGCAGCCCCGTGTGTGCCCAGGCTGGTGTCAGCGCAGGTCCGTGGGAGGATGTCTGTCCGTCCGCCTGTCCATCCGGATGGGTCTGGGCTGGGTGTGCTCTGCAGATAAACAGCTGGGTTTATATTTATTCATTCTGCCCGTGTGTGCAGCCTGCTTGGCAGCGGCCGGGAGGCCTCGCCAGGAGGTGCCTGTCCCCAGCGCTGCGCCCGGCGGGGGTTTTTACAGATGGCTTTTATTCAGTCACACAGTGCTGAGGGGGGACGTGGAAGGTGTGATGGAGGGCAGCCCACTGCTCCCCCCTCCCCGGGACACCCCAGCTGGAGACACCTTCACCCCACCGATCCGTGGAGAGCGTGGGGATGTCGTCTACCCCTCAGCCCCAGCCCCAGGCAGCCATCGAGCCCCCTGTATTTGCCTCTCGCTGGACACTTAAAGCGATTGGGGTTATAAAAATAGGAGGGGGGAGAAGTGACAGCTGGGCCAGGAGAATTACCGCGAGGAGATCAGATTAGAGGGAGCAGGGAGCACCAGGAGGAAAGATGGCCCCATGCTGGGGCAGCCAGCTCCTTCCCCCACGGCCTGGACCCACAACTGGCTCCTTCCCTCACAGCCTGGGCCCCACAACCGGCTCCTTCCCTCACAACCCAGACCCACAAGCTGCTCCTTCCCTCACAAACCAGACCCACAAGCTGCCCCTTCCCTCACAGCTCAGCCCCACAACCGGCCCCTTCCCTCATAGCACAGCCTGGCCCTACAAGTTGTCCCTTCCCTCACAGCTCAGCCCCACAACCAACTCTTTCCCTCCTAGCACAGCTCAGACCCACAAGCTGCCCCTTCCCTTACAGCTCAGCCCCACAACTGGCTCCTTCCCTCACAGCCTGGCCCCACAAGCTGCTCCTTCCCTCATAGCACAGCTCAGCCCCACAACCGGCCCCTTCCCT